>OZ038312.1:18488780-18559150 GCA_964035775.1 Osedax frankpressi | reverse complement strand
GAGGAAGGGAGAACTTACCTTTCTTGACCATTTTGATTTATTAGTACAGTTGGCACTATTATTTCCTTGCAGTAAATATCCGGGATTGCAGCGAAATTCAATAGTGTCACCGTAATTAAATATTCGTTTTGAAATTTTACGGATATGTTTGGGTAGAAATGGTTTCTGTAGTCAGTAATGGTGAGTTAATGTTAGTTCATATATGGGCTATATTATATATATTGTATATTTATATGTGAATATAATATGTATAAGAACATTTTAGCAATAGTCTGTTAAGATAAGTTGATAAAGCGTAAGTAAATACTACGCTGGAAGAACTAGTGGGCCGGTGGTGGTTGGTGATTCTAGACAAAGGTGTAAATAATGCTAGGCTAGGAGCTAGAACCGTCAGGATTAATGCGTCGATGTCTAGGAATGGTTTGCTCGCAACCATGAAACTACAGAAAGTAGTTTGTACCGAGAAGAGTGAACAGGTAATTCGAAATTGAAACTGGGCCTAGGGAGGTAGACCTTGCAAACAATCTTCGTACACATCGGTATGTACTGGCGTTTCCAGTAGACGGTACCCTTTTTGCCTGCCGCGCATTTCTGTACGATGACCTGCTTGGACGAACTGCGAAACTTGTATCCGATAAGGCAACTCAATCTCACCACTGATCCGTAAGTCCTGTTGGTGCCGGTCATGGCGATGTCGGCTGGGAGTGAGTATTGCAGCGGTGAGACGTGGTAAGACGATGCCTTCATTGCCATAGCGACGCGTAAAGATGGGCGTGCAATGGACTTGGTTATTAACCTCTAGTGGACGGCGTCCACGAGAGGTTAATAACCTAATAAGGTTAATAATATCCAGCTAAATCTAAACGAGCGAAAATATCACTTCCCTCGACATTGAATAATGTGAACTTTAGGAATTATAGGACAATTGTGTTAAGCTGGGTTCCCATCGTTATGCTATAAATAGAATTATTTATAGACACACCCATTTTATCGATGATATCATAATATAAAAATAAATTTCATGGATAAAGTTTTTACGGCATGATTACGGCAATATAATGAACTTATTTATCTCATTTTTAATTATCATATATCTCATATATCAATGTATTTGTCTATAAATTCGTATATAGATAGATTATATTTACGTATATACATAATCTATTATACTCAATTATGCATATATGATACATAATATATATATCATATGCATCCCATATGCAATATTTATATATTCATAGTTTATATAAAAAGCTATAAATTAAAACAATGAATACTTCATGTTCTTTGCAAATCTTACCATAATTGATCATCTTTGATAGAAAAATCAGAAATTTAGAAGATATTCTAAATACTTTACCGGTAAGATTGTATATCATGCAATTTTAGGAATTACACCAAAATGCAAAAATAGTCGATAAACAATTTCACCGGAGAATCTTTGTCGGAACTCCGCTTAACAAAGAAAATAAATACAAAGCTTTTTAATGGAAATGAAATGTCTCGCGGAATTTACAGTTTTGTTTACGCGAAGAGGTGCTCGAATGGTTTTGGTTGTCGGGCAAAGGATTCTAACTGCGCTTCATAGGAAAAGTTTCGCAGGAGAGAATATCGCAGACTGGTCGGAAATCTTCGTATTTCCGATTCTCCAGGCACTTTATTGCATCGTTTCGCTTCGAACGCAACTTGCGGAAACGATAGCCGACTTTGCAATTGTAGATGGCGTTGTCGAACGTCCCGATTGGTTTAGCGATACCCCAGATCTAGGCGCGAGTAGGAGGTCGCAAAGGTTATTAATGGGGTTTACGTTGCGATCGTACGGAGTTTGCGTAGACTCAATGCAAAACATAGTTTTATATGTATTCCATGTAATAGAGAAAGAAGAAATGAATATTAAATTATATTTAGCTAAACACCCGACTTTTTGTTTCGCTACTAACTGCACCATTTTCTATTGTTGGGGGAATTTCACAAGTCTTCCCTGTAAATTTAAAAACGGCTCAAGTACGCGATTGAGGATTTGAATTTCAATGACACGACGATCTCGAATGAACTTAATGACATTTAATAGCGTTAAAGAGGAACTCGTAACTCGTTTATTAGCTGCGGTGAATCGGACGAATTGAATTTGATTTACTTTTGAGAAAACAAAAACTAAAATTAATCGAGATGCGATGACTCGCTGTTTTCCGTACCACTACACTAGTCTCCACCTGGTGACTAACTCTCGCAGGTGGGCGGAGCTTGCCACTCGGCCGTATTCTGGCAGATGATAGTGTCGTTACCGACCATGAACTGTTCATCGAGGATGCACTCGTATTTACACCAAGCGCCAAATCCGGTCGACATGGAACGCTGCGAGTTCTTGACGCCGATTGTGTACGGACAGCTACCGCAGTTCTTCTCTAGAGGGATGAGTCGAAGGGTGTGCGGCGAAGGTGAGTTCTCGACGCCGATAGCGGAGGGAGGCGTGGAGAGGAGGTTGATGTTTTAAATGCAGAATCTGCAGTCGATTTCAAATGGAGGGTATACGGTTAGTTGGATTAATATACGTCACAGTGCTTTACTATACAGAGAATACAATTTCATGCGACACATAATGATTTAGAATTATAAGAAGCAGGAGGATACATTTTGTGCAGTGAAGTCAAAATAGAGGTTAAGGTGAGTTTGCAGAGCGATAGCGAAATGAAGACAATTGTAAATATATTTATATTTTAATAAATCAATAAATAAATAATATTTAGGTAATTACAACTATTAAATACTTTATTTTGAAATAATAAATAAGTCTTTAAATATTCATGCATTTCTTAAATATTTCTTTATCACATGCTACAATTTTAATTTCCTAAGTCTGTGAATTATTTTAAAAATTAAATTATCAATAATAATAATATATATATATATATATATATATATATAATATATATATACATATATATATATCTATATATATATATATATATATATACATATATCTATATATATATATATAATATATATATATATCTATATATATATATAATATATATATATACATATAACTAGGTATATGTTAAACATGGTATAAGTGCTCTATGCAGTCATGTGTATCTGTATTACCTTTACAGAAACCCTCACTGCCAGTCCATTCTCCACGATTTGTGCAATATCTATATTCGGTTCCATTCATCAGGAAGTAGTTGTCATTGCAGACGTACCTGGTAAGATGTAGGGAAGATTAGTGATGAAATACGGAGAGATATATGGATTTGTAAAGCTGAGATGCGGAAGTGAAAGGTAGACATTAAGAGCTATAGAGGTCAGATGCAGTTGGGAGTTTAAAGGAGATATAGTGAGGGAAGGTGTAATGCAGGGCGTGCAGAAGTCAGGCTTGGGGGAATGTTATGGGACAAGGTGGTATAGCAATAGAAGAGGAAATTGTAAAAATCTCGATTTTAGTTGAATGTAGAGAATAAGTATAATATATATAGTAAATAATATAAACATATAGTAAATATCTATATAGGCTATAAAGTCACCTGATGGCATTATTGATGCTAGTTCCATTACTTGTTATCTTTCCATTAGCGATGAAGGAAGAAGCTTCTTTACAATCTGCAACGAGATCAAGTGAAATGAAATTTAAACTAACACAGATCATATGAACTCTGGACATATGGCAAAATTATCCTACGAAGCTAGTTTTACTAGTCTTCCGTACTGGGGTCTAGTAGTTTAATTATTTAACTGCATTATGGTCTAGTTACCCGACTGCACTACGAGTTCATTATGCAACTGTACTATGGTCTAGTTAGATGCAAACTTTTGCAGAAAGTTGAATTTACAATATTGAGGTCTCCATAAGTTCTTTCGCGGAAGTCTCCCCAGGCAATAAGGTCTCCTGAATGCGGTTTACACTGGTAGATCACGTTCACTCTGAACCTTTTTAACTGATCTGTGTACAGTTTGAGGTCAGAGTTTAAGTTCAATCAGAATTGTGGTTAGTTATTTTGTGATATATCGGGATACTTTTGTTTTATAAATACTCATCCAGTAAGAAGTTGTGATTATAACTATATAAATATATATATATATATACAAACTATATATATATATATATATAAAATATATATATATAAACTATATATATATATAAACAATATATATATAAAGTATATATATATATATACAAACTATATATATATATATATATATATAAAATATATATATATATACAAACTATATATATACAAACAATATATTACACACTTTATATAATAATGAAACTATACAAATGTTAACATTATTTAATTATTATATTCTATGTGATATCTTATATTGAAATATTAATCATTTTATTAAATTTACTGAGTTTCATAAAAAGAAACCAAAAGTTGAATACAAAGACATTATAAATAAATAAATACAATTTAATATAATAATCTCTTTCTCATCATGAGTTTATGTAATAAAATGTATACAATAATAAAAAGTGAATACATTTTATTTTTAATTTAATATGTGATTTAATTGTTATCAATTATTTAATATAATTCAAGAAACTGTACTAATATTTATTAGTATTTCAATTAGGACATTTTTGAATAGTTTATTAAAACAGTATTAATAAACAAAGAAAATAAATTGTATTTAAAAAATATATAATTAGATATATAATTAAAAAAATAAACATGTTTTTTTTATTGAAATAATTATATAATAATCTATAATATTTTATAGTTTCATTATCTGGTTTTTCGGATGTTTATAAATATAATTATAATGTTCATAAGATTAACAATTGTAATAGAGAATTGTACTGCGGACTACATACCTGCATCCTTGAAGCCTTTGGAGAGTTGGACATCGAAGAGCATTCCAACTAAAGACTCACTTGTACTGAAGCCGCCTCCTTCGCTATCCTGTTCTTGACCTAAAATCACTGTTCCGCCGGCTACGATGGTTTCACCGATTGCCACAACACCACTCTCCGACCCCGCTTCCGATTCAATAGCGTAAACACCTGTGAGGGTGGTAGTGAGTGTAGGGAGTGTAGTGAGTGTAGTGAGTGTAGGGAGTGTAGGGAGTGTAGGGAGTGTAGTGAGTGTAGGGAGTGTAGGGAGTGTATGGAGTGTAGGGAGTGTAGTAAGTGTAGGGAGTGTAGTGAGTGTAGAGAGTGTAGGGAGTGTAGGGAGTGTAGGGAGTGTAGTGAGTGTAGTGAGTGTAGGGAGTGTAGGGAGTGTAGGGAGTGTAGGGAGTGTAGGGAGTGTAGGGAGTGTAGGGAGTGTAGGGAGTGTAGGGAGTGTAGGGAGTGTAGGGAGTGTAGTGAGTGTAGGGAGTGTAGGGAGTGTAGGGAGTGTAGGGAGTGTAGTGAGTGTAGTGAGTGTAGTGAGTGTAGGGAGTGTAGGGAGTGTATGGAGTGTAGTGAGTGTAGGGAGTGCAGGGAGTGTAGGGAGTGTAGTGAGTGTAGTGAGTGTAGGGAGTGTAGGGAGTGTAGGGAGTGTATGGAGTGTAGGGAGTGTAGTGAGTGTAGGGAGTGCAGGGAGTGTAGGGAGTGTAGGGAGTGTAGTGAGTGTAGTGAGTGTAGTGAGTGTAGAGAGTGTAGGGAGTGTAGGGAGTGTAGTGAGTGTAGTGAGTGTAGTGAGTGTAGGGAGTGTAGGGAGTGTATGGAGTGTAGGGAGTGTAGTGAGTGTAGGGAGTGCAGGGAGTGTAGGGAGTGTAGTGAGTGTAGTGAGTGTAGGGAGTGTAGGGAGTGTAGGGAGTGTATGGAGTGTAGGGAGTGTAGTGAGTGTAGTGAGTGTAGGGAGTGCAGGGAGTGTAGGGAGTGTAGGGAGTGTAGTGAGTGTAGTGAGTGTAGTGAGTGTAGAGAGTGTAGGGAGTGTAGGGAGTGTAGTGAGTGTAGTGAGTGTAGTGAGTGTAGGGAGTGTAGGGAGTGTATGGAGTGTAGGGAGTGTAGTGAGTGTAGGGAGTGCAGGGAGTGTAGGGAGTGTAGTGAGTGTAGTGAGTGTAGGGAGTGTAGGGAGTGTAGGGAGTGTATGGAGTGTAGGGAGTGTAGTGAGTGTAGTGAGTGTAGGGAGTGTAGGGAGTGTAGGGAGTGTAGGGAGTGTAGGGAGTGTAGGGAGTGTAGGGAGTGTAGGGAGTGTAGTGAGTGTAGGGAGTGTAGGGAGTGTAGGGAGTGTAGGGAGTGTAGTGAGTGTAGTGAGTGTAGTGAGTGTAGGGAGTGTAGGGAGTGTATGGAGTGTAGGGAGTGTAGTGAGTGTAGGGAGTGCAGGGAGTGTAGGGAGTGTAGTGAGTGTAGTGAGTGTAGGGAGTGTAGGGAGTGTAGGGAGTGTATGGAGTGTAGGGAGTGTAGTGAGTGTAGTGAGTGTAGGGAGTGTAGGGAGTGTAGAGAGTGTAGGGAGTGTAGGGAGTGTAGGGAGTGTATGGAGTGTAGGGAGTGTAGTGAGTGTAGTGAGTGTAGAGAGTGTAGGGAGTGTAGGGAGTGCAGGGAGTGTAGGGAGTGTAGGGAGTGTAGGGAGTGTAGGGAGTGTAGGGAGTGTAGGGAGTGTAGTGAGTGTAGTGAGTGTATGAAGTGCAGGGAGTGTTGGGAGTGTAGTGAGTGTAGTGAGTGTAGTGAGTGTAGTGAATGTAGTGAGTGTAGGGAGTGTATGGAGTGTATTGAGTGTAGGGAATGTAGTGAGTGTAGTGGGTGTAGGGTGGTGCAGGGTATGTAGTGAGTGTAGGGTATGTAGTGAGTGTAGTGGGTGTAGTGAGTGTAGGGTATGTAGTGAGTGTAGTGGGTGTAGTGTGTGTAGTGAGTGTAGGGTATGTAGTGAGTGTAGTGGGTGTAGTGAGTGTAGTGAGTGTAGTGAGTGTAGTGAGTGTATTGAGTCTAGTGAGTGTAGGGTATGTAGTGAGTGTGGTGTGTGTAATGAGTGTAGGGTATGCAGTGAGTGTAGTGGGTGTAGTGAGTGTAGGGTATGTAGTGAGTGTAGTGAGTGTAGGGTATATAGTGAGTGTAGTGTGTGTAGTGAGTGTAGTGGGTGTAGATGGTGTAGTGGGTGTAGTGAGTGTAGTAGGTGTAGTGAGTGTAGTAGGTGTAGTGAGTGTAGTGAGTGTAGTGGGTGCAGGGTATGTAGTGAGTGTAGTGAGTGTAGTGGGTGTAGGGTATGTAGTGAGTGTAGGGTATATAGTGAGTGTAGTGGGTGTAATGAGTGTAGGGTATGTAGTGAGTGTAGTGGGTGTAGTGAATGTAGGGTATGTAGTGAGTGTAGTGGGTATAGTGAGTGTAGGGTATGTAGTGAGTGTAGGATATGTAGTGAGTGTAGTGGGTGTAGTGAGTGTAGGGTATGTAGTGAGTGTAGTGAGTGTAGTGAGTGTAGGGTATATAGTGAGTGTAGTGGGTGTAATGAGTGTAGGGTATGTAGTGAGTGTAGTGGGTGTAGTGAATGTAGGGTATGTAGTGAGTGTAGTGGGTATAGTGAGTGTAGGGTATGTAGTGAGTGTAGGATATGTAGTGAGTGTAGTGAGTGTAGTGAGTGTAGGGTATGTAGTGAGTGTAGTGAGTGTAGTGGGTGTAGGGTATGTAGTGAGTGTAGTGGGTGTAATGAGTGTAGGGTATGTAGTGAGTGTAGTGAGTGTAGGGTATGTAGTGAGTGTAGGGTATGTAGTGGGTGTAGGGTGGTGTGGGACACTACACAAGTCACGGGTATACAAACCCGTACGATTGTTCCATGAGATGAGAACTAAATACCACTTGCCGTCGTCTATACTGATATCAGTTATAACTCGTTTATTGTTTATTTGCACGCTGAGTCTGCAATGTAAACAATGGTCAAGAGATGTTATGTAATCATTTCTCTCATATATATCAATATCAAATAGTTTAGAAGTCCCAAATGCTAATTTATTACATTCATCTACGTTTAGTTGCGTAAAATATGTTTTGCATTATTTCATTATTAACAATTAACATTATTATTCCAATTTATATTTCTTTATTTAATATTTGTACATAAAAAGATCATTTTGAATGAAATGCAATGTTTCGCGGCAATCAAATATTTAGTGGGTTTAGTGGGTTTTAGTGGGTTTAGTGGGTTTAGTGGGTTTTAGTGTGTTTAGTGGGTTTTAGTGGGGCTAGTGGGTTTAGTGGGTTTTAGTGGGGCTAGTGGGTTTAGTGTGTTTAGTGGGTTTTAGTGGGGCTAGTGGGTTTAGTGGGTTTTAGTGGGGCTAGTGGGTTTTAGTGGGTTTTAGTGGGGCTTGACATCCCGCATATTAATCAACTAAAGTCTACAGCGAACGGAGATCACTAACCCCGATGGGTCCTGTACGGTTAGGGCATTATCGTGAGCTTTATTTGCGTAGGAGAAGATGCAGCCGACGTTTGAAGACCCGGAAACCGCGCGGAACCAAAAAGACAAAATGAAATCGCCGAGATCGTGATCAATTGCAGTTTTCTTGGCATTATTGGAGTCCGAGGCTGTAAGTGGTGAGGGCGTGACGAGGGGAGAAGTGGGGTTATGAAGAGGGTCTGGTGGGGTAGCGAGGGGAGTAGTGGGGTTGTGAAGAGGGGCTGGTGGGGTAGTGAGGGGAGTAGTGGGGTTGTGAAGAGGGTCTAGTGGGGTAGCGAGGGGAGTAGTGGGTTTGTGAAGAGGGTCTGGTGGGGTAGCGAGGGGAGTAGTGGGGTTGTGAAGAGGGTCTGGTGGGGTAGCGAGGGGAGTAGTGGGGTTGTGAAGAGGGTCTGGTGGGGTAGCGAGGGGAGTAGTGGGGTTGTGAAGAGGGTCTGGTGTGGGGATTGGTCAGAGGTTAGTGGGGTAGCGAGGGGAGTAGTGGGGGGGGAGTGTGAATGAGAAGTTGAGAGATATACTGTATTAGGATGTGAAAGAAAATGAGGAAGATGGTTAGAGTGAGATATAATTGGTGAGGTTGATGGAACACCATTAGAACTCTATATAATAAGAAAAGAGGCGTGGCTAACGTGAGATCATGGCGTATTCAGTAGTGCCTAGATGTATGAACTGAAGTTCAAAGTCTGTCGGCAATACTGCGGTGAATGTTAGAGAATTAGAATTGAAATAGTCACCATATTGATAATGCATAAGTGCCAACTCTACCCCATTCTGGGCCCCATTCTAGCCCCATTCTGGCCCCCATTCTGGCCCCATTCTAGACCCCATTCTGGCCCCATTCCGCCCTCACTCTACAAACATATAACTATAAAACTAGCCCATAAACACTCTAAACCTACTCTATCCTGCTTGTACCTAATTACATATTGTAGAGTCCACTACCCCACTTTAAATCCACCTCACTAAAATAGGTGCGGTCAGTGAACACGAGAACCCCATGCCTCACTTCCGCCACCATTATGGACTCACCTAACCGAAGAACCACTGCAAAGAAGTGCCCGATGTACCCGCTCGCCCTACTCTAGTATTCCGCGTTCCGACCCCACTCTAGATAAACCCCACTCTAGGTAAACCCCACTCTAGGTAAACCCCGCTAACGTTGATCGCATAGGTGTCCGGTATACCCAGCTGAACACCTGCACCCGTAGCCGGCGACCCTATCAAAACACTCCGAGTTTGAGTGACAGCTGTTATTCTTGCAATCGTCGATATCGGTGTCGCAGAAATCTCCCTCGAATCCGATTGGACAGTCGCACCTATGCGATGACGAGGGACTCGCGTCAATTATGCGATAATAGTTCAACTATTGTGTAACTTATATGTAGAGGTCAATTATTATCTAACTGCACACATACCCACTAGGACAACTACTGCATGTTCGCTAGGACAACTATTGCGTAACCACTAACTAGGGTAACCATTGCGTAACCACTAACTAGGGCAACCATTGCGTAACCACTAACTAGGGCAACTATTGCGTAACCGCTAACTAGGACAACAATTGCGTAACCACTAACTAGGGCAACCATTGCGTAACCACTAACTAGGGCAACCATTGCGTAACCACTAACTAGGGCAAATATTGCGTAACCGCTAACTAAGGCAACCATTGCGTAACCACTAACTAGGGCAACCATTGCGTAACCACTAACTAGGGCAACCATTGCGTAACCACTAACTAGGGCAACCATTGCGTAACCACTAACTAGGGCAACCATTGCGTAACCTATATGTATAATCCAATACAACACAAGTAGCATTGGAAGTGCAGGGAGTGTCTTCGCAGAAGTCGATTGTGGATGTGCAATTGACGCCCGTGTATCTGGCTGTACAAATGCAGGCGTAAAGCTCTTCTCTTTGGGGCGTGTCTTCACCGCCGGTGGGCGTGGCCTTGCCGGGAGCCGAAGCTATTGTACCATTCTCACACGTGCCGCCATTGCGACATGGGTTCACGGCGCAATTGTCCGTGTTTGTTGCGCAATCCGCACCTAAACAGGGGTCAATACATAGCTTATGAATAAAACTAGGTTTAGATAAGTGTATTTGTATGTAGGAAGGCGTAAGTAGGTGTAAGGAGGTGTAAGGAGATGTAAGGAGGTGTAAGGAGGTGTAAGGAGGTGTAAGGAGATGTAAGGAGGTGTAAGGAGGTGTAAGGAGATGTAAGGAGGTGTAAGGAGGTGTAAGGAGGTGTAAAGAGGTGTAAAGAAGTGTAAAGAAGTGTAAAGAGGTGTAAGGAGGTGTAAGGAGGTGTAAAGAAGTGTAAATAGGTGTAAATATGTGTAAAGAGGTGTAAGGAGGTGTAAAGAAGGTGTAAAGAGGTGTAAAGAAGTGTAAAGAGGTGTAAAGAGGTGTAACGAGGTGCAAAGAAGTGTAAGGAGGTGTAAAGAAGTGTAAGGAGGTATACGAAGGTATATGGGGGTGAAAGAGGTGTAAGGAGATGTAAGGAGGTGTAAGAAGGTGTGAGGAGGTGTAAGGAGGTGTAAAGAGGTGTAAGGAGGTGTAAAGAAGTGTAAGGAGGTGTAAAGAAGTGTAAGGAGGTGTAAGAAGGTGTAAAGAGGTGCAAAGAAGGTGTAAAGAGGTGTAAGGAGGTGTAAAGAGGTGTAAAGAGGTGTAAAGTGGTGTAAGGAGGTGTAAAGAAGGTGTAAAGAGGTGTAAAGAAGGTGTAAAGAGGTGTAAAGAAGGTGTAAAGAGGTGTAAGGAGGTGTAAATAAGGTGTAAAGAGGTGTAAAGAAGGTGTAAAGAGGTGTAAAGAAGTGTAAAGAAGTGTAAAGAGGTGTAAGGAGGTGTAAAGAAGTGTAAATAGGTGTAAATAAGTGTAAAGAGGTGTAATGAGGTGTAAAGAAGGTGTAAAGAGGTGTAAAGAAGTGTAAGGAGGTGTAAGAAGGTGTAAAGAGGTGTAAAGAAGTGTAAAGAAGTGTAAAGAGGTGTAAGGAGGTGTAAAGAAGTGTAAAGAGGTGTAAATAAGTGTAAAGAGGTGTAAGGAGGTGTAAGAAGGTGTAAAGAAGGTGTAAAGAAGTGTAAAGAAGGTGTAAGGAGGTGTAAGAAGGTGTAAAGAGGTGTAAAGAAGGTATAAAGAGGTATCTAACCACTATATCCCTCAATACATTCGCATGTGTATGAGTTGCGGTCATCGTAACAGGTTCCGCCATTTCTACACGGATTTGATACGCACTCATTTGTGTTCAAAACACAATTGTGACCTAAGGGAAAAGTCGAGGTCAAGGTCAAGGTCGAGGTCAATACTTGCGAGGAATGCGACACTAATCAGGTTTATATTATTAAACTAATAATTAATATTAAACTAATAATTAATATTAAACTAATAATTAATATTAAACTAATAATTAATATTAAACTAATAATTAATATTAAACTAATAATTAATATTAAACTAATAATTAATATTAAACTAATAATTAATATTAAACTAATAATTAATATTAAACTAATAATTAATATTAAACTAATAATTAATATTAAACTAATAATTAATATTAAACTAATAATTAATATTAAACTAATAATTAATATTAAACTAATAATTAATATTAAACTAATAATTAATATTAAACTAATAATTAATATTAAACTAATAATTAATATTAAACTAATAATTAATATTAAACTAATAATTAATATTAAACTAATAATTAATATTAAACTAATAATTAATATTAAACTAATAATTAATATTAAACTAATAATTAATATTAAACTAATAATTAATATTAAACTAATAATTAATATTAAACTAATAATTAATATTAAACTAATAATTAATATTAAACTAATAATTAATATTAAACTAATAATTAATAGGAAATTGGATCCTGGTCAGTGGAATTGGAGAAAACCTTGAAATCCAGAAGCGCAGTGACAGGAATATTTATTTTTGAGGTTTGAACAGGTTCCGTTATTTTGGCAGGGAGTCGACCTACACTCGTCAATTTCCAGTTCGCATGAGGGGCCTGAGGGGGGGGGGGGGCGTGTCTTAGCTTAGGGGAGGAGTTTGGAGTTCAGGTAGTGGCAAGTCTGGATTGGTAGATAAAACTGATTAAGTGAGTGGTGGAGGCGGGGGCCGCTATGAGACTCCGCCCACAAGCTTAGGAGCCCAACGCCAACCATCAAATCCGGGGTGGCATTTACACGTATGCATGTTTTCACCGCTATCTACGCATTCTCCATCGTTGCACTGCACATTGAGACAATTCACACCTCGCTTCTGGTACTCGCTGATGTCACGAGAGTAGCCCATCACCTTGGTGGTCTTGTGGACTGCGGGGGGCGGGGCATGTGTCAGGGGCGGGGCATGTGGCAGGGGCGGGTCTTGTGTCAGGGGCGGGGCATGTGTCAGGGGCGGGGCATGTGTCAGGGGTGGGGCATGTGTCAGGGGCGGGGCATATGGCAGGGGCGGGGCATATGTCAGGGGCGGGGCATGTGTCAGGGGCGGGGCATGTGCCAGGGGCGGGGCATGTGCGGCGCTGTACTAATGGGTATTCATAAGGTTGAGAGCGTAATATTAAATCAACTATCATAAATAATAATTTTTTATTATAAGTGAAGTAAAAAGACTAATTATTAAGAGGAAACACTAATTATTAGTTAACCTTGACATAATATATAATAACATCTGTATGATATATAATAATAACATCTATATGATATAATATAACAACTCCTTTTTTCATAATAGATTCTATAATTGGAAATTAACAGATAAACTATATAAATCTATATAAAACTATACAAATCTATATAATAACTATATAATACTATATAATAACTATATAATAACTATATAATAACTATATAATAACTATATAATAATATATATTTAAAAATTTGTTTTTATAAAAAATAACATTCATTATATTTTTATTTTTATTCCTTTTCAGTTCCTCTGAGGAAACATATTATAGTATCCCCTATTGTATGTTTGGGTACATCATATAATGAATATAATAATAATAATAACAATAACAATAATAGAAAAATGATATATTATGCAATTTAATAAGAATACATTTGTATTAACAGAACAAACCTTTTAAAGGAAGTTTCATAGCTGAATTAGGAATTAATAATCAATAGTTTTATTATTATGATATATTTTGGATATATCCATTTTTTGTTTGTATGTATGTGTATGTGTATTTGTGTATGTGTGTTTATGTCTATGTGTATTTGTGTATGCGTGTGTGTGAGTGTGTATATGTGTGTTTATGTCTATGTGTATTTGTGTATGCGTGTGTGTATGTGTGTTTATGTCTATGTGTATTTGTGTATGCGTGTGTGTGAGTGTGTGTGTGTGTGTGTGTGTATTTGTGTGTTTATGTGTATGTGTATTTGTGTGTGTGTGTGTGTGTGTGTGTATTTATTAATCAGTGTCAATATGAAAATAAGAGTTGCAATTGAACGAAAGCATATAAACATACATACTTTTATTGTTCGGACTTTCTGATTAATGAAGTGGAAAATTATGTTTTACATTGTAGATCCATGTGTTGTAACCTAAATATATAAACCAGAGGGCTAAACTAAAGTTTTACATTGCAGATGCCTGTAGTTTAACCTAAATATATAAACCAGAGGGCTAAACTAAAGTTTTACATTGTAGATGCCTGTGTTGTAACCTAAAGATATAAACCAGAGGGCTAAACTAAAGTTTTACATTGCAGATGCCTGTAGTTTAACCTAAATATATAAACCAGAGGGCTAAACTAAAGTTTTACATTGTAGATGCCTATGGTTTAATCTAAAGATATAAACCAGAGGGCTAAACTAAAGTTTTACATTGTAGATGCCTGTGGTTTAACCTAAAGATATAAACCAGAGGGCTAAACTAAAGTTTTACATTGTAGATGCCTGTGTTGTAACCTAAAGATATAAACCAGAGGGCTAAACTAATGTTTTACATTGTAGATGCCTATGGTTTAATCTAAAGATATAAACCAGAGGGCTAAACTAAAGTTTTACATTGTAGATGCCTGTGGTTTAACCTAAAGATATAAACCAGAGGGCTAAACTAAAGTTTTACATTGTAGATGCCTATGGTTTAATCTAAAGATATAAACCAGAGGGCTAAACTAAAGTTTTACATTGTAGATGCCTGTGGTTTAACCTAAAGATATAAACCAGAGGGCTAAACTAAAGTTTTACATTGTAGATGCCTGTGTTGTAACCTAAAGATATAAACCAGAGGGCTAAACTAATGTTTTACATTGTAGATGCCTATGGTTTAATCTAAAGATATAAACCAGAGGGCTAAACTAAAGTTTTACATTGTAGATGCCTGTGGTTTAACCTAAATATATAAACCAGAGGGCTAAACTAAAGTTTTACATTGTAGATGCCTATGGTTTAATCTAAAGATATAAACCAGAGGGCTAAACTAAAGTTTTACATTGTAGATGCCTGTGGTTTAACCTAAAGATATAAACCAGAGGGCTAAACTAAAGTTTTACATTGTAGATGCCTGTGTTGTAACCTAAAGATATAAACCAGAGGGCTAAACTAATGTTTTACATTGTAGATGCCTATGGTTTAATCTAAAGATATAAACCAGAGGGCTAAACTAAAGTTTTACATTGTAGATGCCTGTGGTTTAACCTAAATATATAAACCAGAGGGCTAAACTAAAGTTTTACATTGTAGATGCCTATGGTTTAATCTAAAGATATAAACCAGAGGGCTAAACTAAAGTTTTACATTGTAGATGCCTGTGGTTTAACCTAAAGATATAAACCAGAGGGCTAAACTAAAGTTTTACATTGTAGATGCCTGTGTTGTAACCTAAAGATATAAACCAGAGGGCTAAACTAATGTTTTACATTGTAGATGCCTATGGTTTAATCTAAAGATATAAACCAGAGGGCTAAACTAAAGTTTTACATTGTAGATGCCTGTGGTTTAACCTAAATATATAAACCAGAGGGCTAAACTAAAGTTTTACATTGTAGATGCCTATGGTTTAATCTAAAGATATAAACCAGAGGGCTAAACTAAAGTTTTACATTGTAGATGCCTGTGGTTTAACCTAAAGATATAAACCAGAGGGCTAAACTAAAGTTTTACATTGTAGATGCCTATGGTTTAACCTAAATATATAAACCAGAGGGCTAAACTAAAGTTTTACATTGTAGATGCCTATGGTTTAATCTAAAGATATAAACCAGAGGGCTAAACTAAAGTTTTACATTGTAGATGCCTATGGTTTAATCTAAAGATATAAACCAGAGGGCTAAACTAAAGTTTTACATTGTAGATGCCTGTGTTGTAACCTAAAGATATAAACCAGAGGGCTAAACTAATGTTTTACATTGTAGATGCCTATGGTTTAATCTAAAGATATAAACCAGAGGGCTAAACTAATGTTTTAAGCAAATATATAAACAAAAGGTGTAAGATAAAAGGGTTAAAATGGTATAGTAAAAGGGTAAGCTACAGATATTATTTATTCACTTAATAGGGTCAATGAAAATCATTTGATTTATCATGTAGCTAATCCTAATCCCATGACCTCCAGTGACCCCCATACAACCTCAGGGTAGTACTAACTGCACTCGATGCCGTGTATGGATGCCTTATGCGCGGTCGTGTAGTTATAGCTACATTTGTAGCAGAGTTTCTGAGCCCTGAGAGGCTGGAATGTTCCCTTGAGACAAGGGTAGCATGGAGCCAAACCAGTGAAGGAGGCGTGGCCTTTCTGACACTGCACTGGATTGGAGGAGGCGTGTTTACAATATGCGTTGTTGGATAGTCGCGATGGGGTTTGGTTATTAAATGTGATTTTATATAAAATCCCTTATTGTAGAATGGTGTAAGAAAGGGGCGTGGCCTCACCGACACTACATATTCGCTGAAGGGTGTGGTTAGAAAGGGGCGTGGCCTGGCCGTCAATCAAAAAAACTGCATGACTAGAAATGGCTTGACTTATACTAAAGAGGTGAGGTTTAGCTATAATGTAACAACGAAAGACATTAAGTGAACTTAAAGTGACCTTAAAGTGACCTAGAAAGTGACCTAGAAAGTGACCTATATAGGAATTGTGATGAAAACGCTATAACTAAACATACCTTTGCAGTCATGCGAGAATTTTGATCCGCGTAATAATGTTACTTGACCAAATGAACATATGTTACAGCTAAGAAGGGTATGAATTATTGGGGGTTAGGTAATAATGGGGGTTAGGAATCCATGAGGGTTAAGCAGGAGTGGGGGGGGGGTGTTAATGAGATTTAGTCATTTATTACAAATAATAGACGAATGAGGCTCTAAAAGGAGCTGATTAGTTGTGTAGAGGCATCTGGGTAGCGATAAGGGGCGTGTCTAGAATGTGTGTCTAGAAGGTGTGGCGAGTAGGTGTGGCTAGAGAGCATTACTAACCTTGTAGCTCGATAACGTGTCACATAAGATCCTTTCAGACAAGTGGAACAAGGTTCGAGTCCGTTTGACGAGAAAGTTCCGGGCTGGCATTCGGCTGCAGACGTGAAATTGGACGGAATTTAATGACAATAAGAAACACTGAGATAATTTCATGTAGATAAACAATGAATGAAATGAACACTAGGTAATGAAATAAACACTAGGGAATGAAATGAACACTAGGTAATGAAATGAACACTAGGTAATGAAATGAACAGAAGTGAATGAAATGAACATTAGGGAATGAAATGAACAGTGGTGAATGAAATGAACATTAGGAAATGAAATGAACAGAAGTGAATGAAATGAACATCAGGGAATGAAATGAACAGTGGTGAATGAAATGAACATTAGGGAATGAAATGAACACTAGGGAATGATATGAACAGTGGTGAATGAAATGAACATTAGGGAATGAAATGAACACTAGGGAATGAAATGAAGTGAACTGAATTATTTAAATTATTATAAGTTTCTTAGTTAAGATTAATTGTAATTAACTCTGAAACTGAAAGTGTTAGTTAATATTATATAACCTCAATATATATATATATATATATATATCACTCTAAATTAGCATCATATACAGAAACAATCTATACAATGAAATCAGCACTCTTCCCATACAATAATCCAACTTACAATGATCGCCCCAATAAAACTCCTCTAGTGAAATCAATAAACAAAATCACTTCTCTGGTGACACACCTATTTATCACACTTCTTCTAGTCGCCCCCCCCATAAGATAAACCCTTCCTCTAGTCGCCCCCCCCATAAGATAAACCCTTCCTCTAGTCGCCCCCCCATAAGATAAACCCTTCTTCTAGTCACCCCCCCCATAAGATAAACCCTTCCACTAGTCGCCTCTCCCATAAGATAAACCCTTCCTCTAGTCGCCCCCCCATAAGATAAACCCTTCCTCTAGTCGCCCCCTCATAAGATAAACCCTTCCTCTAGTCGCCCCCCCCCCATAATATAAGCCCCTCCCCTAGTCACCCCCTTAAGATAAGTCCCTCCCCTAATATCCCCCATAAGATAAGCCCCTCCCATAATCGCCCCCATAAGATAAGCCCCTCCCCTAGTCACCCCCATAAGATAAGCCCCTCCCATAATCGCCCCCATAAGATAAACACCTACTAACCAACGCATTCGTTGAGATCCTTTGAATTGATATTGCTCGTAGAGAAATTCGGAGGACATTTCAAGCATGCCATTTGTCCTTCCTTCATCTGATACAAACCTTGAGAACAATAAGTACAGGATTCCGAAAGTATGTTGAAATGAGTGCCCACCGGGCATTTGACTGCAGGACGGGATCACGGATTATGCTAGGGTCCGCATGGGTCCGGGAGTAAATACGGAATCAAGTTCACATTAAAATCTTTATTATTGAAAACAAAATATACTGCAATCTTAATCTTACTCTTTAATATTGTAATATAGGAGATTAGAGAGATAGTTAATAATGGTAGACCACAATTGATGAAGATACGTTTAGTTTTCCATTTTCACTAACTACAAAGGTAATCCGTCAAAACACTTCCTTCCATGCAGCTGACTAGCTTGCCACTCTGATAATAAAGAGCAAGTTATCATATACTTGACAAATGAACTCTAATGAACGCGAGAAGAACTAGGGACATTTCTCAATTTATGAATTTCCAAGGAATTCCAAACCATCGACAAACTATTCAAACTTTAAATGCAACCACCTGAAGAATGCTGACTCGGGGCATTGAAAGGCATGCAGTTCACGACGTAGTGGGTGAGATTCCCATACACCCATGTACTCGGGGCCCAATACGACCCTACTTTCGCAGTCCTCACCCCGATTATATATCGACATCCTTATTACACGTAAAACTCATGGGCCACAACCCCACACCCACGCAATGCACTACAACCCCACACCCACACCGTGGACCATCACCTTAAACCTAACACATGGTCTACAACCCCACACCCATACCATGGACTACAACCCCACACCCACACCATGAACTACAACCCAACACCCACACCATGGACTATAACCCCTCACCATGAACTACAATCCCACATCCACACCATGAACTACAACCCCAAACCCTCACCGTGAACTACAACCCCACATCCACACCATGAACTACAACCCCACACCCACACCATGAACTACAACTTCACACCCAATCCATGGACTACAACCCCAAACCCACACCATGAACTCCAACCCCACACCCACACCATGAACTACAACCCCACACCCACACCATGGACTACAACCCCACACCCACACCATGAACTACAACCCCACACCCACACCATGAACTACAACCCCACACCCACACCTGGACTACAACCCCACATCCACACCATGAACTACAACCCCACACCCTCACCATGAACTACAACCCCACATCCTCACCATGAACTACAACCCCACACCCACACCATGGACTACAACCCCACACCCACACCATGAACTATAACCCCACACCCACACCATGGACTACAACCCCTCACCATGAACTACAACCCCACACCCTCACCATGAACTACAAACCCACACCATGGACTACAACCCCACACCCACACCATGAACTACAACCCCACACCCACACCATGAACTACAACCCCACATCCTCACCATGAACTACAACCCCACACCCACACCTGGACTACAACCCCACATCCACACCATGAACTACAACCCCACACCCACACTATGAACTACAACCCCACACCATGGAATACAACCCCACACCCACACCATGAATTACAACCCCAAACCCACACCATGGACTACAACCCCACACCATGGACTACAACCCCACACCCTCACCATGAACTACAACCCCACACCCATACCATGGACTACAACCCCACATCCTCACCATGAACTACAACCCCACACCCATACCATGGACTACAACCCCACACCCACACCATGGACTACAACCTCACACCCACACCATGAACTACAACCCCACACCCACACTATGGACTACAACCCCTCACCATGGACTACAACCCCACACCCTCACCATGAACTACAACCCCACATCCACACCATGAACTACAACCCCACACCCACACCATGAACTACAACCCCACACCCACACCATGAACTACAACCCCACACCCACACCATGAACTATAACCCCACACCCACACCATGGACTACAACCCCTCACCATGAACTACAACCCCACACCCTCACCATGAACTACAAACCCACACCATGGACTACAACCCCACACCCACACCATGAACTACAACCCCACACCCACACCATGAACTACAACCCCACATCCTCACCATGAACTACAACCCCACACCCACACCATGGACTACAACCCCACACCCACACCATGAACTACAACCCCACACCCACACCATGAACTACAACCCCACATCCTCACCACGTAGACCATAACCTTTGAAGAAAAATACGCAATTTCATTTGAATTCACAAGTTGTCCTTTTTTGGCGTCATCGTTAATTTTTGCTGACACAACAGCAGATATTTGTTTCAAACGATTATAACCTGCTTCTATGGTCATTATACTCGATTCGTGGAGACCTAGTGAGGCTATAAACGGGGGGGGATGGTATTAGGAGAGTGAGGTCCGTAGGAAATATTGCAAATATTAAAAACTCACTATGTAAACTCAATAATTTACTCAAATTTCAATCTCTATGAATAGATACCAATGATAATCTAGTTTTTTATATAAATTTTACTAATTCATAATATGGTAATGAATGCACTAGATAAAGGATTAATTAACATGCATTCAATGAATTAATAATAAATATATTTATATTTAATAAATTAATGAATTTATATTAAATAAATAATTAATAAATTCCTATATTAATAATAAAATTATTAATAAATAAATTCATTAATAATTTTTATTGTTTCAATAAATAATCAATAATTTCATTCCAAAAACTAATAAATAATACACTTTAATTAAATATAAATAATTAATAAACTTCTAATAAATAATTTAAAATGTAAACAAATTCTATGCTATGATTATTAAATGGAATTTTAGAATCAATTGTCATTAAATAAAATAGGAGTTTTTATCCAACACATTAATATCATTTTCCAACAAGCTTAATTCAACATTAATATAATTTGAGTAATGAAATGAAATGTTAGCTAGATAAGATGGATATAGGTTTTTAATATTACAGTTTAATTATCCAACAGGTTTTTAATATTACAGTTTATTTATCCAACATGTTTTTAATATTACAGTTTAGTTAATATCCAACATGTTTTTAATATTACAGTTTAGTTATCCAACATGTTTTTAATATTATAGTTTAGTTATCCAACATGTTTTTAATATTATAGTTTAGTTATCCAACATGTTTTTAATATTACAGTTTAGTTGTCCAACATGTTTTTAATATTACAGTTTAGTTATCCAACATGTTTTTAATATTATAGTTTAGTTATCCAACATGTTTTTAATATTATAGTTTAGTTATCCAACATGTTTTTAATATTATAGTTTAGTTATCCAACATGTTTTTAATATTATAGTTTAGTTATCCAACATGTTTTTAATATTACAGTTTATTTATCCAACATGTTTTTAATATTACAGTTTATTTATCCAACATGTTTGACGTTCAAGTACACTCAAGTACCTATGCGTGGTATGAAATCGTACGGGGTAATACGATATTTTGGATATATTTTCCGAAAAAGTATTTCCTCCAGGAAATTGTCTTTTTACACTCTTCTAACATTGGGAGCTAGTAAATTCAGCGAGTTTTTATGTAAACGCAAACTCAAAAAACTAATTCGCTTTCGTACAAAAAATGTGTAATTGAGTTTTTAAATTTTTATGTCAGTCAACAATAATTTAAATGGTTTTCGAATAAAGATTAATATTTGTAATATTTTTGTCCCCAGCCTCCTCACATAGCTAAGAATTAATATAATAGCATTGAAAATATGTCCACAAATATTAGTATAATAAATTAACATGTAATATTTTCTCATCTCTCGCTTCAACTAGAAAAGTTTACAAAATGTTCTATTATATAAGGAAATGTTTTACGATCTCTACATTTTCATTTATTACTCCTCAATTTGTGTATCGTATTTATTGTCTGTTCATATCGTTATTATACACATTCGTTTATATAGAACTTCAGATGGTGTATATCAAAAATGTAAGGTTTATTAGATAAATGCGAGGGATAATTACGAGTTCATGCAGAAAAAGATTATGAAATCTAAAAGCGGAATCCTCATCACTAATAATAAAATAGTAATTTATAATTAAAATTTTAATTATTTGAACATTTTTGAATAGTAGTATATTTATATTTATTATATTCGTGTATAAGTATATTTAACTATCTAAATTAACTAAAATATAACGATATAATATATAACTACATATTATATATAAATACTTGTTATATTAATTTATTATATATTTATAAATTAAAACATAATTATAATTATATAATATAGAAATATATTTTGTATTTATATAAATTTATATACAAGTAAACTAACTAGATAAATATATTATATAGTTATATATGATATATTGTATATTCATTACTTTATAGAACTATAACTTTTAATTATAAATTAAATAAATTAAATTTTAGGCTATGTTCATATACTATAAGTATAATGTTTGATATATTAACACATCTTATGTTAAAAGTTATATAATAAACTATATTATAAATATATTGTATTATATTGATCTCTTATCTGGTTTAGTATGTATTTAGTTATTTTAATACATTATATATATAAACATCCATAGATTCACAATGTATCAAATGAATAGAGTGTTATTATGTTTACAAAACCTTTAATTTCATAATCTATTAAGATTTTATTCAATGAAGTACTGCGCTTGGTTCTTTGTGAATTATAAGTTACAGATTTACCTGCATGTCAAGTACTTCAGTTAGTTACTTATTAGTAATGTGTACATTAACAAAGTACTTATTAGTAATGAGTACATTAGCAAAGGTCTTATTAGTAATGGGTACATTAGCAAAGGACTTATTAGTAATGGGTACATTAGCAAAGGACTTATTAGTAATGGGTACATTAGCAAAGGACTTATTAGTAATGAGTACATTAGCAAAGGACTTATTAGTAATGGGTACATTAGCAAAGGTCTTATTAGTAATGGGTACATTAGCAAAGGACTTATTAGTAATGGGTACATTAGCAAAGGACTTATTAGTAATGGGTACATTAGAAAAGGTCTTATTAGTAATGGGTACATTAACAAAGGACTTATTAGTAATGGGTACATTAGCAAAGGACTTATTAGTAATGGGTACATTAACAAAGGACTTATTAGTAATGGGTACATTAGCAAAGGACTTATTAGTTATGGGTACATTAGCAAAGGACTTATTAGTAATGGGTACATTAACACAGGACTTATTAGTTATGGGTACATTAGCAAAGGACTTATTAGTAATGGGTACATTAGCAAAGGATTTATTAGTAATGGGTACATTAATAAAGGACTTATTAGTTATGGGTACATTAGCAAAGGACTTATTAGTAATGGGTACATTAGCAAAGGACTTATTAGTTATGGGTACATTAGCAAAGTACTTATTAGTAATGGGTACATTAATAAAGGACTTATTAGTTATGGGTACATTAGCAAAGGACTTATTAGTAATGGGTACATTAACAAAGGACTTATTAGTTATGGGTACATTAGCAAAGGACTTATTAGTAATGGGTACATTAGCAAAGGACTTATTAGTAATGGGTACATTAGCAAAGGACTTATTAGTAATGGGTACATTAGCAAAGGACTTATTAGTAATAGGTACATTAGCAAAGGACTTATTAGTAATGGGTACATTAGCAAAGGACTTATTAGTAATGGGTACATTAGCAAAGGACTTATTAGTAATGGGTACATTAGCAAAGGACTTATTAGTAATGGGTACATTAGCAAAGGACTTATTAGTAATGGGTACATTAGCAAAGGACTTATTAGTAATGGGTACATTAGCAAAGGACTTATTACTAATAAGGACTTATTAGTTATGGGTACATTAGCAAAGGTCTTATTAGTAATGGGTACATTAGCAAAGGACTTATTACTAATAAGGACTTATTAGTTATGGGTACATTAGCAAAGGTCTTATTAGTAATGGGTACATTAGCAAAGGACTTATTAGTTATGGGTACATTAGCAAAGGACTTATTAGTAATGGGTACATTAATAAAGGACTTATTAGTTATGGGTACATTAGCAAAGGACTTATTAGTAATGGGTACATTAGCAAATGTCTTATTAGTAATGGGTACATTAACAAAGTACTTATTAGTAATGGGTACATTAGCAAAGGTCTTATTAGTAATGAGTACATTAACAAAGGACTTATTAAGAGTTGTATAATTATAAAAAATATTAATTTAGTTTCAGTGACAATAATGTAGAACACATATAATTAATATTCAATATATTATGCAATACATGATGCAATACATGATGCAATACTACATGACAACTGACTAACCGCTGACACAAGTAGTATTAAGCGAGTATAGATTACAAACGATGCCAATTTCACAATATTTACGAATCTGAATTTCAAAATAAATTAATTAGCAAATAGCAAAGGAGCTTTATTATTGATTACATGTAAAAGATTAGAATGTAACGCGAATGAATCACATGATACAATTTCTTCTACGCTACACAAACCCCATCATTTCATTGTAAGTCCTCGAATCAACTTAAATTCTAAACTTTAACAAATCATAATAAACAATTTGAACTTTTCAACCCTCAACCCTCAACCCTCTATTCAAGTGTAACCGATATGAAACTCACATTCCATTTAACCCTATTCAATTCGACATACGCATTTAAAACCCATATATTAGCTTAACTCTATAAACCTAACGAAAACCCATTAAACCTACCTTGAGTGATAAACTCTTATTGAAATTTGAATTGTATTTATTAATCAGCGTTTGCAGACATTTTTGCGATGTGCTAAAGATGATATTGCCCTTATTGATGAGTTCTTGTATAGGGTTCACGGCTGAGTGGGTGGAGCTTATATTAATGTGGGAGGGGCTTATGTTAATGCGGGAGGGGCTTATGTTAATGTGGGAGGGGCTTACGCGTTATAAGTTAACGTGGGAGGGGCTTATGTTAACGTGGGTGTAGCTTATGTTAACGTGGGAGGGGCTTATGTTAACGTGGGAGGGGCTTATGTTAACGTGGGAAGGGCTTTGGGTCTTATCGCTGCGTGTCAAGGTGAAGTTACTAACGAGAACAGTCGGGGATCATATCACTGGGTTGCCAGTGGCCGGTATTCTTGTCACATGTAAAGTAAGAGGGCGGCATGATGGTAAACCCGTAGCCCTTATCGCAGGACACCTTGCAGTGGAACAGGTGGGCGTTGTGGGGTCGACACACGTTTTTACCGTTCTTTGGTTGGATGGGCAGATGGCACCCGTGGACTGGGTAGCGGGGGGAGGGGGGAGGGGGTGGGGTCATTAGCTAGGGCAGAGGTATATTTCATACAGTATCAATGCATGAATATAAAGTTCTAGTTTTAGATGAATTATAGAAACAGGGTTATTATTTTTTTATTAAGTTATGGGTTTGTATTTATTAAGAGGTAGGGTTTATTAAGTTATAGGGTGGGGTTTATTAATGTATGGGTATGTATTTATTAAGAGGTAGGGTTTATTAAGTTATAGAGGTGGAGTTTATTAATTTATGGGTATGTATTTATTAGGAGGTAGGGTTTATTAAGTTATAGGGTGGTGTTTATTAATTTATGGGTATGTATTTATTAAGAGGTAGGGTTTATTAAGTTATAGAGGTGGAGTTTATTAATTTATGGGTATGTATTTATTAAGAGGTAGGGTTTATTAAGTTATAGGGTGGGGTTTATTAATTTATTGGTATGTATTTATTAAGAGGTAGGGTTTATTAAGTTATAAGGTGGAGTTTATTAATTTATGGGTATGTATTTATTAAGAGGTAGGGTTTATTAAGTTATAGGGTGGGGTTTATTAAGTTATGGGTTTGTATTTATTAAGAGGTAGGGTTTATTAAGTTATAGAGGTGGAGTTTATTAATTTATGGGTATGTATTTATTCAGAGGTAGGGTTTATTAAGTTATAGGGGTAGGGTTTATTAATTTATGGGTATGTATTTATTAAGAGGTAGGGTTTATTAAGTTATAGGGGTGGGGTTTATTAATTTATGGGTATGTATTTATTAAGAGGTAGGGTTTATTAAGTTATAGGGGTGGGGTTTATTAATTTATGGGTATGTATTTATTGAATTATAAAGGTGGGATTAATTGATTTATGGAGATGGGGTTTAATGAAACAGGTTTATTGAACTACTAACGTTTGATGACCACCATCACGACGCAGATATTAATATTTCCAGAATTATCGATGGCGGTATAATTGACATAGTTCACTCCGACCTTGAAGTTGTTCTCTAACAAGGAGGTTAGTTATGAGCAATGTGTGTATACTGGCATCACTACTAAACACGTGATGCCGTTACGCAGCACGTGCTGCCGTTAAACGACGCGAATACGCTTTGACCAACGGCTGCATTTAGGTAATGAGTAATCAGTCGTTGCGATTAATACGAGATGATCCACGTAACGTAGACGAGGCCGTATTCGTGGCTGGTAGGTGGCGTTACTTACTGTTCAAATTGTGCGGCTTTATGATGATAGAGGGAGCAGTTCGGGAATTGTCGGAGAACACGGGTACCTTCCACGTAATGATCTTCTGGATAGATCGGATATTTTGGCTGCCCAATATCCACGGTTTCGGTGAGATGCACTCGTCCTTTCGTGGTGCTTGTTTGTCTATGTGCGAATAGGGAATCGGAAAACAATGATCTTGGAAGCCAACGTTACATTGAAGTTTAAACCGAGGACAATAAATTGATCACTGGGAAGAATAATAAAAAACATAAGAAGTAGAACAATAGGAAGGATAATAAGTAGAACAATAGGAAGGATAATAAGTAGAACAATAGGGAGCATAATAAGTAGAACAATAGGAAGGATAAGAAGTAGAACAATAAGAAGGATAAGAAGTAGAACAATAGGAAGGATAAGAAGTAGAACAATAGGAAGGATAATAAGTAGAACAATAGGAAGGATAATAAGTAGAACAATAGGGAGCATAATAAGTAGAACAATAGGAAGGATAAGAAGTAGAACAATAAGAAGGATAAGAAGTAGAACAATAGGAAGGATAAGAAGTAGAACAATAGGAAGGATAATAAGTAGAACAATAGGGAGCATAATAAGTAGAACAATAGAGAGCATAAGAAGTAGGACAATAGGAAGGATAAGAAGTAGAACAATAGGAAGGATAAGAAGTAGAACAATAGGAAGGATAATAAGTAGAACAATAGAGAGCATAAGAAGTAGGACAATAGGAAGGATAAGAAGTAGAACAATAGGAAGGATAATAAGTAGAACAATAGGAAGGATAATAAGTAGAACAATAGGGAGCATAATAAGTAGAACAATAGGAAGGATAAGAAGTAGAACAATAAGAAGGATAAGAAGTAGAACAATAGGAAGGATAAGAAGTAGAACAATAGGAAGGATAAGAAGTAGAACAATAGGAAGGATAAGAAGTAGAACAATAGGAAGCATAAGAAGTAGAACAATAGGAAGGATAAGAAGTAGAACAATAGGAAGGATAAGAAGTAGAACAATAGGAAGGATAAGAAGTAGAACAATAGAAAGGATAAGAAGTAGAACAATAGGAAGCATAAGAAGTAGAACAATAGGAAGGATAAGAAGTAGAACAATAGGGAGCATAAGAAGTAGAACAATAGGAAGGATAAGAAGTAGAACAATAGGAAGGATAAGAAGTAGAACAATAGGAAGGATAAGAAGTAGAACAATAGGAAGCATAAGAAGTAGAACAATAGGAAGGATAAGAAGTAGAACAATAGGGAGCATAAGAAGTAGAACAATAGGAAGGATAAGAAGTAGAACAATAGGAAGGATAAGAAGTAGAACAATAGGAAGGATAAGAAGTAGAACAATAGGAAGCATAAGAAGTAGAACAATAGGAAGCATAAGAAGTAGAACAATAGGAAGGATAAGAAGTAGAACAATAGGAAGGATAAGAAGTAGAACAATAGGAAGGATAAGAAGTAGAACAATAGGAAGCATAATAAGTAGAACAATAGGAAGGATAAGAAGTAGAACAATAGGAAGGATAAGAAGTAGAACAATAGGAAGGATAATAAGTAGAACAATAGGAAGGATAATAAGTAGAACAATAGGGAGCATAATAAGTAGAACAATAGAGAGCATAATAAGTAGGATAATAGGAAGGATAATAAGTAGAACAATAGAGAGCATAAGAAGTAGGATAATAGGAAGGATAAGAAGTAGAACAATAGGAAGCATAAGAAGTAGAACAATAGGAAGGATAAGAAGTAGAACAATAGGAAGGATAAGAAGTAGAACAATAGGAAGCATAAGAAGTAGAACAATAGGAAGGATAAGAAGTAGAACAATAGGAAGCATAAGAAGTAGAACAATAGGAAGGATAAGAAGTAGAACAATAGGAAGGATAATAAGTAGAACAATAGGAAGGATAATAAGTAGAACAATAGGGAGCATAATAAGTAGAACAATAGAGAGCATAAGAAGTAGGATAATAGGAAGGATAAGAAGTAGAACAATAGGGAGCATAAGAAGTAGAACAATAGGAAGCATAAGAAGTAGAACAATAGGAAGGATAAGAAGTAGAACAATAGGAAGGATAAGAAGTAGAACAATAGGAAGGATAAGAAGTAGAACAATAGGAAGCATAAGAAGTAGAACAATAGGAAGGATAAGAAGTAGAACAATAGGAAGGATAAGAAGTAGAACAATAGGAAGGATAATAAGTAGAACAATAGGAAGGATAATAAGTAGAACAATAGGGAGCATAATAAGTAGAACAATAGAGAGCATAATAAGTAGGATAATAGGAAGGATAATAAGTAGAACAATAGAGAGCATAAGAAGTAGGATAATAGGAAGGATAAGAAGTAGAACAATAGGAAGGATAAGAAGTAGAACAATAGGAAGGATAAGAAGTAGAACAATAGGAAGGATAAGAAGTAGAACAATAGGAAGCATAAGAAGTAGAACAATAGGAAGGATAAGAAGTAGAACAATAGGAAGGATAAGAAGTAGAACAATAGGAAGGATAATAAGTAGAACAATAGGAAGGATAATAAGTAGAACAATAGGGAGCATAATAAGTAGAACAATAGAGAGCATAATAAGTAGGATAATAGGAAGGATAATAAGTAGAACAATAGAGAGCATAAGAAGTAGGATAATAGGAAGGATAAGAAGTAGAACAATAGGAAGCATAAGAAGTAGAACAATAGGAAGGATAAGAAGTAGAACAATAGGAAGGATAAGAAGTAGAACAATAGGAAGCATAAGAAGTAGAACAATAGGAAGGATAAGAAGTAGAACAATAGGAAGCATAAGAAGTAGAACAATAGGAAGGATAAGAAATAGAACAATAGGAAGGATAATAAGTAGAACAATAGGAAGGATAATAAGTAGAACAATAGGGAGCATAATAAGTAGAACAATAGAGAGCATAAGAAGTAGGATAATAGGAAGGATAAGAAGTAGAACAATAGGGAGCATAAGAAGTAGAACAATAGGAAGCATAAGAAGTAGAACAATAGGAAGGATAAGAAGTAGAACAATAGGAAGGATAAGAAGTAGAACAATAGGAAGGATAATAAGTAGAACAATAGGAAGCATAAGAAGTAGAACAATAGGAAGGATAAGAAGTAGAACAATAGGAAGGATAAGAAGTAGAACAATAGGAAGGATAAGAAGTAGAACAATAGGAAGCATAAGAAGTAGAACAATAGGAAGGATAAGAAGTAGAACAATAGGAAGCATAAGAAGTAGAACAATAGGAAGGATAAGAAGTAGAACAATAGGAAGGATAATAAGTAGAACAATAGGAAGGATAATAAGTAGAACAATAGGGAGCATAATAAGTAGAACAATAGAGAGCATAAGAAGTAGGATAATAGGAAGGATAAGAAGTAGAACAATAGGAAGCATAAGAAGTAGAACAATAGGAAGGATAAGAAGTAGAACAATAGGAAGGATAAGAAGTAGAACAATAGGAAGCATAAGAAGTAGAACAATAGGGAGCATAAGAAGTAGAACAATAGGAAGGATAATAAGTAGAACAATAGGAAGCATAATAAGTAGAACAATAGGAAGGATAAGAAGTAGAACAATAGGAAACATAAGAAGTAGAATAATAGGAAGGATAAGAAGTAGAACAATAGGAAGGATAAGAAGTAGAACAATAGGAAGGATAAGAAGTAGAACAATAGGAAGCATAAGAAGTAGAACAATAGGAAGGATAAGAAGTAGAACAATAGGAAGGATAAGAAGTAGAACAATAGGAAGGATAATAAGTAGAACAATAGGAAGGATAATAAGTAGAACAATAGGAAGCATAAGAAGTAGAACAATAGGAAGGATAATAAGTAGAACAATAGGAAGCATAAGAAGTAGAACAATAGGGAGCATAAGAAGTAGAATAATAGGAAGGATAATAAGATGAGGTGAGGATTATTATATAATTTATTATTGATAATCTAATTATGTATTTTTGTAAAATAAAAATTTCAAATTATTTAATATTACATAATTATTTATATTACTAATTACATAATTATTTATACCACCTGGATATATATTATTATAATTAATAAATGGGCAGAATTTTGTGTAGCATTTTATGATAAAAATATGGTCAAAATTATGATCACAGTTTATGATAAAAAAGAGTATTTACATGTATCGGGTAAGAACTTATAGCAAAAAGGCAACCAGATGACTTCTCAACGCAGACCTTCGATGTTTGGTCAGACTAACCTACGACAGTAATCCGGAATGAACAGGTGCCAATATTGCCGGTAGAATCAGTAGTTTTGTAAGATACCACCGTGTGACCGATTTGAAACAAATACGGAGGCTTCACGACGGGTGCTGGAACCACGTCAGCCACCAGACCGGAGTTATCGTAGGCTATAGAGGCGTGGTTAGGGGCGTGGTTAGAGGCGTGGTTAGGGGTGTGGTTAGAGGCGTGGTTATGGGCGTGGTTAGGGGCGTGGTTAGGGGCGTGGTTAGAGGCGTGGTTAGGGGCGTGGTTAGGGGCGTGGTTATGGGCATGGTTAGGGGCGTGGTTAGAGGTGTGGTTAGGGGCGTGGTTAGAGGCGTGGTTAGAGGCGTGGCTAGGGCGTGGTTATGGGCGTGGTTATGGGCATGGTTAGGGGCGTGGTTAGAGGTGTGGTTAGGGGCGTGGTTAGAGGTGTGGTTAGAGGCGTGGTTAGGGGCGTGGTTGGAGGCGTGGTTGGAGGCGTGGTTAGAGGCGTGGTTAGGGCGTAGTTAGGGGCGTGGTTAGAGACGTGGTTAGGGGCGTGGTTAGGGGCGTGGTTATAGTAGGCTATGTGTTTTATTGGTGAGGCGGTATTATCTAAGAGTTACGTAATAACCAATCGGCACTTTCCACCAGACTTCTCCGACATCTTTATCAATAATCGAGGTGACGGAAATGTTTTTAGGACATTCCAGTGTTGGAGGCTGGATGTCTAAGGTGTAGTCAATAAAGTTAGGTAGTATCATTGAAGTAGGAATATAAAATAGGCGTGTTTATTGCATGAAAAGGGCGTGTTTATAGGACATATTTTATATTTAATTGGCACGATGAGATTGTTAGATTGTATTGGAGTGGTAAAGGAGTGAGGTTGCGTTGGAGTGGTAAAGGAGTGAGATTGCGTTGGAGTGGTAAAGGAGTGAGGTTGCGTTGGAGTGGTAAAGGAGTGAGGTTGCGTTGGAGTGGTAAAGGAGTGAGGTTGCGTTGGAGTGGTAAAGGAGTGAGGTTGCGTTGGAGTGGTAAAGGAGTGAGATTGCGTTGGAGTGGTAAAGGAGTGAGGTTGCGTTGGAGTGGTAAAGGAGTGAGGTTGCGTTGGAGTGGTAAAGGAGTGAGGTTGCGTTGGAGTGGTAAAGGAGTGAGGTTGCGTTGGAGTGGTAAAGGGGTGAGATTGCGTTGGAGTGGTAAAGGAGTGAGGTTGCATTGGAGTGGTAAAGGGGTGAGATTGCGTTGGAGTGGTAAAGGAGTGAGGTTGCGTTGGAGTGGTAAAGGGGTGAGATTGTGTTGGAGTGGTAAAGGAGTTAGGTTGTGCTATTTATATAGCAGTAGATTAGAAGTGTGCAGGATAAGGAGGTGGTCATATGGGCGTGGTCATAGAGGCGTGGTCATAGAGGCGTGGTCGTAGAGGCGTGGTCAGAGAGGCGTGGTCTAGCCTAGCTACAAACCTACACACATGTTCATAGTGTTATTACCACTCCACTGGCTGGCTTTAATACACTGCAGTCGCGACCAGCCGACTAGCTTGAAGCCCTCGATGCATTTGGCCGTGCAAACTGTACCATAGTCCACTTTGTTGTATATGCAGCGAAGGGGAGAAATGCGACCGTACTGCATTTGTGTTAACACGTGGCACTGTCTCACTGCGGGGGCGGGGCATAGGCGTAGGCGTGTGGCATGTATACGGGGTATAAGGGGGGGGGTGGGGCGTGAGGGGTGCGGTGTAAATTAACTACGGCGACTATATGGGGATGATGAGCTAGATATGGGGTGTAGGCGGTGGGAGTGTGAAATGTAGGCGTGGAGTATAGGAGGTGTATAAGTGTATAAAGGGTTAAGGTGTAAGGGATGGGAGCTGGGTAGGGTGTATACATATATATATATATATGTATAATATATGTAATATGTTAGTATACAAATTATTATTATTATTATTATTATAAAAGGAAAATGACTTATATAGGAATATAATATCCAAACCATAATGTATTAAACATGTATAATATTGGTAATACATTTATATTATTATATTATATTATAATTAGATAAAATTTGTAATTAAATAAAAAAATTGATAATAATGGTATACTAATATTATATTATATTATATTGATATTATAATTACTATTATCATATTGTATTATAATTACGTAATTATGTAATAAAATAATACAAATCCTATTAATAGATTGAGTACAATACATAAAGTACAATATTGATTCCTTTAATCTAGGATTTAAAGTATTCGGAATGGAGTACAAACCTTTGCAGTTCGGAGCCTGACCAGTCCACACCATCTTAAAGCTGTTCCGCACCACAACGCCCATACAGTAACGTCTGACCGATCCAATCAGCCTATAGCCTTCTTCGCACGCGAATATACACCGAGACCGATATGTATATGTTCCCCCATTACGACTGGTACAAAATGACTTCATACCCTTCGTGATTATAGGCTCGGGACATTTCAGTTCTGCGTTGGCGGGCGGGGTGTTGGGAGAGGGAGGGGCGTTGGGAGAGGGCGGGGCGTTGGGAGAGGGCGGGGCGTTGGGAGAGGGCGGGGTGTTGGGAGAGGGAGGGGCGTTGGGAGAGGGTGGGGTGTTGGGAGAGGGAGGGGCGTTGGGAGAGGGTGGGGTGTTGGGAGAGGGAGGGGCGTTGGGAGAGGGTGGGGTGTTGGGAGAGGGTGGGGCGTTGGGAGAGGGCGGGGCGTTGGGAGAGGATGGGGTGTTGGGAGAGGGAGGGGCGTTGGGAGAGGGTGGGGTGTTGGGAGAGGGAGGGGCGTTGGGAGAGGGTGGGGTGTTGGGAGAGGGTGGGGTGTTGGGAGAGGGCGGGGTGTTGGGAGAGGGCAGGGAGCGGTGCGAGGGCGGGGTGTTGGGAGAGGGAGGGGCGTTGGGAGAGGGTGGGGTGTTGGGAGAGGGCGGGGTGTTGGGAGAGGGAGGGGTGTTGGGAGAGGGCGGGGCGTTGGGAGAGGGCGGGGCGTTGGGAGAGGGAGGGGCGTTGGGAGAGGGCGGGGCGTTGGGAGAGGGCGGGGCGTTGGGAGAGGGCGGGGCGTTGGGAGAGGATGGGGTGTTGGGAGAGGGAGGGGCGTTGGGAGAGCGAGGGGCGTTGGGAGAGGGCGGGGCGTTGGGAGAGGGCGGGGCGTTGGGAGAGGGCGGGGTGTTGGGAGAGGGCAGGGAGCGGTGCGAGGGCGGGGTGTTGGGAGAGGGCGGGGTGTTGGGAGAGGGCGGGGTGTTGGGAGAGGGTGGGGTGTTGGGAGAGGGCGGGGTGTTGGGAGAGGGTGGGGCGTTGGGAGAGGGCGGGGCGTTGGGAGAGCGAGGGGCGTTGGGAGAGGGCGGGGTGTTGGGAGAGGATGGGGTGTTGGGAGAGGGCGGGGCGTTGGGAGAGGGAGGGGTGTTGGGAGAGGGCGGGGTGTTGGGAGAGGGCGGGGTTTTGGGAGAGGGAGGGGCGTTGGGAGAGGGTGGGGCGTTGGGAGAGGGAGGGGCGTTGGGAGAGGGTGGGGTGTTGGGAGAGGGTGGGATGTTGGGAGAGGGCGGGGTGTTGGGAGAGGGAGGGGCGTTGGGAGAGCGAGGGGCGTTGGGAGAGGGCGGGGTGTTGGGAGAGGATGGGGTGTTGGGAGAGGGCGGGGCGTTGGGAGAGGGAGGGGTGTTGGGAGAGGGCGGGGTGTTGAGAGAGGGCGGGGCGTTGGGAGAGGGCGGGGTGTTGGGAGAGGACGGGGTGTTGGGAGAGGGCGGGGTGTTGGGAGAGGGCGGGGTGTTGGGAGAGGGCGGGGCGTTGGGAGAGGATGGGGTGTTGGGAGAGGGAGGGGCGTTGGGAGAGCGAGGGGCGTTGGGAGAGGGAGGGGTGTTGGGAGAGGGCGGGGTGTTGAGAGAGGGCGGGGTGTTGGGAGAGGGCGGGGTGTTGGGAGAGGGAGGGGCGTTGGGAGAGGGAGGGGCGTTGGGAGAGGATGGGGTGTTGGGAGAGGGAGGGGCGTTGGGAGAGGGCGGGGTGTTGGGAGAGGGCGGGGTGTTGGGAGAGGGCGGGGTGTTGGGAGAGGGAGGGGCGTTGGGAGAGGATGGGGTGTTGGGAGAGGGAGGGGCGTTGGGAGAGCGAGGGGCGTTGGGAGAGGGAGGGGTGTTGGGAGAGGGCGGGGTGTTGAGAGAGGGCGGGGTGTTGGGAGAGGGCGGGGCGTTGGGAGAGGATGGGGTGTTGGGAGAGGGCGGGGTGTTGGGAGAGGGAGGGGCGTTGGGAGAGGGCGGGGTGTTGGGAGAGGGCGGGGTATTGGGAGAGGGAGGGGCGTTGGGAGAGGGCGGGGTGTTGGGAGAGGGCGGGGTGTTGAGAGAGGGCGGGGTGTTGGGAGAGGGCGGGGTGTTGGGAGAGGGCGGGGTGTTGGGAGAGGGAGGGGCGTTGGGAGAGGGCGGGGTGTTGGGAGAGGGTGGGGTGTTGGGAGAGGGCGGGGCGTTGGGAGAGGGAGGGGTGTTGGGAGAGGGCGGGGTGTTGGGAGAGGGTGGGGCGTTGGGAGAGGGCGGGGCGTTGGGAGAGGGAGGGGTGTTGGGAGAGGGCGGGGTGTTGAGAGAGGGCGGGGTGTTGGGAGAGCGAGGGGCGTTGGGAGAGGGCGGGGTGTTGGGAGAGGATGGGGTGTTGGGAGAGGGCGGGGCGTTGGGAGAGGGAGGGGTGTTGGGAGAGGGTGGGATGTTGGGAGAGGGCGGGGTGTTGGGAGAGGGAGGGGCGTTGGGAGAGCGAGGGGCGTTGGGAGAGGGCGGGGTGTTGGGAGAGGATGGGGTGTTGGGAGAGGGCGGGGCGTTGGGAGAGGGAGGGGTGTTGGGAGAGGGCGGGGTGTTGAGAGAGGGCGGGGTGTTGGGAGAGGGCGGGGTGTTGGGAGAGGGAGGGGCGTTGGGAGAGGGCGGGGTGTTGGGAGAGGGCGGGGTATTGGGAGAGGGCGGGGCGTTGGGAGAGGGAGGGGTGTTGGGAGAGGGCGGGGTGTTGGGAGAGGGAGGGGTGTTGGGAGAGGGAGGGGTGTTGGGAGAGGATGGGGTGTTGGGAGAGGACGGGGTATTGGGAGAGGGTGGGGCGTTGGGAGAGGCGGGGTGTTGGGAGAGGGAGGGGTGTTGGGAGAGGACGGGGTGTTGGGAGAGGGAGGGGTGTTGGGAGAGGGCGGGGTGTTGGGAGAGGGAGGGGTGTTGGGAGAGGATGGGGTGTTGGGAGAGGGCGGGGTGTTGGGAGAGGGTGGGGCGTTGGGAGAGGGCGGGGCGTTGGGAGAGGGCGGGGCGTTGGGAGAGGGAGGGGTGTTGGGAGAGGGCGGGGTGTTGGGAGAGGGCGGGGTGTTGGGAGAGGGCGGGGTGTTGGGAGAGGACGGGGTATTGGGAGAGGGCGGGGCGTTGGGAGAGGCGGGGTGTTGGGAGAGGGAGGGGTGTTGGGAGAGGACGGGGTGTTGGGAGAGGGAGGGGTGTTGGGAGAGGGCGGGGCGTTGGGAGAGGGGGCGGGGCGTTGGGAGAGGGCGGGGCGTTGGGAGAGGGAGGGGCGTTGGGAGAGGGCGGGGTGTTGGGAGAGGGTGGGGTGTTGGGAGAGGGCGGGGTGTTGGGAGAGGGCGGGGTGTTGGGAGAGGGAGGGGTGTTGGGAGAGGATGGGGTGTTGGGAGAGGACGGGGTATTGGGAGAGGGTGGGGCGTTGGGAGAGGCGGGGTGTTGGGAGAGGGAGGGGTGTTGGGAGAGGACGGGGTGTTGGGAGAGGGAGGGGTGTTGGGAGAGGGCGGGGTGTTGGGAGAGGGAGGGGTGTTGGGAGAGGATGGGGTGTTGGGAGAGGGCGGGGTGTTGGGAGAGGGTGGGGCGTTGGGAGAGGGCGGGGCGTTGGGAGAGGGCGGGGCGTTGGGAGAGGGAGGGGTGTTGGGAGAGGGCGGGGTGTTGGGAGAGGGCGGGGTGTTGGGAGAGGGCGGGGTGTTGGGAGAGGACGGGGTATTGGGAGAGGGCGGGGCGTTGGGAGAGGCGGGGTGTTGGGAGAGGGAGGGGTGTTGGGAGAGGACGGGGTGTTGGGAGAGGGAGGGGTGTTGGGAGAGGGCGGGGCGTTGGGAGAGGGGGCGGGGCGTTGGGAGAGGGCGGGGCGTTGGGAGAGGGAGGGGCGTTGGGAGAGGGCGGGGTGTTGGGAGAGGGTGGGGTGTTGGGAGAGGGCGGGGTGTTGGGAGAGGGTGGGGTGTTGGGAGAGGGAGGGGCGTTGGGAGAGGGCGGGGTGTTGGGAGAGGGCGGGGCGTTGGGAGAGGGCGGGGCGTTGGGAGAGGGAGGGGCGTTGGGAGAGGGAGGGGCGTTGGGAGAGGGAGGGGCGTTGGGAGAGGGCGGGGTGTTGGGAGAGGGCGGGGTGTTGGGAGAGGGCGGGGTGTTGGGAGAGGGCGGGGTGTTGAGAGAGGGCGGGGTGTTGGGAGAGGGCGGGGTGTTGGGAAAGGGCGGGGTGTTGGGAGAGGACGGGGTGTTGGGAGAGGGTGGGGTGTTGGGAGAGGGCGGGGTGTTGGGAGAGGGAGGGGCGTTGGGAGAGGATGGGGTGTTGGGAGAGGGTGGGGTGTTGGGAGAGGGCGGGGTGTTGGGAGAGGGCGGGGTGTTGGGAGAGGGCGGGGTTTGGGAGAGGGCGGGGTGTTGGGAGAGGACGGGGTGTTGGGAGAGGGTGGGGTGTTGGGAGAGGGCGGGGTGTTGGGAGAGGGCGGGGCGTTGGGAGAGGGAGGGGTGTTGGGAGAGGACGGGGTGTTGGGAGAGGGAGGGGCGTTGGGAGAGGGTGGGGTGTTGGGAGAGGGTGGGGTGTTGGGAGAGGGTGGGGCGTTGGGAGAGGGAGGGGCGTTGGGAGAGGGTGGGGCGTTGGGAGAGGGTGGGGTGTTGGGAGAGGGTGGGGTGTTGGGAGAGGGTGGGGTGTTGGGAGAGGATGGGGTGTTGGGAGAGGGTGGGGCGTTGGGAGAGGGAGGGGCGTTGGGAGAGGATGGGGTGTTGGGAGAGGGAGGGGCGTTGGGAGAGGGCGGGGTGTTGGGAGAGGGCGGGGTGTTGGGAGAGGGCGGGGCGTTGGGAGAGGGTGGGGTGTTGGGAGAGGGCGGGGTGTTGGGAGAGGGCGGGGCGTTGGGAGAGGGAGGGGCGTTGGGAGAGGGTGGGGTATTGGGAGAGGGAGGGGTGTTGGGAGAGGGAGGGGTGTTGGGAGAGGGCGGGGTGTTGGGAGAGGACGGGGTATTGGGAGAGGGCGGGGCGTTGGGAGAGGGCGGGGCGTTGGGAGAGGGTGGGGTGTTGGGAGAGGGCGGGGTGTTGGGAGAGGACGGGGTATTGGGAGAGGGCGGGGCGTTGGGAGAGGGCGGGGCGTTGGGAGAGGGCGGGGTGTTGGGAGAGGGCGGGGCGTTGGGAGAGGGCGGGGCGTTGGGAGAGGGAGGGGCGTTGGGAGAGGGAGGGGCGTTGGGAGAGGGTGGGGTGTTGGGAGAGGATGGGGTGTTGGGAGAGGGAGGGGTGTTGGGAGAGGGCGGGGCGTTGGGAGAGGGTGGGGTGTTGGGAGAGGGCGGGGTGTTGGGAGAGGGCGGGGCGTTGGGAGAGGGAGGGGCGTTGGGAGAGGGTGGGGTATTGGGAGAGGGAGGGGTGTTGGGAGAGGGCGGGGTGTTGGGAGAGGACGGGGTATTGGGAGAGGGCGGGGCGTTGGGAGAGGGCGGGGCGTTGGGAGAGGGAGGGGCGTTGGGAGAGGGAGGGGCGTTGGGAGAGGGTGGGGTGTTGGGAGAGGGAGGGGCGTTGGGAGAGGGAGGGGCGTTGGGAGAGGGCGGGGTGTTGGGAGAGGACGGGGTATTGGGAGAGGGCGGGGCGTTGGGAGAGGGCGGGGCGTTGGGAGAGGGAGGGGCGTTGGGAGAGGGTGGGGTATTGGGAGAGGGAGGGGCGTTGGGAGAGGGTGGGGTGTTGGGAGAGGGCGGGGTGTTGGGAGAGGGCGGGGCGTTGGGAGAGGGCGGGGTGTTGGGAGAGGACGGGGTATTGGGAGAGGGTGGGGTGTTGGGAGAGGGCGGGGCGTTGGGAGAGGGAGGGGCGTTGGGAGAGGGCGGGGCGTTGGGAGAGGGCGGGGCGTTGGGAGAGGGCGGGGTGTTGGGAGAGGGCGGGGTGTTGGGAGAGGGCGGGGTGTTGGGAGAGGGAGGGGCGTTGGGAGAGGGTGGGGCGTTGGGAGAGGGCGGGGTGTTGAGAGAGGGAGGGGTGTTGGGAGAGGGCGGGGCGTTGGGAGAGGGAGGGGCGTTGGGAGAGGGAGGGGCGTTGGGAGAGGGTGGGGCGTTGGGAGAGGGAGGGGCGTTGGGAGAGGGAGGGGTGTTGGGAGAGGGCGGGGTGTTGGGAGAGGGCGGGGCGTTGGGAGAGGGAGGGGCGTTGGGAGAGGGTGGGGCGTTGGGAGAGGGTGGGGTGTTGGGAGAGGGTGGGGTGTTGGGAGAGGGTGGGGTGTTGGGAGAGGATGGGGTGTTGGGAGAGGGTGGGGCGTTGGGAGAGGGAGGGGCGTTGGGAGAGGATGGGGTGTTGGGAGAGGGAGGGGCGTTGGGAGAGGGCGGGGTGTTGGGAGAGGGCGGGGTGTTGGGAGAGGGCGGGGCGTTGGGAGAGGGCGGGGTGTTGGGAGAGGATGGGGTGTTGGGAGAGGGAGGGGCGTTGGGAGAGGGTGGGGTGTTGGGAGAGGGTGGGGTGTTGGGAGAGGGTGGGGCGTTGGGAGAGGGTGGGGTGTTGGGAGAGGGAGGGGCGTTGGGAGAGGGCGGGGCGTTGGGAGAGGATGGGGTGTTGGGAGAGGGCGGGGTGTTGGGAGAGGGCGGGGTGTTGGGAGAGGACGGGGTGTTGGGAGAGGGAGGGGTGTTGGGAGAGGGTGGGGTGTTGGGAGAGGGTGGGGTGTTGGGAGAGGGCGGGGTGTTGGGAGAGGGCGGGGTATTGGGAGAGGGTGGGGTGTTGGGAGAGGGTGGGGTGTTGGGAGAGGGTGGGGTGTTGGGAGAGGATGGGGTGTTGGGAGAGGGTGGGGTGTTGGGAGAGGGTGGGGTGTTGGGAGAGGGCGGGGTGTTGGGAGAGGGAGGGGTGTTGGGAGAGGGAGGGGTGTTGGGAGAGGGCGGGGCGTTGGGAGAGGGAGGGGCGTTGGGAGAGGGTGGGGTGTTGGGAGAGGGTGGGGTGTTGGGAGAGGATGGGGTGTTGGGAGAGGGTGGGGTGTTGGGAGAGGGCGGGGTGTTGGGAGAGGACGGGGTGTTGGGAGAGGGTGGGGTGTTGGGAGAGGGCGGGGTGTTGGGAGAGGGCGGGGTTTAGGAGAGGGCGGGGTGTTGGGAGAGGGCGGGGTGTTGGGAGAGGGCGGGGTGTTGGGAGAGGGCGGGGTTTGGGAGAGGGCGGGGTGTTGGGAGAGGGCGGGGTGTTGGGAGAGGGCGGGGTTTGGGAGAGGGCGGGGTGTTGGGAGAAGGCGGGGTGTTGGGAGAGGGCGGGGTGTTGGGAGAGGGCGGGGTGTTGGGAGAGGGCGGGGTGTTGGGAGAGGGCGGGGTTTGGGAGAGGGCGGGGTGTTGGGAGAGGGCGGGGTTTGGGAGAGGGCGGGGTGTTGGGAAAGGGCGGGGTATTGGGAGAGGGCGGGGTGTTGGGAGAGGGCGGGGTTTGGGAGAGGGCGGGGTGTTGGGAGAGGGCGGGGTGTTGGGAGAGGGCGGGGTTTGGGAGAGGGCGGGGTGTTGGGAGAGGGCGGGGTGTTGGGAGAGGGCGGGGTGTTGGGAGAGGGCGGGGTGTTGGGAGAGGGCGGGGTTTGGGAGAGGGCGGGGTGTTGGGAGAGGGCGGGGAGCGGTGCTAGGCGATAACGTGGGCACTACAGGATGAACTAAGTAGGAAAACAGTGGATAGGCGACGAGGGAAGAGGAACAGGAGGAACATTTTGTCTCCATCATTGTTGAGATAAGGAGAGGCGGCGGCGTCGAGTGAATAAAAGAGAAATGGACGAGTGACCTTGAAAGTGACCTCCCTAAACCTTCATCTACGTTCGTAGCATATACACGCAGCGCAGTAGGAATAAGGCGTGGCACCCGTAGCCCTATCATGGTTTGGGTCCGCGGATGCGGGGTTGTAGAGCCACATTGCTAACGTTTACAGTAAGGTCTTTTTGTGGACCATTTGGCGTTCGGTTTGCAAGTCACTTTATTCTCACCAATCAAAGCGTAACCTTTCTTGCAACCAAAGACTAAAGAGAGAGTGAGTAAGGGAGTGAGTGAGTGGGTGGGGGAGTGAGTGGGGGAGTGAGGGAGTGGGGGAGTGAGTGGGAGAGAGTGGGAGTGGGGGAGTGAGTGAGTGAGTGAGTGAGTGAGTGAGTGAGTGAGTGAGTGAGTGAGTGAGTGAGTGAGTAAGTGAGTGAGTGAGTGAGTGAGTAAGTGAGTAAGGGAGTGAGTGAGTGAGTGAGTGAGTGAGTGAGTGAGTGAGTGAATGAGTGAGTGAGTGAGTGAGTGAGTGAGTGAGTGAGTGAGTGAGTGAGTGAGTGAGTGAGTGAGTGAGTGAGTGAGTGAGTGAGTGAATATTACTAACCACATACGGCGTTGTGTACAGTATTGCATATTTGACTTCTCATAGCCCATCTTCCATTTTTAGGAAGTTGTAATCTTGGACATCTTTTTGCTAATAATTAAAAAATAGTATTTAATAATTCTTTTATGCTGATTAGATAAATAATGATATTTTTTAATAAGTTCAATTAATAGTAATAGAAATTAAATATATTAAAATAGATACAGAATTAAAATTAAGGAAAAAAAAAGAATTTCAGAGGAGAGATTTAAATAGAGACAAAATAAATAGATTTTATTTTTAAATTGTATAATAATTTCAATTATGTTATTAACATCGAAGAGATGTAGAATTTACTTTTTATTTTAGACATAATCTGCTTTCTAGACACATTTGTTTTAATAATATGAAAACCATGAATTAAAATCACTACTACACTACTCCCTACAGACCTAAACAGTGTCTGGAGAGATAGAGTTTGTATCCGACGATACACTTGCATTGCTTGAGAGAAGTGGATCCACGAGGTGAGATCATATATTTGTGAACGCAAGGCTTACATGTCCGGATACCACCCGGTTCCAGGGAATCTTTGTAGGTGTTAACGGGGCATTCTACGAGGATGGGTGATTAGTGTGAGGTTTTTGGAGATAAATAAATATATATGTAATGGTGTATTAAATACAGGATTTATATTTTAAAGGATCTAATAAAAACAAATTACAAAATATATAAATTGTATAATTTCAAAAAATTGTATGAAATAATATTCTTCACTATAATAACAATTCAAGGAATAATTCGGATATAATAAAAAATGCGCCGATTCGAAGATGAAATTTAGAATTCACAACCTCGAACACCTCACTAATCCTCTTCACTAACTGGCGCATTGTACGCCTTGACCATACAGGCCGGTGCCGTAGTAGCCCTTATTGCAGACGCACTGATAGTGTCCCGTTTGCGTCCCACACTGACACGAAGCCGATTGTCCGCAGCATGAACGGTGTTGAGCGCCTCCGGAGCAGAGCGAGTTGCAGAAGTCCGACGGCTGGATTACATAGTTACCGTCCTTTAAATCTGGAGTCGGGTGGGTAAGGTGACGGCGAGGGAAAAAAGACTATATTGAGAATGTAATGTCGAAATAGAATATATTGATTTCTATTTTACGCGCGTAAATCGGTGTAGTGTCGATGAATGCTAAATTGCGAGAACGAATGCGGATCTATGCCAATTTTCAGATAACAACGTCGCATTAGTACCTCTGAAGAGAGAATTACGAAACATGTAGTTAAACTCCTGAAAACTGTTCAACAGGAACGTATGTTCGTTCTTCGGAATTGAAGACATCTTTCGCAATTCCTGTAAATGACGAATAGAAACTAGTATCGAAAAGAAACTACAAGTTTAAAGTCAGGCAATACGAAGACAATTAAATATATGTTATGTAATAATAATATTTTGTACATACAATTATAGGTATATTAACTTTTATTTCAACACATAAATTAATTTAATGAATAATATTTATGTATCCTATTATTACAAATTTTCCAGATTTTAACCATTACTCATTTATTTGAATCTCATTATATATTTAGCAACGATGAAAACGTATTTAATTAACAAAAACGATAGAGCTCTTTGATATAAGTACTCACATATCCAATGTATAAATTGCATAAACATATTTGAGTGTTTTATACTTACGAATATTTCTGAAATAAACATTCCAATAGAATTTACTATTATTATTGGCAATAAACTAACTTCCAATTTGTATAATATAAATGTATAGCTATAATTAGGATTTTGTAATGTTATATTATATTTATTTTCAAATTTAATAAATTCAATAATCTAACTAGAATTTAATATATATATAAATTACTATTTCTATAGTAAACATATATGTCACTAAAAATAATTTTTTTATTATCAACGAACCACTGGATTTGAATCTTTAATTCCGAATGTAAAAATTTCAACTCCATCTGTTTTCAATTCTTTAGCAATGGGTACAGGATCTCCGTCATTTGAGAAACCGTCAGTCAATAGAAAGATTATTTTCTTGGCATTCCTTCTTGCATTCTTCAGTACTTTCTGAAATTTAATAATAATCTTAAAAATATTTAATTATATAATTAGATTATATAAATAAAATAATTAAATATTGATATTATTATATTACTTATTATATAAGATAATTTTAAAAAATTATATTACAAATATATATCTATAAATATATATTTTAAAATCTTTTTATTAATAAATCAGTTTTCAACTATGTCTATATTATAATTAATTAAACATATTTCATTCAAAATAAATCTTACATTTATAAAATCTAAATGCATTGGTAATTGTAGTACAATACACAACTGTATAAGTTTGTATAATCTATTAATATAATCTATTTAATAGTTAAAATTAATATAAAATTTTAATAATAATAATTAAAAATATTTTCGTGCAAGAATTATGTAATGTCTATCAAAACCGTAAATATGTTTAAATATTCATTTTATCATTTATTTATATTTATAGGCACTATATTAACAAATAATTATTATATATATAATTAATATATTTAAATAAATTATATAGAATATCAATCAATCAATGTGTCAAATAATATCACATATACAAATTAAATATTAACAAAATGAATAACACAATAAAATATATTAAGATATAAATACTATATAATATATTTACAATGGAGATTTGTAACATTTATTTTGATAAATGTACTACCAATATGATAATTATGTACACATAATAATATGAGTAATATATTAATTAAAGGGAAAACAATAGAAAGCTATTAAAATATTAGTTTCAAATAAAAAATTCAGTTATAAATTTATTATTTTATTAACATAATTATTTTATATATTTAATAGTATGTAATATAATTGCCTGTATTATGTATATTATTTACTATAACCTTGATATTTAAAATGATAATTGACTAACTAATAACAAAAATAAATATGATAATAATATTATTTCAAATATTTGAATAAATTTAAATTTTAAATATTCAAATTATTATTTATCAATGATCATATCATCGATCCATGTGACTTATTAGATCATATAAAAATAAAAATCACTGAAAATAATTCATTCGAAATTTTCTTCCCAGAATTTTTGATATCATTTATATGTTAAATATTACATAATCTACTAATATCCACTATACGGTAATATATTACAATGTATTATTTATATTATGAAACATATATATTAAATGCGTATTATATATATATAACTATTATTATATATACTATTTATTAAATAATTTAAATATATTAATATTATTTTTATAGAATTCGTATAATATTATATTGATATATACATTATGAAATATAGATTTTCGTGAATATATTTATTTATTGTAAATATAAACTACTAATTGTATAGTATATGAAAATAGGCATATATCAGAATATTAATTGAATACTTTTGTTATTTAATTGTTATATTTATCAAAAATATTTAATATTTTATCACAAAATAATTCTATGAATTTTAATATTTTCTTCGAGTATTTTATATAAATTAATGAATAAGCTATACATATATTATTTAGTTTATCAGTAAATAATAGTACATTAAGATACAGTTCTCATGTAAAAAACTAATAATTGACTATTATATATTTAATAATTATTTTGTAAAAAAAACTTCATATGATATTTATGTTAAGATATTCATCATTATTAAATAAAGTATCTACCATATATGATCTACAATGTAAATGTACATTTATATATTTAATTGATTAGATATTCTAACATTCTTCTTACAATTTAAATTCAAATGTTTCAAATTATTTGATAAATTTTATAAAATAAGTGCAATATCAAATATATTTATTATTTTATTTTCGTATAAGAAATATTATGCTTTGTTTACATATAATGTATATATAAATTGCATGTCTTTTATTAATAACTATAACATAATATACCATATATATTGATTATTATTACATCTACTATTATTATATATTAATATAATTAAATAATTATAATTATAATAAAATATATAAATTATATTATTATCAATGTTAATTAAATTTCATTATAATGTCATATTTATTTAATAACGTAATATTTGATATATTTAATATTAATTATATATTACTAATTCATTATAATATAATATATACAATGGGAAATCATTGGTAATTGTATTGATAACCAACACAATAATATATTTTATATATAATCTATATTCATCTATGATGAATTATAGCATATCATATTATATTAATATATAAAGATGTAAATTGTAAATTTTTATACAATATTTGTATAATGTACAATGCACGTAGTACATTGTACGTTAGTAAACCGAAAACATGTTTTTGAATAGACCATCTTAGCAATTTTTATGTTAGGTTTCTAGGAATATTTAACATTTTCGACATGTTTTTTATAATGTTTACATTATATTTTTCTTTTATACATTGTATTATGTACTTAACATTATATTTCTAAGATGATATTTTTTGTAATTTACATCTATTTTTATAAAAAATCGTTGACAATGCAATGCTTGTAATGTCCACGTATATATATTATATTAAATATATTATATATTTAATATGTTTATCTCAAGTTATTTTCCTCAGTGATTTTTGTATTTATTATAAATTCATTTTGTATGTATACTATTACTTACATAATATAATTATTATATAAATATATAAGGCTAACAAATTGTATTATAATGAATTTATAAAGTTACAAATAATAAAGTATTCAATATAATATCATATTATGATGAAATAATGAGTACACAATGTAATGTATATCATTGTTTACTATTCTATATTATCTATACATAATATAGTATAAATATATATATATATATATATATATATATATATTAATAATATATCATTAGGTTATAATATATATTTTAGAATTTAAAGTAGTTATCTAAACTGACCTGCCCTTCGAGGAACCCTCCAAGAGTGTAAGTCTGGCCTCCATCGTACGGTATCTTGTCTAAGTCATATTTCAAAGAACACTTGTTCCTCAAGTCGTAACCTTCTCGTAAATTGGGCTGCAAGTAGTCGAGATGACGATTCACGCGCGACGGAGAACTGTACGTGATTACCGATACTCGCGTGCTATTCGTATCCACCTCGATATCGGAGAGCATCGACCTCACAAAGCCTATCATCATTGAGAAGTTCTTGTCACCTACCGATTTACTCGAGTCGATAATGAAGATCAATTCGGTGGGCCGTTTATTATCGTATTTGAGCCGTCTCACGCTATTGCGTAGTATTTTCGCCATTTCTTGCAGTTTGGCGCGACTGACTGGGGGTAGGGTAACGTGAGTACGACTGCGCATCTTCGAACTCCAGTTGAACGTGGTACCAGCTTCGATGATCAATAGCAAAGTTGCTAGCGATAAACACGCCAGCAAGACCGTTACTGGTCTCGGCATGCCTTTCGCGGCAGTTATGGTTGGTTATGTTGTCCCGTGTGTGGTTCTGATTCCGCTTCTGCGAGGCTGAATATGTATTGGGTTGGCGAGCTATGTTTCCGTAGAGTCGCACGGGGGTGAGGGGACGGAACGTTGTCTTTGTAGATATATATATATAGGTGTGTTCGCTTCCCTAGTTGATAGCGTTCTGAATGTTTCGAGTCGATTGCGTCGGTCAGAAACCCGATCCGATCACTTGAAACTCCACGTAGACACTCAGGGAACCCGAATACTCAAGTATGTCCTCTGTCTCTCTAGAATACTGCGAAATTCCGTTTATACCGATAGTCTATGTATGTTGTCTGGGTTGAGATAATAATCCCTTACCGCATAAAAACAGGAAGAATTGGAATTAACTTAATTTATTTATACAGTGTTTACTTTCGTTGTCATGGAATTTTTTGTTGATGGTCACTTTTTATTTAAGGAAGAACAAGAAATTTAAATATCTTATAAAATGTATGTTATAAATATATATTTATATACTAAGCCAATATATATATATGTATGTGTATACGCAAATGAATATATTTCGTATATATGTAATTGATATTGTAATATAACAGACAATGCATTATTATATATGATTTTAATGAGCTATTATATTCTATTATATGCCAATTAAAATTATAGGTAATAATAATATGCAGAATAATTGTTCAATTGTAATACATTTAACTTTGTCCTGAAACATTTTGTCAACCGAATATTAATAAATAATTACCATAATTTATAATATAATTACATTGCCATTATAAGTTTATCCTCATAAATTAATGTTATGCGACGATCAATTAATTATTATAATCTGTTTCAGGTCAACAAACCTCAATTAATTATAATAGTAAATAAATGTTTGAGGTGAAGTAACACATCTAATTTATAATATATACATATTATATATATGATTTATATTTATTAATATTCCATTTGAAATTTATATATTATATAATATATTTAAATCGTTGTCTTTACTTCCTCAGTAGTATGCCTTTCGACACGTCTGCAAGCGCGGCTTGGGTAGATTTCGATAACGTCTTACCATTCGCTACAGCTGTCAGCAAAACGGTTAGAATTCAAGCATCATCGCTCGTACATACCACGCAAATAACCTTACTCTCTGGAACCACGCCCATAACCACGCCCCTAACCAAGTCGCTCGCCCGCAGCACAAATACAAGTGTTCCGGCGAAAAGGTGAACCGCGTCTCGATCATTACCTACCGCAGCATGGCGAAAGCGGTGCGTGGAGGGCGTCGCAGGGTAGTGCGCTGGGGAAAGTGTCATTTGGTGAAGAGTCGCCCGCAAAAAGTATTCAGCATTGCTGATACACAGGTGGACATATACGTGAGGTACCAACATGACCGCAGGCTAGTCTTTCAAACGTGGATGCTTTCTTACGACGATTCCCACATCTATATCTTATCGGATGTAATCCGTGGTGTATTTTCATAACATAACGGGAACATTGGTGAATGAATTTCAAAATATTAACTATCGATAGTAATGGTTAAGTTCTTCAATACGCTCTAGGTTAAGTTGTTTGTTAAGTTGTTTGTCTAGGTTAAGTTGTTTGTTAAGTTGTTTGTCTAGGTTAAGTTGTTTGTTAAGTTGTTTGTCTAGGTTAAGTTGTTTGTTAAGTTGTTTGTCTAGGTTAAGTTGTTTGTTAAGTTGTTTGTTAAGTTGTTTGTTAAGTTGTTTGTTAAGTTGTTTGTCTAGGTTAAGTTGTTTGTTAAGTTATTTGTCTAGGTTAAGTTGTTTGTTAAGTTGTTCGTGTTTTAAAAAGAGCAGGCGAAATCATTTACAAATATTATATTCTATATTGTAGGTAATTTGTAAAAGTACTCATAAAATACTACTTTGATTTCGCTTAATAAACAAGTATATGCACTAATCATTATGTAATAAGCCAGTTGACCATTACACTACATGTACTCCACATCCCCAGGCACGCCGTGGCATCTCAACGTCGAGCCTATCTGCAAGTGTTGCTCTCTTTCAACAACCTGATGTCGCCATCTATGATTCGCCACATGTACGGCTTGAGCCCCGACCTCAAGCGTATCATGCGCATGCCTTGGTTGGGACACGGCGACGTCTAGCTTAACCCATACTTCGCCACCGAAGTCCACGGACGTTTTCGACAGCAACGTTCATTATTTATTTATTTAATTTATTAGTAATAAAATATGTATTTAATTCGAATTTGTTATTTTTTGTAATGATATTGTTTTATTTACGTGTTTAAGATGTATCATTATATAATAGCGTGTTTTAAATAAACAGGGCACAATAAATTATATAAATATGTATAAAAATTAAATTAAGCAGATTAGAATATATATAATGTATTTATAAATAACTGCAATACGTATTGGGTATTTTTTGAAAGGTATACTTGTATCGGGTATACATAAATATCATGTTAAGGAATTTTTATACATATACAGTAAAGTATACCATGTGAAATCATCCAATACATTATAATAATACTTATATATGTACAGGACTAATCGTGACTCCTATATATATATATTTGCTATAATCAATAGATGCCAACACTATTAATAATAAATAATTATGTTCCACTGTCGTATGCAATATAGATTATAATATTGACTATAATCCATTATCGACTTCCGTAGACAATTAAATAAAATTTAGATTTTTTAAAATTTTTTGAAACTACACTTAATTAACACTAGATTTAATACACTTTATATGTCGCATATAAATGTGTTCAAAGTTTCTAAAAGTTTAAATAAAGTTATTGTTGTCTATATATTTTCTCTTACACCAAATACATAGACTTATAATTTCAATTTAATGTTTCTAAACATGTTACTCATCAAATATAAATATTGTTATTTTAAAAATAATATTTTATTATTAACAGGCTTATTCATTCATGATATTTATTATTTTATAATAATCTAATATGGCATTTAAAATAAATAAAATTAAACTTTACAATATTAAATAAATATTATTAATAGTTACATGTAATTATTAGTAATATGTATTGAATTGCACTGCAATGCAATTTATAATTCGAAATTCAAATGTACAAATTTGAATTTTCAATAAAAACACTAGATATCAAATTCATGAATTATATTTTATTTAAATATTATATAAAAAAGGTTAGTTTATAAATAAACACTAAAAATGTAATTAGTATTTTGTATAGTCTTTCTGTGTGCAATATGGATTCAATCATGTGATATTATTTGTTATCTTTGAATATATATCAATATAATTATTAAAAAATATATATTACTGACTATACAAATACTAATTACATTTTCCATGTTATTTTACTATAGAACATTTTTTCTATAATATTTAAATAAAATATTAAATTCATAAATATATTTATTTATATATTGTAGGCGTGTTTAATAATTTGGATTGAAAATAAACAAATTTACATATTCATTTCGAATTCAATATTGCATTGTAACTAATGTCGTGCGCAATTTGTCCTGTTTCGCAATTTGCACGGGGTTCATGACCTATATTATTTTCTTTGTAATTATATGCTAAAAAATTATTATAAAATATAATTTATATACCAAAAGATTAGTAATAGTACTGTTACTATGCTATGGAAAATATTTATGTGAAATGTAAACGTAATATATATTATAAATAATTTATATTTATATTTAGGTGTATTTATTGTGCGTCAATAATAATAATGTAAATATTTATAATTTATAAACATGTGATATTCATGCTCAAAAAATATATAATTCATATTGTATATTTCTACTAGTATATTCTTAACCTTCACCTAAATTCTATTATTTATTTTTAATTATGACTTTTTTTATTTATCCAATAATATACGTTATTATTTATTAACCATAAAATTCCCTATTACATTGCGAGAAAAAAAAATTTTGAAATAGATGTAGATAATATATTTAATAAATTAACTATGTAAAATCTAATTAGTATTCTATATATAGGCTATATATCATAATACATTACTTACATATGTTATTATAATATTAAATTAAGCAAATTCAGATTATATAATTTAATCTAAATTTGATAATTATTTCTAATTATAATTTATAATATATTGTCAATGGCATGCACTAAATTGAACATACATACACGTATTTCATTTATGAGAGTATGTATCATTATATGTAATTGTTAAAATTATATCGATGAGAAAATACATTTACTATATATATTTGTAATTTATATATATTTGTAGGATATATATTTTAGTTAGATGACCCGATCAATAATATATGCAATTTGTGTACATTATATTTGTAATATATAGTTTCAAATGAAAATATATTTATACTAAAATATTAAACTATATTTATAATAATATTTACATTTCTTGATAGACATCCTTGGATAGACATGTCATTTAAAAGTGCAATTAACAGCTAGATACCCCTAATTAGGATTTGTTTTATTTGGTATAATGGATAATATTTGAAACGCATTTTACCTTATAAATGTCTAAAATTTCCTAAATAAATCATCTGTACGTGATTTATATATATTAAGTAAATTTGTAAATGTTAGAATTATATAAAATACATTAATATGTAAACAGCATTTCTAAATATACAAACACCCAATAACCCATACAAATTGCGCACGACACTATCCCAATACAAACATACATTTTTTGTTTAATATTTAAATAAAATATTATAATTCGTGAATTTTAAATCTTGTATTTTTATTGAAAATTGTACATTTGAATTTCGAATTATAAATTGCATTGTAATAAATATTACTAATAGTTATATGTAACTATTAGTAATATTGATTTAACATCAATTAACATTGTAAAGTGTGACGCATAATTTTATTTATTTTAAATGACATATTAGATTATTATAAAATAATAAATATCATGAATAGATAAGCCATTCAATAATAAAATATTATTTTTAAAATTTTTTAATAACAATATTTATATTTTATGAGTGACATATTTAGACTCATTAAACTGACATTATAAAAGTGAATGTATTTGATTTGGTGTAAAATAATATACAGGAATAAAACATCTTTAAACCTTTAAAAAATATGAAATAATTGTTATGCATTATATACTTGTATTAATTAGTTTCTTGTGATTTTAATAATATTTAAAATTTATTTAATAGTGTGCGGAGTCGAAAATAATATTGTGTTTCTAAATATATAAACATCCGAGAACCCAAACAAATTGCGCAGCAGTACAAATTGTAGACGGAACTATATTGTAACATTGGCTATAGTCAATGTTATAATCCATATTGAATACGAAAGTCTGTACTATACATTTTTATATGATTTTATTAATATTTATTTAAGGTAACAAATATTATCACATGATTTATCACATTAATAGCAATCCATATTGCATACGACACCAATTTGAATATACAATAACTAATTTTAAATTTCTATTTTGGTCAAAAATTAATATTGTTCAAAATTAATCAAATTTAGTTGTTATATTTTATAACATTATTTCACAGTAATAACTATTTTATATATATAATTAAAAAATAATATTGTAATTAGCAGTAAAGTAAAGTAGATTCTTTATACTTTTGAAAAAGAGTGGTAAAGAATGTATTGATCTGATATAAGTATATACATTATGACATAGTCTTATATCTCTAATATTCAATATATAATATACTTTATATAATATAATATATATATATTTTACCTATTATTTTATTTCTAAATATTAATATATTATTTAGTCCCTTATGTAGTATTGATATAGTTGCACCAATTTATAATATAAAGAAATAACATGTACAGTATAATAATAAGATATTTTATTACAAATATAGGATTACTATATATATATATATATATATATATATATATATATATATAATGTTAATTTCGCTATGAAAATATATGGCTTACCGAATATATAATATATAAGCCCAGAAAATATCTATATTATTAAAGTTGTAAATAATATACTAACGCAAAACATATGGGCAAATATATATCCATTTATAATTAATAGATTACTACGAATGTTCCGTTGGATACTGAAATACAGTGCAAATTGTACTAATTATATTGTTCAGACTTCTGAAATATAACAATTAAGATAACAAAACACTTCATTTATTTGATATTATATCATAACAATATATTGTGAATATTGTTAGTGCATGGTTTTGGAATATGCCCTAGTTTAATAGATACACAAAATAGTACTAGGGACTACTTACATAGTATCTCCTCAAACAGTTTACAGAGAAACAATTTATTCCAACATAAAACATATAATCACATATATTATGACCATCTCATAAATATTGCATGGATTAAATCAATTATATGACACATAGAATAATATACCGAATGATCGACTACATTAATTATATAATATACATATTGTTAGAATAACATATATACATATATTATTTGCATTTGAATTCAACAGCTGGTTTAATATGATTATAATAACAATTGTAAGTATATTTATATACCATGTATTGTCAAATATACTTCTCAGTTAATCAGGTCCATATCAATAATCCATACGGCTTCAAAATATTATTAATGATTTATAATTATATATATATTTAATTACTTATTTAAGACTAACCCCCGATAAAATAACAAAATGTTTAAATATACTATTAGTGATAATAAATAACTTATTTTAAAAACCTCAGATTAAATGAAATAACTTTAATATGCATCTAATTACCTGTGTAATAGTGACTGCTATTAACTGCACTTATAGAGTTAGAACAAATATCAGTAAACAAATTTGAATTACATAAACAATCTCTCAGGCAAATCACATTCATGTAAGAATATTCTATAACTATTGAAATAGGTTACATTCACTTTTTAATGAAGCAATACAGATAATATAGATATATATTATCCTATATTATATTATGTTTTAGGATTATTATTATATTATATAATACGTTTCACTCGAGTAAAACAAAGTATAGCACTTGACCTATCATCTGTCATTGTTTAAATATATGTTGACATTAAAAGTTACTAATTAAAATATATCATAATAGATCAGTAGTATTGAACAATCTTAAATATCACTATACTATATAGTCTCATATGAGAGTATACATGAAAGAAACACTAAAAGAAAGAATAACAAAGAATATTAAAATATAATATATAATGTAGAAAGGATGAAACTGGTTAATATTGAAAATTATAAATAATTAACCAAAAAAACAATACTAGGAAATTCATAAAAATTAAATAATATAAACAAACGAATATTGAAGATATTGTTAAATATGAGATAAATGAGAAAATAAAGACAAATAAAAAACACCATGGTGAAATCTTAAGAGATGTCAACAAATGAAATTAAACTGTAATATATCGACACTAAAAATATAAAAATAAAATAATTTCAATTATAGAAAAACATTTCAAGAAAGGGCAAAAGAAATAATCAAATTAAAAAAGAATTAAAATGTACAAGATAATAAAAAAACTAAAGGAATAAATAAAGATATAATATAAATTATATAATAAACATAAAATATAATAAAAAAATATATACAAAAAAATAAACAAAATATCAAACCTAAGGAATAATAAAAAATGCAAATTAAATAATTGAGATGAAAATCAAATTAAAACAATAGTAAAAATATAAAAATAATACAAATAATCATAAAAAATCAAATAAAAGACTAACGAAGCGATATATTTTCCAAAAACGTTATATAAATAATATGAGATTGCACATTTCTGTAAAAGAGTTGTTGATTAAATTTCAATAAAATGTATTATTTCATTCGTTTCACTAGTGTAATACTATACAGCAGTAGAATACAGATCGTTATTCATAAATAATGATTATATCAATACCATTATAAATAGTGATGCAATGATCATTTTACAAAAGGTCATATAATCCCAATACCGGATATCACGTATCATCTCTAACCAATCTAACCAAGTTATAGTTGATTTGCGCGCACTACTTTCGAATTAATCATATATGAACAATAGAAGAAGTAACACTAACAGCCTTAAACAGTCTTAACTAATGTATATTGGTATATGCTATTAAATATATATATTTCCATAGTTATACTGTTTACTATGTATGTCTGAAATATATTATCAGAACATTCACATGCATATATATATATACACTAAATATGCATATTATTAATAATCTGATGTAATATATTTAATAGTATTTTATATATAATTAATTTAAAATATAGTTAATTTAAAATATAGTTAATTTAAAATATAGTTAATTTAAAATAAAATCAATTTTATTATAAATAAACCCAAACTATAGATTATGAATTTATTCTTGTAAGACGAATATATGAAATATAATATATTCATATTACAAGATAATATAAAGTAATAACTAAATCTATGGTATAATTATATACACTATATATATTGTATATGATAGATCATATATTAATACCTCTTTTTTAAAATCCCTGCTATGATTTTGATTTATAATATATATATATATATATATATATATATATATATATATATATATACTTATATAACCTTTTAGTAGGTATACATATGTAATTTTATTCTATGTTATATAATATCTTATATTATCCTAATAGCATGCGATATAACATCTATTAAGATGGTGGTTGTAATATTTATTTTCAATGTTCACTTGTATGGATAACTGATTATATTCAATATTTTTACGAAATTTACTAAATATGTATTTATATAATATGTAGTGTATTATAACATACATAATATTAATATGTAAACATACGGTTTTTATAAATTCAATCAATCAATTGTGATTATGTTTATGAAATTAACATCTATAAATTGGCATAATTTGTTATACAAAAATTATCAAATATCATAATTTATTAATATTTAGTATATTTCATTGCTGTCAATTATATATTAATATCATACAAGAGTAATTATGTAACTATATATAGTTAAATCTATTGTCCATTTGAAAATAACATAGTAATCAAACTGTATATTAATTAAAATTATATTATAAATGTAGTTTTATCATAATATTTATAAACTGTCAATTGTGTATTATATATATAAGTATACATTTGAAATAAATACATATTATTGCATATCTTATATATATAATAATAGAAAATATTACAATAGGTTGCATAATAATTAAATAGATTTGAAATTTGCATTGAAAGTAATTATTATAACCAATACTTACACAAATATTAATTAATTATTATATAATATTATAGACACATCTATCTATTATGTAATAATCAATATGTTAGATTGATATATTTATTAAAATTATAATATATGTCGATTTTATCTGCTAAAGTAGGCCATTTCTCCGTTAGTTATTCACGAATAACGACATATAAGATCGATTCACAATAAGATCGATTCACAATTAACGACATATTCTACAAATTGATTTTCTAAAATTACATTAACGTTTATTGTCTTCTTTATTTTCTTGATCCTATGTTTCCTATATAATACATTTTAGTTTATTGTATACAATAATAATTCATTATGTATATATACACATTTGTATACAGGCAAACTATAGTTTATAAACATCAATGGCTATGTTGTGAAATAGGTGCATTATGTTGTCTACAATAAATTATGTAAACTATGTATAGTTTACACGTATAGTTTACACGTATAGTTTACACGTATAGTTTACACGTATAGTTTACACGTATAGTTTACACGTATAGTTTACACGTATAGTTTACACGTATAGTTTACACGTATAGTTTACACGTATAGTTTACACGTATAGTTTACACGTATAGTTTACACGTATAGTTTACACGTATAGTTTACACGTATAGTTTACACGTATAGTTTACACGTATAGTTTACACGTATAGTTTACACGTATAGTTTACACGTATAGTTTACACGTATAGTTTACACGTATAGTTTACACGTATAGTTTACACGTATAGTTTACACGTATAGTTTACACGTATAGTTTACACGTATAGTTTACACGTATAGTTTACACGTATAGTTTACACGTATAGTTTACACGTATAGTTTACACGTATAGTTTACACGTATAGTTTACACGTATAGTTTACACGTATAGTTTACACGTATAGTTTACACGTATAGTTTACACGTATAGTTTACACGTATAGTTTACACGTATAGTTTACACGTATAGTTTACACGTATAGTTTACACGTATAGTTTACACGTATAGTTTACACGTATAGTTTACACGTATAGTTTACACGTATAGTTTACACGTATAGTTTACACGTATAGTTTACACGTATAGTTTACACGTATAGTTTACACGTATAGTTTACACGTATAGTTTACACGTATAGTTTACACGTATAGTTTACACGTATAGTTTACACGTATAGTTTACACGTATAGTTTACACGTATAGTTTACACGTATAGTTTACACGTATAGTTTACACGTATAGTTTACACGTATAGTTTACACGTATAGTTTACATGTATAGTTTACATGTAGAGTTTACATGTATAGTTTACATGTATAGTTTACATATATAGTTTACATGTATATTTTACATGTAATTTACAAAAGAAAATAATTTTGGAACCTCACATTATCCATTTTCTTTGCATATAAACGTAATCAATTCGCAATAAATATTATAACATCTCGATAAATTGTAATGATTTTAGATATTATTAAAAACTATAATATATTTGTTATATAATATTTAATAACAAGTATTTTTCCAACTTAAATTTATTTAAATTAGGTATTGTCATGTGTAATTTGGCATGATATGCAATTTGGTCATAGATTTCTATTTACCTATTGGTAAATAGAAATCTATGAATTTGGCACATATAATTGACTGCGAGGTTATTTCAACTTTCAAAAACTACAATATTAATTATAAATTATCTTGAAAGTTAATGAAATTGAATTATGACGATGTAATAATATACTTATAATTAATTTGTAATTTTTAAAGGTTAAAATAATATAGAGGTACTAATTTAAAATATTTTCATGTATACTTAATAAAATAATTTATAATTTCAATATTTATGCTGTCGATTAGTTGAAAATAGATACGCCCAGTGGACGTTCCCAGCAACACAAATAATATTGTATGCTTTTAATAATATTATAAATAATTACTTTATTAAAGTAGTTATTTATATACTTTACTACAGAATATATCTAATTATTTTTTAGTTAGAGATCCATATAAGTATTTCCTTTACTGCTCTCGGTACTTGCTAATATGATATACTATATATTTTTTGATTTAAAATATATTTATTACGAGCAGAATATTGAATAGTAAATCTCCAACATAATATATATGTCATGAGCTATTTAATGTAAACGTAGTTAATTGATTAGTTTACTAACTCGATGGTATTAAATATAAAGTATTATATTAAATATCATACATTTTATATATATTTAAATATAATACACAATCTATATAAAATGATAGATAATTTTACAAAGTTAATTAATTAAATATATGTTTTCTTATGTCGTCGATATGTAGTATAACATGCTGATTCAATATTATTGATGCTGCCTTCTGAATACCGATAATCAAATTGAAATTAAAAAATTGAGTTTAATTAAAATAATATTATAATTTCTATTAGAGAATAGTAAAATTATAATTATATAAACTTATATTATTTTTATATATTATTTTTATATTATTATATATATATAATTCTGACAACCTTACAAACATAAACTCCACAATTGAGTGCATCTTGTTGTATATAGTATGTTTAATACTTTATTATAAATTCTTTGTTCAGCACATTGTGTAGATAAATTCTAGTTATATAAAAAATGTATAGCACTTAATAATTCCCTATATAATAATTGATCTAAATTAACTATAATAAATATTTGACAATCAAATATATAAATAAATATAAATTATTTGTGACATTTAATTAAGTGCTTTCTTTTTTATATTCATCTCTTGAATGAAGTCAGATGTTTTTTCAGATAATATTTTAAGAATATCTAACGTATCTTTAGATTCAACTGCATATTTAATGAATATTGACCAAGCGACGCACAACAATCTACTGTTTGCCGTCTGATCCCTATTTTCTAAGGATTCTATTTTATTTAATATTTCTTCATCTAGATTTATATTCTTTTTTCTATTTCCAAGTTTTCTAAATTTATCACTGAATCTGTATAAATATTATAAATATTATATGCATAAATATTATTAGCAACATACCTCTGCGATAAGTGTGGTTTAGAAAGGGATAGTTGCGATGTAATTGGAGTCGACTGAATATAGTCTGGTGTTACGCAACTCAAAATCAGTGGATCCGAATCTACTGGACTCGATACTATATCAGAACATTCTGATTCAGAGAGTACTTCAGATTCTGATTCGAGGATTACTCTATCTACTAATAGCGGAGATCCTGGTTCTGCCACTTCTACAACATTAAGTAATTGTACCTCTTTATGTATAAATAATAATTTTTTTAAATACTATTCATTATTAATTATTATTAAAGTGAGATTAATACAGTTTATTAAAATATACTTATTAAATACAAACGCTCTGAAATATTATAAATATTAGAAGAAATAATTGTTCGATTTTCTAAAGTTTCATTAATAAATTTCATGTCTAAGTAATTATATATGTATATGTTTAATATACAATTATATAGTGGATATAATACTTTAAAATATTTACAATATACTTGTTTAATATATAAAAATAATATAATAATTTTATATATTATAAGGCATACTTAAAATAAACTTGTTTATAAACAAATATCTTGTTTATTTGTCTAACCATCGTAAACCACCAAGTTGGATATTCAACAGAATCTTCAACTCCATTTCCACGTGTACTTTTCCATTTTGTTTTAACCATATTTTCTATAGGAAAAATTATATTTTAATATACTAGTTTGGTTCAATAAATAGATTTAGAAATTTGTTAAATTAGGGATATTATTCTAGAAATATATGAAGTGTATAGCTATATCAAACTAATTTTATATTAATATTGAGTATATTTATATATTCTATTTTAATAATAATATTTTCTTAATTATTTCTTAATTTAATTTATATCTTATATTAATTATAATAATTTCTAAATTAATAAATATATTTATCATATATTAAATATTCTAATAATCGGTTATTAAATTAACTAAATAAACCTGTAACATTCATTTCATTAGCTATATGAGCAATATATTTTGTCCTCTGTATCCGATTACTATATAATTTATCTGATACATTCCATATTGATTTATGTATTCGGATAAGTTGAATAAATTTACCTATATCCATACTTATTATAATTAAAATTATATATTAAATTAATTAAATAATTTAAATTAAATAATAAATGTATCACGTGGAAAGGTGAAAGTTCATTACGCCAGCTTTTTCCGCTTGTAAATTGAACATGTTCTATACCAGCGTAAAAATTAAACGCGGCGAAATTTCGCGTCTTTTTTGGAGGGAATCGAATTCCGATCGGAAAAACGACGCGTTTTTTCAGTGTGTTTTACACCTCTTAAGAATCTATTGTATTCGGTGTAAGTGACAATATATGGATTAGTTATACAGCAATTAAACATTCAATATCAATACAATAATTTACTCATTTGTATTTTAATCATATTAAGAATATTCTTATTGATTTGAACGTATTCAAAATTGATTAATCTTTATACATAACTTTAAATAACTTATTGTATGTGTAGGTTCCACCCTGTCACAGGTTCCAAAGTGGGACACAATACCGGTATTATATGACATCGTCCGGTATTCGGGCACATGTGCCATAATGCTGGCTACCTAATATTTACCATTCAATTTCATAACATTCAAAAAACGTTGTTACATGTTGTACAATGTACAACACGTACAATGTACAGCATGTACAATGTACAACATGTACAATGTACATTGTACATTGTACATTGTACAACATGTACAATGTACAACATGTACAATGTACAACATGTACATTGTACATTGTACAACATGTACGATGTACAACATGTACAATGTACAACATGTACATTGTACAACATGTACAATGTACAACATGTACAATGTACAACATGTACAATGTACAACATGTACAATGTACAACATGTACAATGTACAACATGTACAATGTACAACATGTACAATGTACAACATGTACAATGTACAACATGTACAATGTACAACATGTACAATGTACAACATGTACAATGTACAACATGTACAATGTACAACATGTACAATGTACAACATGTACAATGTACAACATGTACAATGTACAACATGTACAATGTACAACATGTACAATGTACAACATGTACAATGTACAACATGTACAATGTACACATGTACAATGTACAACATGTACAATGTACAACATGTACAATGTACAACATGTACAATGTACAACATGTACAATGCACAACATGTACAATGTACAACATGTACAATGTACAACATGTACAATGTACAACATGTACAATGTACAACATGTACAATGTACAACATGTACAATGTACAACATGTACAATGTACAACATGTACAATGTACAACATGTACAATGTACAACATGTACAATGTACAACATGTACAATGTACAACATGTACAATGTACAACATGTACAATGTACAACATGTACAATGTACAACATGTACAATGTACAACATGTACAATGTACAAAGTATGTAAACAATAAGTTACATAATAAAGTTATAGGTGATTAGCATAAGTGGCCGATATTCTGCTATCTCCATGTATTCAATATCGATAGAACAATGAAATTACATATTACATTGTATAAATATATATATATAATAATTTATAATTAGATATCATTTTCAATAAAACTGACATAATATTATTATTATTGTAGTTTGGGTTTACTATAGTTTACCTAGTTGAAATATTATACATATTACATATTAAATACATATTACATATTAAATACATATTACATATTAAATACATATTACATATTAAATACATATTACATATTAAATACATATTACATATTAAATACATATTACATATTAAATACATATTACAATTGGAATACTTGGAAATTACTCAATTCCTGAAAATGTAAATAATACGATTTGTAGCTATATAGATCTTATAATATAGTGTCATGTAAGAGTATACATATTAATAATTTGCATATTATATTTTTATTGTTTAAAGATTTGTATGATCAAAATTCAATAAATGAATTAACGATAATAAGTGTAATGAAATACATATACGTGTATCTACAATGTTCAGTGTACAATTCCCGTATCGCTTTATTTTGTTATTTTTGTTTATTTTATTACATTTTATTAAATTTGCGGTATACTGAAAATGTATTTATAGTATCATTATTGAAATGATATTACATTATTGAAATGATATTACATTATTGAAATGATATTACATTATTGAAATGATATTACATTATTGAAATGATATTACATTATTGAAATGATATTACATTATTGAAATGATATTACATTATTGAAATGATATTACATTATTGAAATGATATCACATTATTGAAATGATATTAAATTATTGAAATGATATTACATTATTAAAGTGATATTACATTATTGAAGTTATATCACATTATTGAAATGATATCACATTATTGAAATGATATTACATTATTGAAATGATATCACATTATTGAAATGATATTACATTATTGAAATGATATTACATTATTGAAATGATATCACATTATTAAAGTGATATTACATTATTGAAGTTATATCACATTATTGAAATGATATTACATTATTGAAATGATATTACATTATTGAAATGATATTACATTATTAAAGTGATATTACATTATTGAAGTTATATCACATTATTGAAATGATATTACATTATTGAAATGATATTACATTATTGAAATGATATTACATTATTAAAGTGATATTACATTATTGAAGTTATATCACATTATTGAAATGATATTACATTATTGAAATGATATTACATTATTGAAGTTATATCACATTATTGAAATGATATCACATTATTGAAATGATATTACATTATTGAAATGATATCACATTATTGAAAGGATATCACATTATTGAAATGATATTACATTATTGAAATGATATTACATTATTGAAATGATATTACATTATTAAAGTGATATTACATTATTGAAGTTATATCACATTATTGAAATGATATTACATTATTGAAATGATATTACATTATTGAAGTTATATCACATTATTGAAGTTATATCACATTATTGAAATGATAACTATCTAGTAATTAAAAACGGGTTTAAATAAACGTTAAGAAATCAATAAAAAGTGTTTACTTCATTGGGACGTTAAGTAGAATACGTCAATAATGGGTGCATATTTATATAAGTTATATTAATAAAAAATATATGCTGAATCACGAAAACGATATATTATTACAATATATAAATACTACGTAAATAGCAGAGTCGATTAGTAAAATAACGTATGCCATATGCATATATAATAGATACTACCCGTTACATATCTCGCCATGTTGTATGTGAAGTTGTTGGAATAACGTAACATCGACGTCGAAAAAACAGTTATTCTACACTACGAAATGTGAAGAGATCTCTCTTCTCCGCTATATGACTGCTGCCATCGCGTAACTGAACCCCTCTCTCTCTCTCTCACTAATGGCTAATCGACTGGTCCTTGTGATACGGAAAACATAATTCGTGGTGAGTAATTGAATTTCGTTACGGACGACGCGTTTGTGCAAATGGTTACCAGGCACGACGTGACTATCTCTTTTATCGCGAGTGCACGTTCATCCTTTGAAGTCGACCGCGCATTCATTAAAAAGTAAACGGGTTTGCACAGATGAGCAAACAGGAACAACGGGATAACGGGATCATTAAGAGGTATTCTCATTATGCTCATCATCTGTAATTACATGAAATTGTCCGGAGTCACATACATAGATGTAATTATTGAAAACGTTATTGTTATCATTATAAAAAATGTCGATATTTTTATTGTGAACGAAATCTATTTATAAATGTATTGCATAACAAACCAACGAGTTAGAACCTCATTGTTACTAAATAAACTAAAAAACGATATAAGCTGCTATTTATAGCACGTATTCACATACTGTTTACCCGGATATCGCATACGATCAAGATTAAGTGATATAATTAAAATAAAAATGTATTTAAAACTATATTGATATAACTTTATATATATTATAATTATATAATTAGAATATATAAAGCCATAGCTTCTATAGAATTATATTGAATGTAATCTAAAGTTATAATTATGTCACACGGAAAGATACAAAAATAATAGTTAAATATGGTATACTATTAAATATATAGTATATAATTATTATAGACAATAAACCATCTTTGAAAATCCAACTCTAATTAATCTCTCATTTGATCAATATGAATTTTTAAACTATAACATTAACATTCGTAGAAATAACTTAAATATATTGAAAATGTAAATGGCTATTTCTAAATAATGGTTATTAAAACTGAATGTTAAATCAATGAGTATTTCAATAATATAGTAAAACTTGATTGCATTTATTTACTTCGTTGCATTTTCAGAACTATTCACTTTGTTATGTAACATATATATTCATAAAAATTATAATTTACCCATTTTCGCTTTCAATATATTTAGTAATATCTCATAGACAAATGAATTGATAATAAAAAGTATTCACTTGGTTAACATTTTAAGTTAATATTTCTTGTATATGGTAAATTATTACATAGTGCATCCATTTATTGAATAATATATTCTTACAAAACTCCTTTAGTCGTAAACTACAATAGAATCTAAACGTGTTTTAACTATTTTTTAAATAGTATTCATGACATAAGTATTGTAAATAATTTAATTGAATTTCTGCCTTATTTATTTATTTATAAACATTTTATATATGAAACAAATATTTAAATTGTATTGCCCCTATTTTGTAAATATTTATATAATAATTCATATATGATCTGGTATATTTGCTTATAACGCATATTCTATTATACATTATTAATATAAATTATTAATAATTTATTTATTAATTATAAGAAAAATAAATGCTTTTAATGAAATAGTAAATAATAATTATTTGCAATGTAATTATTTTACATAATTATATCCTTCGTAAATATAAAAATAACAAATATAATAACTAGAAATTGATTATTCGAACTCTAAAAATATAGTTTAGCTTTTTTTAGATAATAGATTTGTTAAAATGTCAAATTTAATATTTAGATATTTTATTACATATTATTATTTATTAAATATAATTTATTTTATATTATAATATATTTATGAAAACATATGAAATATTTCATTTACATTATTAATTTTTAAAATTTTAATATTAATAATAATAATATCTGACATAGCTTCAAATTATATTTTAAGATAACATAAAATAACTAATTAGTGTTAAATTGTACATTTCATAAATTCATAAGAAACAAGATTTAATAACTAATTTAAAATATTATATCATTATTTAACTAAAAAATAAACATAATGTAATTGTACCACAAATAAAATATATGTTCATATTAGAAAACGAAATTCTAGTAAGATTATTGTAGCGAATGTAATTGTATCGCATTGTTAGGTACACTAAATGTGTGCAATGGATCTGCTAATTGCGGCTAAGTGCCAACTACAATGTGTTTATTTCCGGTGTTCTTGTCATTTACCAAACGTATTCATTAAATACACTATAACAGAATATCCGTATTATAAATTAATAATATATATCTTATGGTATTAGAATAATGGTGAGTTAAATACAAAAAAACTAATTAATAAAATAATAATCTAATATTAAATAGTAATGTCGATTAATGGAATTACTACCGTTGATGCCGTACATTGTACGGCGTACAGTGTACGGCATACAATGTACGGCGTACAGTTTACGGCGTACAGTGTACGGCGTACACTGTACGGCGTACATATTCGTATATAGGCCAAGTTTATTCACGGTACATTTATTTCCATTGGGTGCCGCGTATCACGTGTTCTAAATCGTAAACGCCCACACCAAGGTTCTAATGAAGTCAACCAGCCTATCTCACAACAATACGTAGTACCGGGCTCATCGCAAGGTCAGTGCACATAGACGAACACACATATAAACCTATGCAGATGCACATACATATATGCCCACAGGTTTAACGTAGAGCATCGACTATTTATATCCCATATTTATTGAATAGGGTTAATTGTAAAATGGCATATCAATGACACTCGCTATTTTGATGTACACATATTAAATATATATCGTTGAGTGACCATGTACTGAAAGTATTATCATGTATTATCATGTATTGTCATGTATTATCATGTATTATCATGTATTATCATGCATTATCATGTATTATCATGTATTATCATGTATTATCATGTATTATTATGTATTATCATGTATTATCATGTATTATCATGTATTATCATGTATTATCATGTATTATCATGTATTATCATGCATTATCATGTATTATCATGTATTATCATGTATTATCATGTATTATCATGTATTATCATGTATTATCATGTATTATCATGTATTATCATGTATTATCATGTATGATCATGTATTATCATGTATTATCATGTATTATCATGTATTATCATGTATTATCATGTATTATCATGTATGATCATGTATTATCATGTATTATCATGTATTATCATGTATTATCATGTATTATCATGTATTATCATGTATTATCATGTATTATCATGTATTATCATGTATTATCATATATGATCATGTATTATCATGTATTATTAGGTATTATCATGCATTATCATGTATTATCATGTATTATCATGTATTATCATGTATTATCATGTATTATCATGTATTATCATGCATTATCATATATTATCATGTATTATCATGTATTATCATGTATTATTATGTATTACCATGTATTATCATGTATTATCATGTATTATCATGTATTATCATGTATTATCATGTATTATCATATATTATCATGTATTATCATGTATTATTAGGTATTATCATGTATTGTCATGTATTATCCTGTATTATCATGTATTATCATGTATTATCATGTATTATCATGTATTATCATGCATTATCATGTATTATCATGTATTATCATGTATTGTTAGGTATTATCATGTATTGTCATGTATTATCATGTATTAGCATGTATTATCATGTATTATCCTGTATTATCCTGTATTATCATGTATTATCATGTATTATCATGTATTATCATGTATTATCATGTATTATCATGTATTATCATGTATTATCATGTATTATCATGTATTATCATGTATTATCATGTATTATACCGCAATAGGTTCAATATTCCAGAGGTCATGCATTATAAACTCCAGAACGTGTGCATGCTCGTTTACTGCACGCTGTTCTGTGTCCTTGTGAGTTTGGTTGACGGATATGTAGTGAGGACGGTTAGTGGGGAAAAGGGGATATGGGAATTTTATAATATATATATATATATATATATATATATATATATATATTATTATATATAATATATATTAATACTATTCTATATGCGATGGTATGTATATATATATGTGCGACGCACACATATATATACATATATATATATACACATTGTGCGTTTCAATGTATGAATTTAAGTATACATGTGTAATCAATAGAAAGATCTCATAAAGTTATCGCTTTATGTATATGGAGTATTGTTAGTAAGGTTGTAAATGATTTCAAATTCGAATTATTCAGTTCGAATATCAATAATTAAGAATAATTATTCAGTTCGAATATCACGAATAGAAAATTCACAAATACAGAAAATTCTAAATATGTTGAGCAAATGTGTAAAAATATGATATATATATACAATATTGTTCTGTAGGATTTAAATTTGTAAATATTAATTTTTAATATAAACTTTTATTGTAGCGTATTTTAGATTATAATATATATATATATATATATATATATATATATATATATATAAATATATATATATATATATATATATATGTATATATATATATATATGTATGTATATATATATATATATATATATATATATATATATATATGTATATATGTATATATATATATATATATATATATATGTATGTATATATATATATATATATATGTATATATATATATATAAATATATATATATATTATAACATTTGCATAATTTAAGTGAATTAATATCAATATCACATATCAGATATTTATAATAATGTAATCTAATATTGTCGTATTTAAAAAATATTTAGAGAAAACAAAAACCGGAATGTATTTATTTTAATTTAATTGCGAACACCAATTCAATTAAAATTGAATTAAATTTAATTCAATTAAATTAAATTAAATTAAAATTGATAAGCTACGCTACTGATATACTAATTATAATATAATATTATATATAATATAATCTTGCAACATATCGTTTTAACCGTATTATTATATAAGATATTACTACATATAACTTTCTAAGAAGATTTCATTCTGCAATATTATTTCATGATGATACACACTTTAATAATAGTAAATTGACCAATATTACAAGTGACCTGATTATCGATGGTTATCGATGACATTTGATATGATTTATATGTATTATAAGTAGTAGTACGTACGTATATATGAGTTATATGTCTATTTAAGTCACATAGCTATAAGTTATATGTATATTTAAGTCGCATAGCTATAAGTTATATGTCTATATAGCTCATATGTTTATATAGGTAATATGTTTATATAGGTAATATGTTTATATAAGTAATATGTCTATATGAGTTTTACGATTAAATAAAATGGTCATATTATATTGATGTATATCTATATAGTAACACAAACTCGATCAGTTGTATAGCTTGTTTTCTATGCTAGTTGATATACGAATTAATTATATATTAAAATGATACAATTGCTCATTATTAAGGATCTTTAATTCAGTTAATTAAGTTAATTCCTTGGTATATATTCAAGTTTTGTTACGTATACCTACATGTATATATATATATATATATATATATATATATATATATATATATATGTATATATATATGTATATATATATTATGTATGCTTTAACCGTAGAAATAAATGTATTAAAAACACGTAATAGAGGTTTATAACATAATTTGTTTGACACCTCGGCTAATGGTTTACTTAAAAATAACTACGAATATATTATTCCAGTGTGTTGATGTAACAGGTTTTTTATTCAGAGCTTCTACGAATATGAGTTTCTATTTGGATTTAGGACAATATAAAACTCGACATGAAAGCGGGAGATTACAGTATTCATTTAACTTCTATTTCCTCAGGGGGTATACTTCTAATTGATAATAGGCAAAGTTAATCACTACGTTAATCTATTTTATAATGTATTTTATAAAAATATACCATTATATAATACCATATAAAATGAATTCGTTATATATCCCTATTTTAATTAATATTAACAAATATGATTAATTGATATTTCAATAATATATTTTTGAGTTACACATATATATATATATATATATATATATATATATATATATATTAATATATTAATATATTAATATATAATATGTAATCATAACTATATAGATTGTATGCAGATTTGTGCTAACAATTGTTGGCCGACCACCAAATGCACACTGACACAATTAACATAATTATAATTAATTAGCATACGAATTAATAATTAAATACATTTTACATACATTTTTCTTTATAGTTACCCTTTAATCAATTGATTCGAATAACTACGCTAAATATCTTTAGTCGTTTGAATATATATTTATATAATGGTTATAAAGAAAATTAATAAAAATATCCTTAGATATACGTGTCAAAATAAAATACTCTCACTCACTCACTCACTCATACACACACACTCACTCACTCACTCACTCACTCACTCACTCACTCACTCACTCACTCACTCACTCACTCACTCATTCATTCATTCACTCACTCATTCATTCACTCACACTCACTCTCACTCACTCACTCACTCACTCACTCACTCACTCCCTCTCTCACAATCATTCACTCACTCACTCACTCACTCACTCACTCACTCACTCACTCACTCACTTACTCACTCATTCACTCACTCATTCACTCATTCACTAATCCACATACTCTCTACTCAAAGAAATTCAACCCGATAAATCAACCTTTTAAGATATAACATGACAGCGATCAAATTATCGGTCAAACAATACAAATAACATGATAAGCTCCGATATCCTCTACAATGGTTCACATTATGGATTCTCGCCATATCCACTATACTATATGTACCGAAATACAGAGTACATAGTGGTCAAACCATTATTGGCCATGTAATCCCACCGATGGTGTACCGTCGTGGCCCGTGAGCATTATCCTACGGTCTTCAGGGAGCTGCTGCTAACGGAAGGCGACAACGAATTCGGGATTAGCCAAATAGAGAGATTATTTACTGAATTAAGCGGGAGTAATGTGAAATTGACCTCTAATAATTTCGAACCGGATATTCAACAATTGATATGGTTAATAATAGTCTCAATTATAGGGTTATGTAAGAATCACTCATTATACGAGCATGTGTACGGCTCTTAATCTATAATTTATTTATAAAGTTTATAAA
>OZ038312.1:18446712-18488580 GCA_964035775.1 Osedax frankpressi | reverse complement strand
TATATTGATCTTTAAAGTATCTTTTGTGATTAATTTGAGTGTTTCCCGCTTTCTATCAATATCTTACCTATTCAAGAAAAACCAACATGTCATCGTCGACGATATAGAGATCAATTATAAACATTGATTATTTTAGGAATATTATATTTGTTCATAGAAAATCAGCAGATATAGTAAATGCAAGTTGAATATGCAAATACAATATAGACTATATGCGATATACAGAAACTATTTCTCTTCTATGAGAAGTGTAAGAAATAATTCCATTGTATATAGTAATACAACATATATTGGTAGTCGGTGAGATATAATATATATGTAACTAGTAGAAAATAAATAATGAGTTATTAAAACTTATATTAAATCAATTACTTAATTAATATAACTATATTATCTGATATAAATAATTACTATTTATTTAATAAACTATATAAATGTATATACAATAAAATAATTTTATATATGTAATTTATTATATAATTTAATAATAAAATTAAAATAATGTATTCGGGTTTATTAATTTGAATGTTTATTTTTGTATTTTATAACATCAATAATCAATTAGGAAAGAAAATCTGTTAATTTAAAATATAATACATTGATATAGATAATAGTCATGAAATAATTAATAGTTGAACTAAAATAATGTAAAATGGTTTTATGATAGTGAAAGACAAAATAATGATCACCAGCAAATAATTGTTGTTTATATTTTAAAAAAAAATAAACTAAATTTGACTATAGTCGTATTTGATCTAAGTTGAGATGTTTTGAGTTTCAATTTTACGTAGATATTTGTTTAGAATCATTAAGTAGACTTGATAGAGGAGGTTGGTGGTGCAGGTAGTTTATCGGCCAATTTAGTTTCTTCTGCAAAAAAGAATTAAGAAGTAAGTAAGTAACTGATAAATTTGAAAATATATCAATTAGTATTGAGAGTCTAAAACTCAGATATGTTAATACATAAACATTACTAATATGTTGACATTAAAAGTACCAAAGTTCCTAGTATCAGCCGAATAAATATACCATACTCATTTTAAGAAAGTTCACTACCTTTTACATATTTTCATACTTATAAACAGGAAAGAAAGTACAAACTTAGTTTATAACTGGGTGGAGAAGGTAGTCGTTCATGTATTGGCACATTATTGAAATTTGTATCAGACACATCTGTATTCACCTCCTCCGCTTGCACTTTATCGTCCTCCGCCAGAATTAGTTCCAATTCCGAACTTAAATCGTCGAAATCGTCATTCGCAATTGACTGCGACAAAGTGTCACCAATGTCGGAGTTTATGAGAATATTCTGAAAGGGTTTAAGGGTAAGTGTTGTAGGGGTAGGCGAGGTGTGCGAGGTGTGGGGGGTGTAGGGGGTGTAGGGGGTGTGTAGGGGGTGTGAGGGGTGTGGGGGTGTAGGGTGTGGGGGTGGGGGTGTGGGGTGGGGTGTGGGGGTAAGTGTTGTAGGGGTAGGCGAGGTGTGGGGGGTGTAGGGGGTGTGGGGTGTAGGGGGTGTGGGGTGTGGGGGTGTAGGGGGTGTGGGGGGTGTAGGGGTGTGTGGGGGGTGTGGGGGTGTGGGGTGTGAGGGTGTGGGGGTGTAGGGGGTGTGGGGGGTGTAGGGGTGTGTGGGGGTGTGGGGGGTGTAGGGGTGTGGGGTGTAGGGGTGTGGGGGTGTGGGGGGAGATAGTAATGAGTCACATTCCAGAGATGAATTATGATGAAGGTGATACTCAGCAAGATAATGAAATGATCCAGTATGTGGATCTTCTCGTTTGGTTGATGATTAATGCAAACAACTTTATTATTGACAATCTTTTGTAACTATAAATTTCTATATATTTATTTTGAATAAATAAAATTATGATACACATAAAAAATATTATCTTTTTATTATATAAGAAAAAAACTTAAATGACCTGGATGGGTTCAGGGATTATGTTCAAAAAGCAATTTTACACAAATGCAGTATGAAAATATGCAAGGGAAAAAAACTGATCAATTGAAAAACCATAAATACAATGTTTGACTATTGTACACAGACTAAAGGGAGATCTCACTGAAGTTGCTCACAGACTAAAGGGAGATCTCACTGAAGTTGCTCGGGGAGGGTCTGTTTAGTGATTCATTTCAATGTTTCTTAGGTGTGTTATTTTTGGGGTGTTTACATTGGAACAGCAAATAATTAACTATAATTGTTTTTAGAATAATTGTAATATCACATTTAACAGTATATTAAACTGTATTATATGTATATAATTATATATAATAAATATATTCAAGTTGAGTTATATTAGTAGATCTGAATATAATATGATTCATATTTTAATATTTAATGTATTATATAATATTGGTATTACAATCATTAAGTTTTTATAGGTTATTTTTATAAATCATTAATTTTAATAATATTGAATTGTTATCTAAAAGATTTTGTGGCGCGGATTTCGAATCCGTATTTAAATTTTAATAATCCTTATAAGGTCGTCCGTAATTGTCGGTAATTGAAATTGTAATATTCTAATTTCTATGAGTATGTTCTTTTACATAATTATGAAATCTGGGTAAAAACTAATTTTTTAGGGGACAATTTGTAAAAACTCAAAAATTCATAAACCATTAAACCGAGGATGTAAAAGTTTGCAAAATCTGGTTACAAAGTATTTAATATTAAAGAAATAATTAGCTTTTGATCACGTTATTCCCTCATTTAGATATTATTACTCAAATTACATTAAGAAATGTTAAGTATATCTAACAAGTAATCTAATAATACCAATGAATGGTAAAATTACCACATAAAGATATATATTGTATACAATACTAGTAGTATGGGTTTGGTAAATTAGATATCTATGATTTAATATAATACATTGATTATACAAAATATAGGTTAAATGCGATAGATTATACAATGGACTAAGAGATAAGTACTATGAGATAGATTGTGAGATGGATTAAAAGCATTTTGCAGCTATCGAAATAACATTGAATCTGCAACAAATACAACGGTGACATTTTTTAAAGTATTTTCGATAATAATATATCCTCAAGGAAAATCATTTTTCTGTGCAAATGACACAAAAATACATAGTTCCCATGGAAATTCAAATTGAAGATATGTAATATTTTAAACAGTATAAGAAATCAAAGATTAATAATATTCTTATGTAATAAATATTAAATTTAAATTAAAAAAAAAAGATAAAGTAACGTAAAGTAAACAATGAAATCAAATTGTTGGTGAACTTTGTAATTCGTGATAAAATAATTTTTCTATTTAAATTTAAATTATAGTTTCTCTATATTTGAACTCTTCATGGAATCACCCAGAAAACAATGTCAAAACTATGTGGTATTATCAGTTCATAGTTCCTTGATGTAAATTTGATATTATTTCTACAAGGAGATAAGGATTACGTGACAAAGAGAATGAGACAAGAAATACAAAGAGAATGAGACAAGAAATACAAAGAGAATAAGACAGAGACAAGGAGATAAGAAATACAAAGAGAATAAGACAGAGACAAGGAGATAAGAAATACAAAGAGAATAAGACAGAGACAAGGAGATAAGGAATACAAAGAGAATAAGACAGAGACAAGGAGATAAGAAATACAAAGAGAATAAGACAGAGACAAGGAGATAAGAAATACAAAGAGAATAAGACAGAGACAAGGAGATAAGGAATACAAAGAGAATAATACAGAGACAAGGAGATAATAAATACAAAGAGAATCAGACAGAGACAATGAGATAAGGAATACATGGCAGCGAGAAACTGACCTCATTCATTGTATCCATTAATTTATTAATATCATCGATATTATTTTGATTATTCTTTTTTTCCAATAATTCGGCCGCATTATCAAAAATATCGACCTGCTTTAAAATTACAATAAGATGTTAATATTGAAAGTAACAAAATAATGGCATTATATGTAGATAGAAATAATGTGGTATATAAGTTTTATACTATTTAATAGTCCAAAGAATTATGAGTAAATAAAACTACAATAAATTAATTTCTTTAAAATACTTCAATATATTTTAGAATTTAAGATTAATTGATACTTTTTATAATTATTCTGTATAAAATGAGTATTATTTAAAAAAACTGCGATATTTAAATTATCAATGAAAATATAGTACTAATGTAAGGTATTATTAGGTATAAAAAAATATAAAGTCAAATCAAACATAAAAAAAATAATATAAAATATAAGGCATTTTAATTATAAATATATAAGAATTGTATTCTATTGCATTTTTTGAAAATCAATATCAAATATTTATTAAATATTGTGAATAGATTATGGCTAAATACTTCATTTAAAAAGAAATTCTATGTATTTAAATATAAGTGCTTTGCGATTCCTAAAATAAATATAAAATAAATATAATAAAAAAATAAATATAAAATAAATTAAACAGAACATAATAAAAGTTATTTTTTAAATTATATAAGCATGCATAATAGTATAATAGTACTATAGACCATACAAATAGTACTATAGTACCCTACAAATAGTACCATGCATAATAGTACTATAGACTATACAAATTAGATTTTTAATATCAAATAAAAAAACTGCATTTAGTAATTAGTCTTGTTATACAATTTAAATAATTAAATATCTGCATTAAATATTTCATATATACTTTACATAGGAACACAGATTATATAACAATCATAACAAATTCATGAAATACAATTGTGAGAAATATTTAAGAATTAAATGAAAAATAAAAAAGTATTTAACATTGTTATAATTTATAAAATATAAATTATATATAATTTCTAATAAATATATAGATGAAAAAATAATAAATTCTCTTAAATAATAAATTCTTAAATAATTATTTTAAAAATAGAAATTCTGTTTTTTACAAATCATTCATTTTCAATTAGAAACAAAAAATATGTATTGTATTTAATATTAATATATATATATATATATATATATATATATATATAACTATAAATATATATATTAAATATTTTCATAGCCAATACAACTTACTTTTTTCATCTGTGTCGATATATTGATTTCATCGATCAAAATTTGAACTGATTCCGTAACACTCGAGATTTTATCCTTGCGGATTTCTTTACGTTTCTTGGCTTGTAATAAAATCCCAAGCTATTCAGGAACATACATATTATATAATGTAATGTACTAATTCACATCTCAGGAAAATAATATAAATTACATGAATAAAGATAATGATAATCATTATCTAGTTATGAGTGATTCATGTTACATGGTAATTTTAAAATGAGTTAGAAAACATTATAACACACCACTAAAATATACTAACACATTGTCAATATAAACAGTAAATAAATCTGGAGAAAGAATTGATTTATACATTTTAAAAACCTTTCTTTTCGTCGTATTGCTTATAATTCTAATATCTTTTGGGCTTTCTTCCCTAATTATATTTTTTATATCTTGATTTATTCTACAAGAAACATTATTTATTATTTTATTTAATATATTTTAAGAGTTATTAATATTTTAAATATTATTATATAATATATATAATTACATATGCAGTTAATACACAGACAAACATATATATATATATATATCTGAATGTATTTATAGTATATATAAATTAGCTAAAATAATAAATTTATTGTAAACTTGAATGACATAAATGTTAATGTTAAAAATTGATGTTTGAAATCATTTGATGATATTGATATTGTGTAAATAAAGAATTCAAACATGTAAATCATAATACAATAGTAAACAGGTAATTATCATCATTAAATTTAAATAATTATACTTATTTTATTATATAAATGATTTATTTATATAAATCAGGTTACATGTAATGAAATGTTCAAAATATTACAAAAAATGAAGTCAGAGTGAAATACATTAGAAAAGCAAATATGCATGGCAATTATATGTACAAGTATATTGCAGGTACTTTGATGTATTTCTCAGTATTTAAAACATATAAAGTAATAACCAACAGGTATATGCATAAGTAAATCATAAATACAGGAACTTTCAAATGATGTTTATATGTTCCCAATACTAACTCTAAGATATTTTTATCCAATTTTTTGTGGATAAATACATTAGTTTTCATGATTTCATTTAACCTGCAAATGTAGACGAGTGAGTTACCATTAATTGCGATGCTCTCGGATCACAAACAAATGTTTGCGAAATTGAATTATGATATAAGAATTTTTCGTTCATATAATGCAAATATAGTCTTGAAAAATAAGCACATTTAAATAGGAACCTCAGAATTGTTAAATCATCTTTTACAATTCTTTCATTCGCCACATCTATGAATTTCACAATCTAAAGAGAAAACGAGAGCATTATACTAACAAATAGAAATCCAGGAGACTACAAAAGAGGTCAGCATTGCACTAAGACAGAATCATAAGAATAATAAAGATAATTTGATGGGCAATTTACGGGAACGTTGTCACTTTATAGTTTTTTGTCCAAATCTTATTAAAATATTACTTTAAAAAACACAATTTTATAGGCCATAGGCATTGATTTTGTGTATTTTGTAGTCTCAGCTAATGTGGTAGATAAAAACACAACTATATGCAAATAAAATAGATTTATACACAAACTACATTTAGTTTTTTTAAGTCTGTCAAACAAGAGAAGATATCTATTACAAAATATTGTGATATCTGAGAAAAAGCACTATTTGAATATAATTAAAAATGATTAAAAAAGCTATTAAATTTAGTTTAAGCAGATTTTAAAATAATTTAGTACTAATATTATTTATATATGTAAATTATTTATTTATCACAAATTTATAGATTTCGGCTTACTACTAAAATGTTTATTAATTATAAATTGTTTGTTGTTGCTATGAAAAATGAAAGATATTAATTTAAAACCCACTAAAACTCAAATGTGTGTTCAACTGGTTTATAGATAATTAGGATACAAATAAAATGATAAATTTTAGTAAAATGAAACACATTTAATTAGTTTAAATATACTTAATCGAATTTAAACTAATAAAATAAAATTTTTTTTTTCTCCCTAACTACTTCCTACGTTCTCACTTAACGTTATCAGACGGAGAAAATAGAAAATATTGAAACTAGTACAAAAATTAACGATCGAAAATGGGAAATTTGAATAAAGCTCGAAACAATTTCAAAAAATTCAATATTAATATAATAAATTAACTATGTAAAATTTTCTAATTTCCCAATTTTCTTTGAAAAGTTAACATTTTTTACCTCCAGATATGACAGGTCTCAACATTTACTGATTTAATTTTACTTAGTATAGAATTACTATCCTTATTATGCATTCATTATTATGCCAATTAATATTAAGCATTATTATATAGGCTCACTAATAATTCTATTATCACTTCAGACGGTCTAGATAAAAATAAATATTTCTATTTATAGGGGCGTATGAGATAGGGGCGAAAAAATCATGTTCAGTTATATGTGATTACGTCAACCCAAGTGATATTATTAAAATAGGAATAAGGATTCATCTACGCACGAAATATAAGATAGCAATTTTGAATTATTAAATTTAACAAATTGTAAAAAAAACTATCAAAACACAAGTAAAAATAAAATTAATGAATTTAATTAAAATTCTACTTTGAATTATTCGAAAATTGCAAATTTTCCATAAATACTCACATAAATAAATTGGATTCTTGATATATGTTAATTAACTAATCTCATATTTCGATGACTCATTTCATGAATTTCATGTATATTAATCAAATAGTACCCACCGCCTGAGTGTATTGTAAGTACTGGGTGTGGCTTAATCCCTACAATGTACATACAATGTACCCAAGGCATACAATACACCATAGCCATGTATTTAACTATACATATTAATTATATAATATATTTATATAATCATAAATATATTTTTTATTTATGTTATATTATAAATTTATATATATTTATATGTATATAAAAAATCAAAAGATAAGTGTTATATAGTTATATATTGTTTATTTTATATATATATTTCTATTATTAGATTGCAAATATTTTGCATTCAGTAGTTAAAATCATTTCCTATTAACTATTACTCTCACCATCAATTACTCTACTGAAATAAAATATTTGCATTATATATTTAAATGTTTCGATAGATAATTGACTAATTGACTAATCATCAGTATTTAGTACAAAATAGGTATTAAACCAAGTTTTTTAATGTGACATTTTTGGACACGATTTTCGGGTATAAATTTACATATTTTTGAAAATATCTAAATCCTGTTTGAGAATATGTTAACTTACGTATATTCCTACCATGCCCTTAATATCGAAATTTCGTATAATATTTTGCGAGATAACCGACATTGTATTTATGAAAATGAATTATTACACTCGAGTAAACGATGAGTCACAGGTTTCGATGAATCACCGCTGCACTCTCTGGGAATATAAAGGAGATACTACGTCAGCGTAAAGGCCACAGTTACACTAACAGCTAGCCAACGGGGGTGTACAAACTTCAACGGGAGGTAACACTTTACGCTCGTCCTCACCATGATGAATATATGAATTGCATTACTATAACACTAACATCCAGTATTTAGAGTATATGAATTGCATTACTATGACACTAACACCCAGCATTTAGAATATATGAACTGCACTACGATACAATACTTCACCCTAATAAGTGAAGTATGTCTAATCCCGGGCATATGGGATGTTTAAACTATCCGGGATTCTATACACGACACCCCAAGCGATTTACTAAAGCTTATATTGTTAATGTGTTATATATCATATGAGAAATAAGTTTAGTTTTGTGTGGGTGTTGGCATTTGAATAAATTAAAATAAATTAGATGTCAGGCTTCACTGTTCATACACATTAATTGTAATGTTTTCTATATGAGTACATCATATAATAAACTGTACTTATGTTATAAAATTATCATATTATATGGATTTGGTTTAGTGAAAATTTCATAAAACTAATTCACAATCACTTATACATTATAAAGGCGTTTTAAATCTACTACTAAATGTTCTAATCGAGTGAAAAATATCGGAATGGCAGAATTTTTAACATATTTATAAACAAATTTGTATTAATATTTTTCTTTTATATTTAAATATTTATTTATAATGTTATGTTACCCCTCTAATTTAATATATATATAAATATTGCCGCAAGAAAAGTTCTGCGCTTGTATTCTATAAAAAAGCATATAAAGAAAGTGTAGATAATATTTAATATGTATTGGGATAAAGCTTTTTTGAGCGTTTTTAGAATTAATCAAGATATAGCACCGAAAACAGAGTAGAAAATATTATTTTCTATTTAGCTTTAGAGGAATAGAAAATGTTCTAAATTAATTGAATGTAAAAGTAATCCTGGCGTTTTTAGAACTGAAAGTGATTAATAGTTGAATAAAATTACATTTTTAACAAATAAAATAATATATTGTTATTGTCTATTATTATTTGAAATGTCAGATGCTATTAATTGAGTCTATATTCAACTGGAAAAGAAATTGATAATTTGAATTCATTTATTTACTTTTTGGGCAAGTTTATCAAATGAAAACAAAATTCTTAAATTCTTCTAATTGCTCCAGGGCCAATTTATTTAGCAAGTTAAATGAACACATATCTCAATAGTTATAGTAATTTTTAATTGTTAATAATTTTAAGAGTATCAACTGTTTTCTCCTCATAAACATTTTATTTTTAAAATTTACATATTTATTATATTTAACAATAAACAAAATTACTAAAATATTTACCCATTAATCGAAGCTATTCATATTTATATTTATTTATACATGTTTGAATTATTTGGAATAAATGTCATTTAGTAATTATTTGTGTAATTATGTTGAAAAATGTTATATGAATCATCCTTATATAAAAATATTAAATATCTAATATATTATATTACTAATATAATATATTATATTACTCGTAAGGTTGGATATATATTTTTACATATTTGAATTTTGAAATAGAAATATGATGCTAATAAACTTTAATATAAAAATAGTTTTAGATTCATAATATTTAGAGTTTTCATTTCATAAGCTATATTACGAGAGTTAGAAAAATTGTAATTCATGTGATAACCTAATGATTTTTATAGACATGGGAATATATTATTATAAAAAAGGGTTCAATTTTAATTTCGATAATTGGAAGAGTTTTTTTGAGTACAAAATTACGGTTTTTAAACATATATACATCCGATTATTAGTGGTTCAATTATAATTATGCGGCAACAATGGTTAAGAGTGCAGGTATAGAGTAAGCAGTGAACTAACCCATTTGTCTTTGTATAAGGTCACGCAACAGAAGTGTATCGAACACATGTAAGAGAGTACGACGTCGAAGGCTGGACGTTTGCAATCGAACAAATGCTTTAGTTTCAACCACAACTGATCAACGAAAAATATGCGGTCTGAAGCCTCGTGGAGCTCGAGTGAGGTGATGTGTTGCTTGCAGTCGTCAGCCAGCCTCTACGCATGGGGTTAGGGTCGGGGTTAGGGTTTGGGTTAGGGTTTGGGTTAGGGTAGCGGTTAGGGTCAGGGTCGAGGTTAGGGCCGGGGTTAGGGTCGGGGTTAGGGTCGGGGTTAGGGTCGGGGTTAGGGTCGGGGTTAGGGTCGGGGTTAGGGTCGGGGTTAGGGTAGTGGTTAGGGTCAGGGTTGGGGTCGAGGTTAGGGTAGTGGTTAGGGTCGGGGTTAGGGTCGGGGTTAGGGTCGGGGTTAGGGTCGGGGTTAGGGTCGGGGTTAGGGTCGGGGTTAGGGTCGGGGTTAGGGTCGGGGTTAGGGTCGGGGTTAGGGTCGCGGTTAGGGTCGCGGTTAGGGCTGGGGTTAGGGTCGGGTTAGGGTCGCGGTTAGGGTCGCGGTTAGGGTCATGTTTAGGGACGCATTAAGGGTCGGGGTTATAGTTGCGGTTAGGGTCAGGGTTAGGGTCGGGGTTAGGGCCGGGGTTAGGGTTAGGGTCGGAGTCAGGGTCGTGTTTAGGGACGCGGTTAGGGTCGGGGTTAGGGTCGGGGTTAAGGTCGGGGTTAGGGTCATGGTTGGGGATAGGGTCGCGGTTAGGGTCAGGGTTAGGGTCAGGGTTATGGTCGGTGTTAGGGACGCAGTTAAGGTCGGGGTTAGGGTCAGGGTTAGGGTTGTGTTTAGGGTCAGGGTTAGGGTCGGGGTTTGATGCAATAAGGGTCAGGGTTATGGCTAGGGTTGCGGTTAGGGTCGCAGTTAGGGTCGGGGTTATGACTAGGGTTGCGGTTAGGGTCGCAGTTAGGGTCGGGGTTAGGGTCGTGTTTAGGGACGCATTAAGGGTCGGGGTTATGGTTGCGGTTAGGGTCAGGGTTAGGGCCGAGGTTAGGGCCGGGGTTAGGGTTTGGATCGGGGTTAGGGTTTGGATCGGGGTTAGGGTTTGGGTCGTGTTAGGGTCGTGTTAGGGACGCGGTTAGGATCGGGGTTAGGGTCGGGGTTAAGGTCAGGGTTAGGGTTGGGGATAGGGTCGGGGTTAGGGTTGGGGATAGGGTCGCGGTTAGGGTCAGGGTCAGGGTTAAGGTCGGGGGTAGGGTCAGGATTAGGGTTGTGTTTAGAGTCGGGGTTAGGGTCGGAGTTAGGGAGGCAGTAAGGGTCGCGGTTAGGGACGCAGTTAGGGTTGGGATTGCAGTTAGGGTCGCGTACATGTTTAGTGGTTATAGAAAGTGGTCGACGGTGTAGCGAATGGTCAGAAATAAGGAAGGACGTGTAAAAAGAAATACGTAAAGAAACGTAATGGAGCTTATGTTATTAATTAGTTGGCAAAGGGCTGTTCAGGTTTACAATATAGAAATATAGCAATTTTATTTCAAATAATCTAATCTTTATTGTATAAACCGCAAGTAATCGAGAACAGCTTATGAACTAATTGATTAATCGAATTACTAATTGAAACTAATTAATTAATCATTAAATTGACTAGATATTGAATATTAGAATATACCTGAAAGCAAATATTCCAATACAATTTAATATCATTTATATTAGGACTACAAATTAAATATATTTTAATTTACTTAACTTATATTTAAAAATCATATAAATCATATTTATAGTAAATAACCTTTATCACATTTATGTGTACATAGGAAATACCAGTTTGTAAAATTGTCGGTTTCGACATTGAATAATTGTATGCTATAATTAAAAATAAACTGATTAATAAATAAATTTAAATATATATATATATAAATATTGATATATAAATTTATAAATAATTAAAAAATATTTTTAATATATACATTCTTAATGATGAAAATTAATCTCATTAATCTCATTATCAATGGTAGTAAAGATAACAGATCCAATAATATAGCTATTAGATATTTGCAGCCAATGGCTTATTACCGAAGTTCACTGAATTCTTGACGGAGCTAAAACAACTAGAAACTGTATTGGCCATGTACCCCGTTGATATCTTTGTCCACGATATATTGACATCATTGTAGACATACTCCGAGGCCAGTCCCAGCACCTTCTTACTATCGGAGATTAGTCGATCGAATTAAGATATGTTATATATGCTACATATATTACATATAAGTATTGTGAATTATTGTGAATTATAATTATAAGTATTTTGTTTTAATGTATCAAAACAATCGATTTAATACAATATATTACAGTCATAAATAATTGATTTCTAGCTATTATATTATACATAGATATTGGAGACTTCCAATATTTTGTATTGAATTCATATTTGGGTAAAACCAAGATATAACAGCTATAAAGTTTATTGAGACATAGATCATGAATGTAATGTATGTTTGTTCCAATGTGTATATACAATAATAAAATAATGATAACAAAATACAATTAAATAGTTCCTGTTTACATTACTACAAATATTAATGTTAAAAATAAACAAAAGTATTAAAGTAGTACATTTTTATAAAAAATTAGTAAAAATAGTTCTAGAAAAAAAAGAGGAAAATGATAATAAATTAATTTGCTAAAGATATTTTTGAAATTGAAGAAAGTAATATTATGAGGGTATATAATAATAATTTAGAAAAAAAAATTAATTAAACTACACGGTAAAATGTTTACAAATGTAAAATTTAATAAAAGTGTATAGTTTTCTAAATATGATAAAAAGCTCTTATAGTTCTAAAAGATTGTAGTTAAAAAAATATGTAAAAATACTTTTAAATAGTAGAGAAATTTGATAGGAGATTAATCTTAAGTATTTTCCAAAAATCTTGAATCTTTGTCATGTACTTTATCACAAGAGCGTTCCATGAGAACTGTCCAAGATGAATGCATATACATAACATTTTATTAGTGTTTGAAATGATAAAATTATTTATACTTCTGGTTTCCTGGGGTTTATAATAAAATGAAAATATATAATCTGTTGCTCCATTTAGTAATGTCAAGAATATTTTTAACATATTTTTAACAAATATTATAGTTTATAGGTTATCAAATTTAAAAGCTTATTTTCTATAAATAGATTATTGGCACTGGAAAAGAAATTGTTTTTTCATAATAAATAAATACAGTTGGTCTTTACAACACAAATTGTATTTATTTTATTGAATTTCCCCAAAAAACTTAAACAATAATTAATGCATTAGCTTTATTGTTTAAAAATTTTGAAATATTATTTGCCATACAAATTTCTTTCGGTGTATATTTTTCATTGGTAATTTCATTGGTATTTTTCATTGTTCATATATAACACATATATTATGTTTTCCAGTTAAATATTGTATTGATAAAAACTACCACAAATTGTTAGTATTTAATTTCATTAATATTATTGATTGAAACTTTAATGTGAGATTTATAGTTTATTAGCATGTAATTTGATTTATCTATATTAAATGATAGGCTATTGAATTAAAACCATCTATTGTTTAATATTGTTTAATACATAGTTTACATAAGTTTCAAACTTATTGCATGATGAATTTTTTCAAAAAATATTTCATATTATCTGCTTACATAGTAAAATTACACTTAACAGATGTCTTTATTAAGTCATAAATGTAAATGAAATAGAATCTAGAACCCTGTTGCATTTCAACTTTTACCAGTAATTGATCTGAAACTAAATTTGTATAGTAATATTGTTGGTATCTATCAGATAAATAACTAGATAAACATTTTACCGCACTCCTACATATTACAATATAAATAGTTTTTAATTACAATTTTGTGATTTACTGTGTCGAATGTCTTTTTTAAGTCGATAAAAATAGCAGCTCCCACATTATTATTATTATTAAAACAATTGTTAAAGAGAGTTTGCAAACTTAAAATAGCGTGTTTTGTATTGAAACCTTTTCTAAATCCAAATTGTAAAGTAGAAGGAATAAAATCGAAGATAAAATAATTTTTCGATCATTTTGGAAATTTGAGAGGTCAGTGAAATAGGATAGAAATTATTAAAGTTGTGAATATCACCTTTTTTTATATAATGGTAAAATCTTGGATATTTTTTAAATTGATGTTTCAAATGATAAATTAATAAGATATTTCAATTGTTTAAGGCTATCTGCGGGTAGAATTAATACAATGTAATAGGGAAGAATAGGGATTTTACTCTTACGCTAATGCTGTTGTCTCATTGACTATGTAGGGGATTTCTACAAAATTAATTGCAATGTAATAAGTAAAACCAAATCCACAAATATTGTTCAACATTTTGTAAAAATATAATATGGCCAAAAATAGTTATGAACAAAATTTAAATATGTTTTTCAACAAATTTTTAATGTTATAAAATACATTAAAAATGTTGAATACAATTATTTTAGGTATAACTATAATAAACACTCTGTAAACATATTAACGAAAACGAACTGTAAACTAAAAAGATATCGGATTTTTAGTCTAGAAATTCAAAATACTGAGAAAATTACATTTAAAGTAAAATTAATATGTTTTAATATTATTTAATGAAATGTATGTGTAACAATTTTTACTAGTAGAATATAGTCATATATAATATAATAGTACATTTAGATAATAAATAATATATGTACAAGAATATCAAAATAAAATATTTAACTTTAATTTGTATAAATATATATATATAACATACTTCCGTATATGTTTATAATGGTAAATAAATAATATTAAAATATATGAATATGAATAATATATATGAATAAATATAATATAAAAAATCTAAAATTTGCCACTCCCTTAATCCGATGACTGTACCTTTCTAGAACTCCTACTTTCATGACTAGACTTACTTTGGTACCTTTAAAATTATACAATCTTTTTACATCCCTCTTCCTAGCTTCTACCTTTATAAGCAGTGGAATACCAGGAAAAGTAAACATACCCCTTGACCTTTGAATATAAATATAAACAATGAATTTAAAACTTTAATTTTGTTTAAATATTATAAAAATCGTCAAACTATAAGTTAACCAAATATAAAGTTTTATTGAACAAATTTATTCAAAAAATGATAAAATTTAATTAAATAATCAATAATATTTTCTGAGATTAAACTTTAAAATACTTTATTTGAATATTTTTATTCAATTTTAAAACCTGAAATTTTAACATATAATAGAAAATTAATTAAATATTATTTTATATAATAAAAAAAATTTAATTTCTAAAATTTCCCCATCGTTGAGGACATTGATCAATGTAATTTGAGTAAGATAATACATGGAGGGAATACCTTTATTTTAATATAATTTGTATTACTGCATAAAATTCATATATAGATTTATTACACCACATAAATAATAAAATGATATAATATACTTCAACTTAAATGTATACAAAATTTGACTAATAAACAATATTTAGATTTTCCAATATTTATTCAAATAATATAATTTTATGGTATATTATATTTGCTATATTATATTGGTAACGAAACTCTTACCAATGCTGGTAATATAATTAAGAACATATTACTATATATAGTTGTCAATGCTATTTTACAACAATTTCGGAAATAAAGTACTATATCATTAATCACTCACTCCGATGATTGAGAAAGTAAACAATTGATGGAAATAGACTGAAGCTTTCTAAAAGAAATCAATATCTGAAATATGTGTTAAATGTTGCATTTAGTTTCATTTACATTTAGTTTTAAAATGTAATTTATGATTTTATTTAAATATATTTATCTATTTTTATTGATATGTTATTTTTAGTTATATAAATATTGTATAATAGTTATATAAATAGTTAAATAAATAATAGTTAAAATAAATAATAGTTATATAAATATATATTGTATTATAGTTATATAAATATTGTATAATATGATTTATTATGTTATATTAGTAATTTCTATACGATAAAAATATAATGTTGTTAAGTTTATGTATATTCAATAATTGTATTGTTTATATAATACATAGTAAATAATAAATAGTATATATTATATATATATATTGTTCATGCAATAATATAAAATAATATTAAAATGTATATAGAATAATCTTACCCTAATTTCAATTATTTGTTTTTATGTATATTGACTGGATATCACACACACACACACACCCACACACCCACACACACACTTTATAATTTTATTATTTTTTCCAAGACACATTTATTAAACTACTCTAAATTTAGTTAATATTCACTCAATCAGTTAACATTCGCTATATTTTCTTGTATTACTGCATATTAACTTAAATCACTTATTATTTATTCTATTATTTATATAGTGAGTGAACTGCTAAATAGATATTTTCATACTTTAATTAGTATGTTTTTTAAAAAATTAACCTCCCCTTTTAAATTAAATTAAGTTAAATTAAAGATCTATAATGCCCACATTTCACTGCATTTGAATATTCATTGATTTTTAAATATTGCACGATAACCAGAATGACAATTAGTTGTTTTTAACTTTATCTCATACCTTTTTAACTAATTAACTAATCTTCACTAAAAATACTCATCCTCCGAATACAAACCCGCAAGTAGTTGTTTGTTTTTCTAAAAACCATACGCACTTGGATAAACGGATTAAATCGACTGATCAAGAAAGCCACACTGACACCCCGTCATTAAACTTCACTGGAATCAGACGATAATGGCCGCAAGTCGGTAGATGAATTTCTAATTTGCAAAAGCCGCAATGGACTCAACCATCGCGAATGTCTACGTTTTGTGCAATGAAATTATCGAATTGCGGGGTAATAACGGTAAGCCGTCTGCCCAGGTGATATCCGTAATGCACTCTCGTTGTTTACATTTACGCGTATATCGTGCAGGAAATGGAATGGAAAGGAATGGCAATCTTCCACGAAAACGCCACACCTCCAACAACTCGCAACTAAACTTGACACAGTACTTAACAGACTCCATGAACATTCATTATCAATCGGCGTTTTAAAATCTAAACTAACTGAAATCAATACACAAGAAAACGACGTGTTCTCTTATGGTAAAACTGTCTCTAACTCACCTACTTCAAACATGCACCGACCATCTAAGAGAGAAAATACTAAACTGACTACAACAACTTCAACGAAACAACTTCAACCCAAACGTTATTGTAATTGAAAATCTTAAACCTGATCAGGATAATAACAAATATCCAACGGAACTTATAAATAATCTAAAAATAAATTCTAACAAAAACACAACAATAAATAAAATCAATTTTCGATCATTTTTAATAACAAGAAAACATTTGTATATATTAATTCCAATTTACAAAACACAATTACAAGCATTTATTCATAAGAATTCATTTATCTTTAAAAACAATCTAACGTGATGGAATTCTCTATCTATCTAGCTCTGAAGCTGTTAAAACTAATTCAATATCTAACCATAAAGCAACTTTCAACAAACATACTAATACGAATTACGAGAAATTACTGATAATAAATCTAACTGCTCTAAACCATCACTGACCGCTACTATTATTGAATTTAAAACTTGGACAGATCATACAACGCATATATTAAGAACAAAAAAGAACATAAATCAAGATAAATGACTAGACAACGACTTTAAAGTTGACTATAAGACGATTACATCATTACAATTATTACATCATTACAATTATTACATCATCACAATTATTACATCATTACAATTATTACATCATTACAATTATTACATCATTACAATTATTACATCATTACAATTATTACATCATTACAATTATTACATCATTACAATTACTTTAATAAACTGCAGATCACTTTCTGCCAAATTTAATATTATTAAGCAATATATATTTGACTCTAACTACAGCTTCATAGCAATGACTGAAACTTGGCTAAACCAACTTCACACATTTACTACGACTCTACAAACCATGGTCTACCGACTAATACAGAGACCGCGGACTGACGGTAGATATAGCGGCGGAATAGCGGTAGCCCTGACATTAACTTCAACTGACGTAGACTGTAATACTAACTGCGAAATACTCCGTACAACTATTACTTACAACAATAGCATTATCACACTTTTACTTACAACAATAGCATTATTACACTTTTACTAACATACCGACCTCCTAACATACTTACACTATATTCCTCGTACTTAATTAACCGAATTACACAATCGACTTTACTAACTGACCATTATGCAATTGACTGCCATATCACTAATCTTAGACCGACATGAAGATTTACGACCTATAGATCTTTTTAATAAAATTGACTATGACTCATTCTCATTTAACCTAATACATTCCATGCAAGGTATGAGACATTACTGTAAAAATACTTTACACTTCACTGAAACCTAATTGACAAACATGCTCCGACTAAAACCAAGTACATTTCAATACACACAAATTAACCTTGGTTTAATTTCAATTTAAGTAAACTTAAGCACAATTTTAGAAAATACAACTGAAATTACACATCAAACCCAACCTATCAAAGACTATCACAACTAGTAATCGCACATACGATATATATAGGACTAATATAATATATATAATAACTTTGCAAATTACTTGATCGATAAAATTTACAAAATATACAATAAATTTACCATAAAGAAAACTAAACTAATAAACTTTACTAAACAGAAATACATGACTACAAATGATGTACTATCTACTTTTGACCTCCCGACTATAACTGGAATATACAACTTAATTGTTACAGCAAACAATTCTTCTCTTAATTTATATTAGTATGTTTGTTGAAAGTTGCTTTATGGTTAGATAGTGAATTAGTTTTAACAGCTTCAGAGCAAGATAGAGAGAGAATTGTTATCTTTTAGTCCTTTATTTTGTTATCTGTCTATTATAGTGTTATATATTATAGTATAAGTCAAGTATATCGAATGCAGAGGATAAGTCAAGTAATATTAGTTGTTGAGGTTTGTTATTGTCTAGTGAAGTGTATAAGTCGTAAAAAAGTGAAAGTAGAGTCATTTCAGTACTATTTCCTTGTCAGAAACCGTTTTGTCTATTGTCAAGTAAGATAAGTGACTATCTTTTTTAATATTTCGACTAGAAGAGGTAGCTGAGAAATAGGCCTATAATTGGAAAGTTCAGTTATATTGAGTTTAGGTTTTTTTTTAGTTGTGGAGTAATTAATTAAAGTTTTAGTAAGTCAGGTAATTCATGTGTTCCGTAAATCGGTGATTCATCAATTATTATTTTAAATAAAGGATCTAGTGTTGATGATATTGAATTATACTCTAACATCGACTCAATAGATCAACTACAAAACTGTCTTACAGACTTACATAACTGGCTGACGACAAATGACTTACTACTGAACTCTACTAAAACAGAACTTAGCAATATCCACTGCTAAAATAAATACACTAACCTCATTACCAAAGATTTTTATAAATGACATGTTAATAAAACCATTCGACAAAATATCTTGGAGTCAAATTTGACAACAAATTTAACTTTGACCAACACATTCTTCATTGAAACTGACCACTACTTACCATTTATACAAATTATATAAACTCCGACCTTTGTTAAATAAAAACACTGTTACTTTACTTACACATTCGCTAATACTATCTCGACTAAACTATTGCAATACTTTACTCACTGGACAGACTAAGACTACACTTAAGACTTGATGCAATTATTAACAGAAGTATCCGACTAATTTACAAACTCAAAACATATGACTACAAGCATTAAGGACTTAAGATTACGACTAAACTGGATGACAACTGATAACTCCATCGACTATAAACTACTAACAATATTAAGATATACTCAAGACAAGTATTAAATATGAAGACACATTGCTGAAAATAATGATATTCTCACTTCGTAACCTTCTCACTACTTCCCATGCCATTAAATTATACTTCTTAACTATTATATGTTGTCTAAACCACAATGGTATAAAACTACATTATAAAATAATATCAATAATTATTAATCGGTTTTTGATGATCATATGTTAATTTTGAAAAATTAACTTTTCCCTGTTTTATTTTGGAAACTTTAAATCGTGGATTTTTCTAGATTATATGGACGCCATTAATTTGATTATTAAATTATCATAACTAGATTATAATTAAAATAAAATAATATATATAATTAACCTGTGTAATGTATGGCATATTTCGTTGAGGCAATCCGGTATTGATTTATTTCTCATGAAAAGTGTTTGTAATATATTTGTTGTAATAAAAATTATTTTTTTTTTAATACAGTATTCATTTACAATATCACACCAAAAATTAACTTTTTTAACATATGCAATTTTATTGACATCTTGGTTATCTGGAAATGAGAGAAACATAAAATCCATATATTCATCATCATGCCATAAATCTGGAAATTTAAAATCATCAGACATGGTTAAAAAATAAAATATATTTTATCATTAGTATATGTTTATATTTAAATAGGGTAAATTTGATAATATTTTCCAGCCAATAGGAAAATAGGAATATATGACAAACGCACGCACTTTATTTACGTTTATTAGTTCAAAACAAACTAGATTCAATATTATAGTTCATATTTAAATAAAGTTCTCAAGAGCAAACTTCTCATTAAAAATACGTAGGAAATCATTTATACACAATCGTAAATAATGTATTCAGTTAGAAAATGGATATTTAAACCAAAGGTTAAATATCATAATAAAATCAATGATATCCATTATTATTGATAGTGTTTTGATTTGTATACAAACAATTAAAATTAATTTTCTTATTATATTATTTGTAGCTTAATTTAACCATACTTTTATTTACATAATTTATTATTTTTTAGATTTTATATGTTTACATAATATATGAATACATACATACATACATATATATACTTATATAGATCTATATTTCTTTGTTATATTGATGAAAAACACGTTCCTTTTTTATTTAACGAAACTCAATATTTGAATACAAATCTTATTTTATACAATTTTCTAGTTCGTTTGTTTTATACAATTTATATATTAATAAAATGAAATAATATTATACAGTGTTAATTTTGTATTAACTTAATATGGGACCCATAATATGTTGTCAATTCACAATTAATATTATACTATAAGATATAAGTAATAATACGTTACAGTACAATATTTAGAATAATATACCTTAAATTTATTCAATAGTGCACTTAACTAGTTTCTAGTTTCTACATCATGTGTTACCGGCCATTATAGTAATACGACTGCTCTCCCAAGTCGCCTAAATAATAGATCAAATCCCTAAGTACACTGTAATTCTATCGCTCGTATTTATCATTACGTCGTATTTAGGAATCGCTAGAACCTCTCTAAAATAGAAACTCCAAAACGGTATCGTGTACACGCCGTGGCTAAACACTATAATCTTCCCATGAAAACATCATAATCACTATGGTTACGAATAAGTACGTCTCTTATATCATATCATTATTGCATTATAACATATAGCCCATTTCACGTGAGCCAATGATTCTCACTCGATAGCGTGGTTCGTTAATAATTAATAGATGTTAATACATGCTCCCCTTCTCTCTCTCTCTCTCCGCTCTCTCCCCCCCTCTCTCTCTCTCTCTCTCTCTCTCTCTCTCTCTCTCTCTCTCTCTCTCTCTCTCTCTCTCTCTCTCTCTCTCTCTCTCTCTCTCTCTCTCTCTCTCTCTCTCTCTCTCTCTCTCTCTCTCTCTCTCTCTCTCTCTCTCTCTCTCTCTCTCTCTCTCTCTCTCTCTCCCTCCCTCCCTCCCTCCCTCCCTCCCTCCCTCCCTCCCTCCCTACCTCCCTCCCTCCCTCCCTCCCCACACTCTCTTTTTTCTCACTTAATCTAAAGCTATAAATATATATTACTCTGATCAAAATATCGTACATTGTTACGATGTATATATCACAATATAATATTTAAAATTATAATGACTGTGGACATTGTCAAATGTTACTATATATATATATATGCATACAAATATGTATATAAATGGTCAATGACTTGCTTAGCGGTCAATACCCGAAAGGTTCAATTTGTACTATGGTTACTCGGAAATCGATGCGTCTTTAATTATCGGCCCCTCCACTCACAACCAGTTCCCCTCATCTCGACATCGATTTATCGTTGTTCTCCTGGGTACCATAATTCAACGCAACGATAGATCAACAACGAAATTAGTAAAGTTCTAGTATACTATAGTATTGGTAGTATTGGTATGAATTACACATTCGCGTAATAACATATTTCCCTCGGTCCATTTCGCCCACTCCTTCCCACCACTTCCTCCGCTCCTTCCCACCACTTCCTCCACATCCTCATCACTCTTTATATTGCTATTATGCTAAGATCTTTATGTAGAGAAATTGCGTCATTCATTGAATTATCTCGAATCTAGGGATTTACGTCATCAGGTGATTACGTAACGTTGGTTACCTCGCGTTCTCTTTCGATATGAATATTGCATATACGCATAGATAATACATACGTTAAATGAACAGCATATATATATATATATACGTGTGTATATACGTATATATACGTGTGTGTGTCAGTGCGTACTAACTGTGAATTTGTGTATACTTGAATTAAGTACTATACATTTAACAACGCACTCTTGCTCGCGATATGATTCCTTTCATCTCGTTCCTTTCATCACCTCCCTTCATCACCTTGTCTCTACCCTCGTTACCCTAAAACAATATTTTTTGTATTAAGTAATTTCTTTTATGTAATTTTTTTAATTTTCTGTTTGCACATCAAATGTTTTCACGGCTATTGCATCACTACTATTACATCACTCTTGTTGCGTCCGCGATTTAGAAATTTGCACGTATACCGCACACGGTGTAGGAATCTCAATCTAAACCAATCATCGGGAATGACTCATCAACAACCAACTTAAATTTAACAATCGCGATTATTGTACTAATAGTTAAGATAATTCTACTAAAGCATATATAAACCGCTTCTCACTCGTTATTAGTAAACTGTTTATACAAGTTTCTCAGGTTTAGATATATCGGGATCGATATGATGTATGATATGATGTATTCAATAATCTAGCCGGATGACTCATCGCTAGACCGATGACTCATCGCTGCTCTTGTTATAATTTCTTTTACGCTATTCAACCACTGAAAGACTACTAGCTCTGCTGGCCGTGTCGTGTGTATGTGAGAGATGCCTACGTACACTTATATACACGCACTATATTCGCGTACGTCGCACACTCGCCTAGAAACTCACTCACTCGTTCACACGCACGCGCACGCAAAGGTATCTAACCTGCACCGAGGTCTGTTGAAATGCAGAACTAGATTGAACCGTTATTGTAGTGTAGTCCTTCATGTCCCGCAGACGTTTCCCGACGCAGTCGGTCATTGCCCGATAACATAATGTCCCTAACTCCCGTTTTATGGCGTTTTTATCGCCGCTATGGCCGTTACGTTGGCGGCGATTGTAAAACATTGCCCCCCCATTACTCATCGCTTGTTAGAACGGGATGTGAAACTCTAGTTAGTCGGCTGTAAGTCGGATGTTTTACAGTGACCCGATATCGTGTAAAGATAATGTAAAGATCGTGTAAAGATCGTGTAAAGATCGTGTAAAGATCGTGTAAAGATCGTGTAAAGATCGTGTAAAGATCGTGTAAAGATCGTGTAAAGATCGTGTAAAGATCGTGTAAAGATCGTGTAAAGATCGTGTAAAGATCGTGTAAAGATCGTGTAAAGATCGTGTAAAGATCGTGTAAAGATCGTGTAAAGATCGTGTAAAGATCGTGTAAAGATCGTGTAAAGATCGTGTAAAGATCGTGTAAAGATCGTGTAAAGATCGTGTAAAGATCGTGTAAAGATCGTGTAAAGATCGTGTAAAGATCGTGTAAAGATCGTGTAAAGATCGTGTAAAGATCGTGTAAAGATCGTGTAAAGATCGTGTAAAGATCGTGTAAAGATCGTGTAAAGATCGTGTAAAGATCGTGTAAAGATCGTGTAAAGATCGTGTAAAGACGTCTACTTCCTACTACCCAGTCCGATATCGTTCTTTCTTCTTTTAACTCTTCCTGTACACCTATTATATCATATTTTAATTGATTGGTTATCTATTCTCTCATCACATAGCCATCTCGATATCTCGTATATTTGTTCACAACCTTGCCATTTCTTTTACACGTATCCACAATTGCATTCTATTACGATGTGTTTTAAATAATCGATACGTTCTCTTTATCATGTATATAATTCAGTTTATAGAACATTGTGTCACATTGTCTGGTGATACTAAGCGACTAACTGACTGACTAACTAACTGACTGACTGACTGACTAACTGACTGACTGACTAACTGACTGACTAACTGACTGACTAACTGACTGACTAACTGACTGACTAACTGACTGACTAACTGACTGACTAACTGACTGACTAACTGACTGACTAACTGACTGACTAACTGACTGACTAACTGACTGACTAACTGACTGACTAACTGACTGACTAACTGACTGACTAACTGACTGACTAACTGACTGACTAACTGACTGACTAACTGACTGACTAACTGACTGACTAACTGACTGACTAACTGACTGACTAACTGACTGACTAACTGACTGACTAACTGACTGACTAACTGACTGACTAACTGACTGACTAACTGACTGACTAACTGACTGACTAACTGACTGACTAACTGACTGACTAACTGACTGACTAACTGACTGACTAACTGACTGACTAACTGACTGACTAACTGACTGACTAACTGACTGACTAACTGACTGACTAACTGACTGACTAACTGACTGACTAACTGACTGACTAACTGACTGACTAACTGACTGACTAACTGACTGACTAACTGACTGACTAACTGACTGACTAACTGACTGACTAACTGACTGACTAACTGACTGACTAACTGACTGACTAACTGACTGACTAACTGACTGACTAACTGACTGACTAACTGACTGACTAACTGACTGGCTAACTGACTGGCTAACTGACTGGCTAACTGACTGACTAACTGACTGACTAACTGACTGACTAACTGACTAACTGACTGACTGACTGGCTGACTGACTGACTAACTGACTAACTAACTGACTAACTAACTGACTGACTAACTGACTGACTAACTGACTGACTAACTAATTGACTGACTAATTGACTGACTAACTGACTAACTGACTGACTAACTGACTGACTAACTGACTTACTGACGAACTAACTGACTTACTGACGAACTAACTGACTGGATGACTGACTGACTGTCTAACTACTGACTGGATGGTTGGCTGGCTGGTTGGTTGGCTGACTGATTGGTTGGCTGACTGATTGGTTGGCTGACTGACTGTCTAACTACTGTCTAACTACTGTCTAACTACTGACTAACTACTGACTGGCTGGCTGGATGGCTGACTGACTCATTCGCATGCAGTAATAATTATATTAATGCTAATCGCGATATCTTATTGTATTAAACATCGTCAAATTAGTATATTTGTTCATTTACTGCTATTTATACATGTTTGTTGTTTGCTGTTACTCTAAACCACGCCCCTTAGCTAATATAGAGCTACACCTATAGATTTATACACAACGTAATCATTCACAGCGTACATGTATCCCATAAATACGATAATAGATATCGTATGACGATATCGCGTTAGTACTTATTGCCTACGTTGGTGAATGTTATACTCGGTTGTCCTATGCGTGTTAGGGTGAGTGTTTCGATAAACTGTGTCACACGGAGAGTCCGGGTTTGCGTGGGATGTGGTTATATGTGGTTATAGGTGACGATGTGGGTGACGATGTGGGTATGGATATTCTAATCGGTATCGGTTGAGTTATCGTATTTCTCATCGTATATCACCGGCGATCGTTCGCACATCGAGACTAAGAGGAAGTAGCTCTATGTACCAGTTGCGAATATAATACCGTACTAGAACGCAGTTCCGTTAGTCATAACGTGGCTGATGGTCGGCCCCCCCTCATACCAACTGGTATACTTTCGTGACTACATTATCCGAACCCCTCTCCGATCTAGTCGTGTATTCTCTAAGCCCCGACCTAGATTTCTTTTAAGCAGAGCCTCAGTATAACGACCCCGGTATAACGGCGGTTTCAGAAGCGATTACGCGGAGATTTTAGCGGACATCTATTCTATTCTATATCTATTCTATTCTGGTACGGATTTCCGACATAATACGCGCGCGCATATTAATACGATTAATAATACATGACTACATTCTAGATACCGACCGATATACGGAGCAAACGGCCGTTTGTAGTTCCAAATAACGTAGATAGTAAACCCTAGAAGTTTCGCTAGTAATCGTGGTAACCCATACGCGCCTTTGTCGCCTCCGGATTCCGGGTGTAGACGCCTATACTTAGCTGACCTTTGCGTATTGATCTTTGCGTAGGTGCGGGTCGACCAGGTAAGACCTTTAACCCCTGGCACCTCTGTCTGCCGTCTACTGCGTTTTATTTATGATTGCGCAATGAATTATGTATTTACCGTTTGTGGCGGTTTTCTTTATTATTTGCATTGTTGTTGTGCACATTATTGTTTTACGAGTTGTAAAGGGGATAGTTTCAACCATCTGTTACTAGTTTCAAAGGCGTGGCTTAATGAGATGGGCGTAAAGCCGAATATGGGGCAATTGATTTGATATTGTTTACGTCTAAGGTTTGTTGACATGTCGCCTGTTCCTCCAGTTAGTGACCTCCGCTAATGATCTTTGGTGACCTTTAAAGACTCGCCTGTATTAATGGTTAACCAATAGTGTGCACGTGTTTATAACGACAACGGTATCTCCAATTTACGATGCATGTGAATACCCGGTATTCTTTTTCTATTATTGGCCGCTATTTACATAGTATAGCGACCTTTTCATTTGATCCCCTGACGTTGACCTTTGACCTGTAATAATTAACGTGCGCCTCATCGCTTGCAGATGTGCTAAATTGGTATCTCTTATTCTAGTAAAAACATCTCGATACTTGGGGACCCGGGTACGAACAAACACCTACTCTACGGCTTAACAACCACTACCCCTCTCCCCCTCTCCCCCCAAACTCCACTCACCCCAATCCTTCGTCAACTACTACATAACCAGCCCAAATCCTATGCGAATGCGTATGTGAGTTTCTTTACAGGTAATAGTAGAATCGAATATTTTATATATTCGATTCTAAACACTATCGTGTCATTGTATTGGGCCAATACGTTATGCCCAGTGCACTGACCTTATTGGTCAGTTCGAGCTTGACCGCTACGTGCTGTAGACTACATATTTTGTAATATATATCTATCACTCTCTATTTAGATGTTTCCTAGATGTCGGTTGATCACTAATTATATCGCAATAAGAACAATACAAAATGGTATTGTTCGCAATGTATCATAGGTTTACAATGAATTATAGTTGTTTTTAATTACATGCTCTTCGTTATGCATTGTAGACTTTACACTGTAGACATTACACTTTACTTTACACTAAACTTTCCGTAGTACTTTATATTAGATTATATACTAGACTTTACACTAGAATCTACACTAGACTTTAAACTAGACTTTATTCATAACATATTATATTGCAGCCTCAATATGTATATATATATATGTATGTATGTATATATGTATGTATGTATGTATGTATGTATGTATGTATGTATGTATGTATGTATGTATGTATGTATGTATGTATGTATGTATGTATGTATGTATGTATGTATGTATGTATGTATGTATGTATGTATGTATGTATGTATGTATGTATGTTATATAATATATATATTAATATTGTTTTGAATTAGTTCAATATAAGTGTAACTTACACATTCTCTAGAATGATAAATCTATCGCAAAAAGCAAGTTAACTTATTAATTTTCTTCTCAGCACTTCTGCCAACTTAAGACATTAACTTAAGACATTAACTTAAGATGTTAACTTAAGATATTTGATATGTGTCGCGATGATTGATGGCCTGCTATATGAATCACAATCAGCATTGGGACGTGTACACTGTACGGTGTACAGTGTACAGCATTGGGACGTGTACAGTCTACACTGTACAGTGTATACTGTACAGTCTACACTGTACGTAATGCGTAACCCTGTGCACTATGGATGGCGAGTCCCGCATAAGTGATTTCCCCCCACCCCCTTTCGAACTTTGACATTGGATAGGCTGACTTCATTCCTCAGCGATTTAAGTAATACGAGATGATTATGAGATCTATGAACGAACTATTACAAAGAGTTATGATAATAATCAGTGGTGAATAGACATAGTGATGGGTTTTCACTAAAAAACATACATAAATAAATACAATAAGTGTTCAAATAATAAACAATAGCATTGCGTAAACAATTGGTATTATCATTAGTGTCGTCAACCTCTCTTCCTAGCAAATACCCTATTGTTCCTCCTCAAACTATTTGTTGTATGTGCATTATCACCTACGCATTCCTACAATAGATCCTACAATAGTTCCTACAATAGATCCTACATTAGATCCTACAATAGATCCTACAATAGATCCTACAGTAGATCCTACAATAGATCCTACAGTAGATCCTACAGTAGATCCTAAAGTAGATCCTATAGTAGATCCTACAGTAGATCCTACCCACATTCAACGTGGGACTATAGCGAACCAAGTGTTTTAGCAAGAAATCCCGTACGGGAACCCTCCGCCTTATTAGGGCTAAACCTTCCTAGAGCGAAACCTAAACCCTACGCATTCTAACCTCGACCCCAACTACCGCCAGAAGTCCGACACTTCCCTGTTGGCCCGTTTCTTCTACGCCGACGAGGATCTGAACTCTGTGGCTGCCGAACTCGACCGATTCGACGGTCGCAAGGAACCGGACCGATGTTCATCGTGGGTGACCCGTCTGCGAAGTTGCCAGGACAAGGTGTTGCGAGTTATCGAACAGGTAGGCGGAGCTAGCGTTCGGCTACGACGGCGATACGGCGATAACTCTCTCTCGCGAGCGCGCGATTACCCACCTCGCAATACCCGCAGATTATGATGGTGACCATCTGCGAGTACCACAAGGCGTCGCGAGACTTTCGCGCCAAATTTCCGGACGACGTACTCCAGGATTCGCTGTCCGGCCAACTTTGGTTCGGAGCCGAGGTCAGTTCAACCGACGTCGACGCACTTTATCTGCGGCGATAACTTCTGACGCTCTTTTCTGACGCTCGCCACCTTGTATTTCTGTCTTTAAGAGTGTTCGCTCCGGTAGTAAGGAGACATCTATCCCTGGTGCAGTCTTCCCTCTATCCCTCGTGCAGTTTTCCCTCGTGCAGTCTTCCCTCTATCCCTCCTGCAGTCTTCCCTCTATCCCTCGTGCAGTTTTCCCTTTCTCCTCGCAGTGCCTCGCCGCCGGTTCCTCGATACTGAACCGGGAAGTGGAGAGTGCCTACATGCGACCCTTGGCCACTAAGATGACGCGTCACCTCGAATTCCTGCGTTCGCTCTTGCGCGACCAATGCCTTCGCGACATTACCGACTACACACCCAAGGTTAGCTAGCCCTCGCCCCGTTAGCTAGCCCTCGCCCCGTTAGCTAGCCCTCGCCCCGTTAGCTAGCCCTCGCCCCGTTAGCTAGCAACACACTTTCTAGTCCCAACCGCCCTACATTCCTCGACGCCGGCTCTTCTGTCTACTCCCCGGCGTCGGCGGCTTCGTACTGTCTACCTATCTTTATTGTCATTGAAACGCTCTTACCATATAAGGCTGTCGCCGCGACGAGTACCTCTTTTAGCCTCTTGATCTCTAATTGAATCGTGATTTCAGATTCGCAAAGCTCTCATCGATTTCGACCGAATGTTTGCAGAATTTGAATTATGGTTTGTATACTTTCTCATTAATCATTCTCTTTCATTATTCGCAACTTCTTCCACGCGAATACCTCAGCCAGTCATTCACTCATTCACGATAACTCACTTGTTTGTTATGATAATAATCGGTTTCGATTGGTCGGACCTAGACGTCTTTCTTCATCGCCGTCATGTGACCGATCTATGGACCTTTACTGTATTTGTTTACAGTTTACTTTAATATTTAACCTCTTTTTATGTCCATTGTAATCGCTTGTTAATATTGCCTAGCTTATACAATCTCGATTTGAGTTAGTACCACCCTTACGACCACCACACCTTCTACTACCATTCCTGCTACCACTCCTGCTAATACTACCTTTATAACTGATACTAATTCTGCTTTCGCAAACAGCGAATCTGAAATCACTTTTTTTCTGTAATTTATTGCACACGTCATTTTGACGTCTGAACTATTTTTTATTTCTTGAATTTTCTTTATTTACCATTAAATCTTTATACGATTCTACCTTTTAACGATTAATATCATTTTCATTTCTCAAACAAATCTTTACAATCTACTTTCATCTCTCCCGCGATTTAATCGTTTCTTGATCAACTTTCAGTTCGCTCTCCTCCTCCTTTAATCATTGTTCCTCGATGCGTCCACAGCTACGTTTCGGCCATGGTCACGGTGAAGTCGGTCAAGGAGTACGACCAGATTCAGGACATCACCGTGTTATTCTGCGACACTACAACGCGTGCGCTCAAGCGGAAACTAGTATCCCAGTGCGATTTAGACGACTGCGACCCGGGCCTCATGTTCAGCATCCCTCGCCTCGCCATTGTATGGTGAGTACCCGCCTCCCACCCACCCCCCCCGCCTCTCACCGCCTCCCACCCGCCTCACACCCCCCTCCCACCCCCCTCCCACCCGCCTCACACCCCCCTCCCCCCCGCCTCCCACCCGCCTCCCACCCGCCTCACACCCCCCTCCCCCCCGCCTCCCACCCGCCTCCCACCCGCCTACCACCCCCCTCCCACCCGCCTCACACCCCCCTCCCCCCCCGCCTCCCACCCGCCTCACACCCCCCTCCCACCCGCCTCACACCCGCCTACCACCCGCCTCCCACTACTCCCGGGCCCCCTCCGTAGTCTCCCACTACTCCCGGGCCCCCTCCGTAGTCTCCCACTATAGCTTACGGTATTCGGCTTTTTTTCCCCGAGACTTCAAATTTGTTTAGTTTTCCATTACAGCGTTTGTCGAGTTGCCCAAACCTCTACTAGTTGGCATTATAATAGAACCCACGTTCGGCGCTATGCACTCAATACCAACTGGCCTTGTTTTATCTGATTTTTACGACTGACCGACTGACTGACCAACTGCCACTTTATGGCACTCCTCACTACCTAGTGTAAACAATGTTTTCGAGTGCACTGTTTGTATATCGGCTTGTTATATTAGAAGCTGTTAGAAGCTCGCCCCCTCGAGGGCCTCGAGTTCTTATTCAGTTTGTGTAGACGTATATCTAGATCTCCGGGGGAGTGCGTGACCAACCCAAAACCCCACTTCCCGCAGTGGACTTTTGGTGTTTCCCGTTGGACCCTTGAACCCCGACCTCGATGCTAATGAAATCAGCGATATGTTTCGACCATTCCATACACTACTATTTAAAATCAGGTATGCATAAATTATCTCTCCCTCTCCCTCTCCCTCTCTCTCTCCCTCTCCCCCCGATATAGAAATATAAAACCCAGCCTTTTGCCTTTTTGATGTATACCCTTGATTTATCGCTGATTCGGCGGTTTATCGTAAATCATACGAGTCACGTGAGCTGTCGGATTTGTTGCTTTGTCGCCACTTTTGTCTAATTTTGCTCTAAATCATCGTCACCCTCCCGACCTCTGTCTTTCACTCTCTCGTCCAATAAATCACCGTCTTTTTTACGAGTGTATACATTATTTATTTTGTTTTCGCCGTGTCATGCGATATGAGAAGTAATAATGCACCCAGTACATTCAATCACTGTTAATATCTTCATGCGAACATCTCCCAACTCGCGTCTATTTCCCATTGCATCGCATTTACGCCTTTCGTCGCTGCCCTCGCGCACCGTTTCACCTCCGCGAGTCTCTAACTCCCCTCGCCCCCCCGCCCCCCCTATAGGCAATTGTTGCAGACACTCAGCCCTAATGAACTGCTGCGTTTGGAGTTTATGTTATGTGACTCCGATGAAGCAAATGTGCCGCCATCGGAGGACAGAGATCTGCAGACTCTGTTCAGTGGTTAGCGCCCTCTATACGCCCTCTATACGCCCTCTATACGCCCTCTATACGCCCTCTATACGCCCTCTATACGCCCTGCACGCCTCCAGGCCTAACCCAGCCTAACCCAGCCTAACCCAGCCTAACCCAGTCTATCCCAGCCTATCCCAGTCTATCCCAGCCTAACCCAGTCTATCCCGCCTCATACACCCTTCCTGCTCCGCTTCACCCTGTCCGTCGATCTTGCTCATTTCATCCTTGCTCACTTCATCTTTGCTCACTTCATCTTTGCTCATTTCATCTTTGCTCACTTCATCTTTGCTCACTTCATCTTTGCTCACTTCATCTTTGCTCACTTCATCTTTGCTCATTTCATCTTTGCTCACTTTATCTTTGCTCACTTCATCTTTGCTCATTTCATATTTGCTCACTTCATCTTTGCTCATTTCATCTTTGCTCACTTCATCTTAGCTCATTTCATCTTTGCTCACTTCATCTTTACTCACTTCATCTTTGCTCACTTCATCTTTGCTCACTTCATCTTTACTCACTTCATCTTTACTCACTTCATCTTTGCTCACTTCATCTTTGCTCACATAACAGCATTACCCTCCGCTGATCTATCTCTAGCAGACGTAATATATCTCCCTATACATTCCGATTTCTATTATACTTTCCTGTATATTTCCCTATACATTCCTGTATATTTCCCTATACATTCCTGTATATCTCCCTATACATTCCTATATCTCCCTATACATTCCTATATCTCACTATACATTCCTATATTTCCCTATACATTCCTATATATCCCTATACATTCCTATATCTCCCTATACATTCCCACCTCTCCCTATATAATGCAGTCCCCGTGAACTCCATAGTGCAACACCTACCGACATAATCTGCGTATGAATGTCGAAATCTGCGTATGAATGTCGATCACTTTACCCAATGGCCACTATTCAGATGCAAACGGTGGCAGTCGATCTGATCAATACTCCAACCTGTTGGGTCTTGCGAAGTCCGGCAGAACCGTCACCACAATGGCCGACATTGGCACTTCCTGTTCATCCTGTCGATCGTCTCAAACCCGTCGTCGTAAACGTTAGCCGCACTTATGCAATAGCTACTACTATTGTTATATGATAGATAGCATTGTTATGCAATAGTTAGCATTGTTATGCAATAGATAGCATTGTAATGCAATATCTAGCATTGTAATGCAATAGTTAGCATTATAATGCAATAGATAGCATTGTTATGCAATAGATAGCATTGTAAATCAATAGTCAGCTCAGTTATGCAATAGTCAAATCTGTTATGCAATATTTATCCACATTATAAAAGAGTTAGCTCTGTTAGCTCTGTTATCTAATAATTAGTCCACTAGTTACAATACATTCATTTTCGGTCATACACTACACCTCCATTTGGCATCACAATAATATTTGGCCATAATAACACCGGCTCCACTTAATCTATCCACATGTATGTCACTAATCTTATTGAATATCTATTTATAGGCATATCATTAAAAATAGATCATATTCTATTAGTAGCTCTCTCTATTCTTTCATTTACTTTTTTTAGCATATTGATTTTCTCTTTGACCTCTCTAATAATCTTTGCTTGTACATTTCACCCTATTCTTGTACTTTTCACACTATTCTTATACATTTCACCATGTTCTTGTACATTTCACCCTATTCTATTACCTTTCACTCAGTGCTTGTACATTTCACCCTATTCTTGTACATTTCACCCTATTCTTGTACATTTCATTCAGTTCTTGTATATTTCACTCAGTTCTTGTATATTTCATCCTGTCCTTGTATACAATAATAATAGATTTCTTACCAGGTACATATTAGTTAATTCATGTTTTGAGATAATAGTGCTATACATCTCTTATTTCCACACACTCCTCATTTCCACACACTCCTTATTTCCACACACTCCTTATTACTATTTATTACTACTTATTACCCCACATACTTCTCATTCTATAACATACAATCCTACTTACTGTTCCCACTCACTACTCCAAAACCTTAAATTTACCGTCGGTATTATTTAGCGTCGATTGGACATGCTGAGAGCTGGCCGACGCTCAACGATGTGTCAAATGTCAACGCCGGTCATCATTCTATTATTAACATTGCCGACATCGGCTATATTGATGCTTCGGATGCCGATGATGATGACATAAAACCGTTAGTTTTGTTGTAGATTCATTGACGATACTTTTAAGTTCAATTCCTTGTAGATTCATTGACGATACTTTTAAGTTCAATTCCCTGACAATACATTCAGTTCAATTCGCTCGCTATAGATTTATTAATTTTTAACTTATTTTCCTACATTTCCTATACAAATGAATTGCGAAAGTAATTAGGCAATAACTTGTTTATATTTGTTTTTATGTCGATTTCTAGTACTTTTATAAATGTAGTTTTCACTAAACATCCACAGCTATTAAACACATACCTCATAAACATACTCACACACACACACACACACATACACACACACACACACACACACACACACACACACAAACTGATCATAAACTACAAACAGGAAATCCCTTGGAGATCAGATATCTATGTCCATCATAAATGAGCGTACCTCAAAATGTAATGATGCCAGGTCAAAGTTCAAAAGTTCAGACGATCTCATTCACCGTCTTTTCGTTTGCATAGCAGGTTAGTCATATACTCTCTCCCTTTCTCTCTCTCTCTCTCTCTCTCTCTCTCTCTCTCTCTCTCTCTCTCTCTCTATCTCTCTCTCTCTCTCTCTCTCTCTCTTTCTCTTATTTTAAAAATGTAGATGAATACTTCTTAAGATTATTATAAGTAAATACTTCATACAAACGATATCAAAATTAATAAGCATATGGCATATATTTTATACCTGTTATTCAAGTCACGCATGAGCGGTTATGAATTCCGAAATATTTTCTAACTTCTTTATATCGAAACCTTAATTCGCATCCCTAGATGTCACAATACGATTGTATAGCTTTGCAATTGTCTACGTGTTCAACTTATTCAATGATATAGCTGCGTCCCCTACTAGTTGTATAGAACTTGTTTCGATGTATTTTATTGTATTTTACGAATCTCTCGTAGCTATCGACCTCCGCCTAACGCCTCGCGTTTCTCTGTTCAGGCGTAGCGGATCAGTTGCAGACGAATTGCGCTGGCGACCTTCGCTGCGTGTTGAAGAGCGTATTTCTGATGTCCAGCCGAGAACAGGATTCCGACGACGCCGCGGAAGACGACACCCTCGTTATCGCCGAACCCACTCGCGGCTCTACGAAGTCGCCGGGCTCTACGACGAGGGCCGTCTGCGGGGCTACGGGGGATGGAGCCGACTCCGGACCCGCGTGGGTACCCGACGGCAATGTATCCCAGTGCGCCGGTTGCCGTAACAACTTCAACCTTATGCGCCGCAAACACCACTGTCGCAACTGCGGACTAGTTAGTGTTGCACTGTAGAACTTATGACGCAATATACACGTGTGACGTAATATACGCGCGTGGCGCAATATGTATTTATAACGCAACAATACGAACCTATGATATATTATTCATATACCAGGCAATTAAATATATAATTATGGGGCATATATAATGTTATTTGTTATTAAGTAACTAGTTTTGGTTCAATACATATAAGTAACGAGCTATGACTCACTGCGTACTTAGTATGACTCATTTCGTACCTAGTCTGCAATATACATTTGCGATGACTGTTCTGTTATGCAATATGCACTTGTAACTCCTCACTGGCTATTTAGTAATTTTGTTATCTTATCGTAATTCACTTATTTCACTTAATTTGTTTATTTCTACCCTCACATCTCCCCCTACATATCTCCCCCTCCACTTCTTCTCTCCCCCCACACCCCTCCCTCCACACCCCTCCCTCCACACCCCTCCCTCCAAACCCCTCCCTCCACACCTCTCCACCCTCACATCTCCCCCCACACTCCTCACCCCTACACCTCTCACCCCACACCTCCCCCCCACACTTTCCACCTATATACTGTTATACAAATGAATTGCTATTATTTGATTAGCTGGAATCACTAATCAGTATTACCACATCTCTTTGTATTTCTTTGTTATAAAAAGATACATTTAGCACCGACATCAGTCTGCCTCTATTTCAAAGACTTCCTTTTCATTTCATCATATTTAAGTCTCACCATTGGCTCGTGAAATTTGTACTTGCTTATAAATCAACTTTCGATTGCACCATCGAACAATCATATTATTGCATTAACATTGAACCCTCACTAAACCCTCACTAAACCCTCACTATACCCTCACTATACCCTCACTATACCCTCACTATACCCTCACTATACCCTCACTAAACCCTCACTATACCCTCACTATACCCTCACTATACCCTCACTATACCCTCACTAAACCCTCACTAAACCCTCACTAAACCCTCACTAAACCCTCACTATACCCTCACTATACCCTCACTAAACCCTCACTATACCCTCACTATACCCTCACTAAACCCTCACTATACCCTCACTATACCCTCACTATACCCTCACTATACCCTCACTAAACCCTCACTAAACCCTCACTAAACCCTCACTATACCCTCACTATACCCTCACTATACCCTCACTATACCCTCACTATACACTCACTAAACCCTCACTAAACCCTCACTAAACCCTCACTATACCCTCACTAAACCCTCACTATACCCTCACTATACCCTCACTAAACCCTCACTATACCCTCACTATACCCTCACTAAACCCTCACTATACCCTCACTAAACCCTCACTAAACCCTCACTATACCTTCACTATACCCTCACTATACCCTCACTAAACCCTCACTAAACCCTCACTAAACCCTCACTATACCCTCACTATACCCTCACTAAACCCTCACTATACCCTCACTATACCCTCACTATACCCTCACTATACCCTCACTATACCCTCACTAAACCCTCACTAAACCCTCACTAAACCCTCACTAAACCCTCACTATACCCTCACTATACCCTCACTAAACCCTCACTATACCCTCACTATACCCTCACTAAACCCTCACTATACCCTCACTAAACACTCACTAAACCCTCACTAAACCCTCACTAAACCCTCACTAAACCCTCATTAACCATCATTATATCTTCACTAAATCCTCACTATGCCCTCGCTGAAACCCCACCCTCATCATTAATATCTATTTATAGCACTAGCTCTAAGTACATTACAATTGTTGATTAACTAGTATTTATGTTAATGACAACCCTATTAATGGATACAGATGCATTCTATATATGACTCGGCTCTACCTTTAAATACTGGTTACAGTTATCGATGGTGTGATAATCCTAGGTAATTTGCACTAATACCATGCGAATACCTTATCGCTAGCGGACTACATCGCCCCCACTAAGGAGAACCCCATCCTAACCCCCGCATTAATCAGTCTCTAAACCATTCTTTCTTCACATTCAGATCTTCTGTTCGCATTGCAGTGATCATTACGTCTTTCTCCCGAAACTCGGAGGTCAGAAATCTCAACGTGTCTGCTCCGATTGCTTTAACAATGCCCCGCCGGCCACTACGGTGTGACACGCCCCCTCGCCAAGCCACGCCTCTACACCTCTAACCCCCCTTATTAAGATACACTCTGTGATAGCTAGTAACGTCTCACCACCAGCCCCATTTTTATGAATCAATTCGCGTTTCAATATTATTGACTTCATTTTTACTAATCGTTTTTACGTCCATCTTTTTACGACCCCCAGTCCCCAGCCCCACGGTCCATCTTTTTACGACCCCCAGTCCCCAGCCCCACGGTCCATCGCGTATTCCACAATATCTCAATACAGCCGCTCTATAACTCTAGGTAATATTAGTATTTATTATCGTACGCCTAGACCTTATTATGTGGTGCCACGTGTTCTACGGGCTACTTTTTATGGATCGAAGGCATCCATGTTGTCTGAATTTAACGCCCTTACGGTCTACTTGTTTATGGCCCGATGACTTCTAAATATACATATACGCATATATATATATATATACGCATATATATATATATTAATATATATTATTTTTATATTTTACCCAAAGAATCTATATTAAAATATTTTTAATAAACTTTGAATATGCAAAACCCATATGTTTTATATTTTAGAATCCACATATTTTCACTTGATTCAGTGATATTTCGGTGACACTTGACACTTGACACTTGACAATACCCTAGATTCGGTGAGATTCAGTACGACACTCATCCAGTTGGTGGTACAGAATCTCGTAGTGTCCTAGCTACATAAGCAGACATCTTTATATCTTTATATCTATAACTAACGGGAGCTAAGCAGACCCCAACCACTTCTCTGCTCTCGTAGTTTTAATAATATTGACCTTCTTAATATTTACTCGAATGGAAAAATCTACATATTTTGTGGGATTAAATACCGTTGGATAATGTATTCATTTAATTGAAACTAGATCGCAACATTTAAACTCACCAACATGTAATACTGCTGACTAAATGAAAATTAACATATTACCACCAGCTAACTTACAAATTCTAAATATGCAAAGAATTTTAATATACTCTAAAGAATTGGTTTCAATAATAATTATATTAAAAAAAAACTCTACAGATGCTTAATAATAATGATAACTTTCTCATTTATTGCATACCTTAGACTTTCATTATTTATGTAAGACAATTAATACAAACACATAATAATACAATTTATTATAAGATATAAATATTATTTAAATTATATTATATATATCAAATATCAGTTTTATTCATTTCTATGATATATCCTGTATCTACATATTTTGTTAAAGATTTATATAATAAGATATACCCACATTTGTTTACTCACATACTTATATGGACACACACACGCGCGCACACACGAGCACACACACATAAACACACTCACACACACACACACATTAATTGTGTTATATTTCGTTAATAATACTTACACTCACCTTCGAACAATGTAAAAATTGGATTTTCGTGAATAAACATATACACACACACACACACACACACATATATAGACATACACGCACACACACAGACATATACACACCCACACATAAACAAATACATACACACACACATACATAGACACACACACCTATACGCGCACATATACACATACAAATACACACACATACAAACACACACACACACACACACACACACATATATACACATATTTATATATATCCACATGTAATAAGTTATATATCTTCTTTAAAAACATAGTAATAGACATATGTTTGTACACAAAAGGAAACCGGAAACTGGTGAGATTTATGCAGACAATAAATTCTCTACTTTTAACCGGGTCAAGCTTTGCACGATAATAAATTGCGAATTTTCATGGGATTTCCACTTCAGCTCTACGGTTAGACATTTAATAATTCATATATCTACTTCCGCATTGTGTATATCATTCCAATAAACCTAGTTCCCCCTCCACTCAACCTAGTTCCACCTCCACTAAACCTAGTTCCCCCTACACTAAACATAGTTCCCCCTACACTAAACCTAGTTCCCACTCCACAAAACCTAGTTCCCCCTACACTAAACCTAGTTCCCCCTACACTAAACCTAGTTCCCCCTACACTAAACCTAGTTCCCCCTACACTAAACCTAGTTCCCCCTCCGCTAGACCTAGTTCCCCCTACACTAAACCTAGTTCCCACTCCACAAAACCTAGTTCCCACTCCACAAAACCTAGTTCCCCCTACACTAAACCTAGTTCCCCCTACACTAAACCTAGTTCCCCCTACACTAAACCTAGTTCCCCCTACACTAAACCTAGTTCCCTCTACACTAAACCTAGTTCCCCCTACACTAAACCTAGTTCCCCCTACACTAAACCTAGTTCCCCCTCCGCTAGACCTAGTTCCCCCTACACTAAACCTAGTTCCCACTCCACAAAACCTAGTTCCCCCTACACTAAACCTAGTTCCCCCTACACTAAACCTAGTTCCCACTCCACAAAACCTAGTTCCCCCTACACTAAACCTAGTTCCCCCTACACTAAACCTAGTTCCCCCTACACTAAACCTAGTTCCCCCTCCACATTCCATATCGCATTGTCTTTCAAGCTGCATGCTCCCCTAACTCTCCGCTATATCCTATCCCGTACCCACTTAACCCCCGTAATCGTACCCACCAAGGCGAACCCTACATAGAGGCGCATCTATTCATCACTACCCACAATATGCTCGACACCATCGGTGATTCATCTCTACAGCAAATCTCCCCCACGTATACCCGGAAATTAGCGAGTGTTACATTGTCGTATACATAAATTGTGTATGCTATTTAATCTATATATTAAATATCGTACTCGAATTTGAAGTTATTTTTAACACAGAAAATAAAGCTGGATATTGAATTTTTATATTATGAAATAATGTTAAAAATATATTTACAGTTTTATTGGCACTGTGTTTATTTACAAGCCTTATATAGCAAGTAAATAACTCCGTTCGCTGGGTATAAGTACATAGATTAAGTATCGTATCCGTTTGGGTAATTGTTGGGGTTATCGTCTTGAGATGTAGATCTTTACAGGGGTGTAGTTAACCCTATACGGGATAGGGTTAATGATATAAGAGGAAGGCAGCTGTTAATCCTTTCACAGTCGTGTGGATCTTTAGAGTTTACAATGTAAGCTGGATGGAACGTTAGATATTTAGAAATGACCAAATCTGAGTGCAATCTATCAGGAGGCGATATCGACTACATATGAGGGCGGGATTTACCTTCTAGGTGTGCCTTAATACGGGATAGGCCTTATCGGGGATATAGTAGACTATACCTGGATATGAAAGTAGACCATACGTATTGCTTTATACGAAACAATTGAGTTGGTATTACAGTGTGCGGTGTACAGTGTGCGGTGTGCGGTGTGCGGCATACAGTGAACGACGCGCTCATCATGTCGTGCTGTGTACGATATGTCATGAAGATAGACACGTCACTGTGATCGCCATACACAATACATTGAAGTGTCCAATACAATAGGTCCAATAAGGTTCCAGTTACAATTACAAGTTGGAACTTATGTCGGATTACACTAAATATGTTGACTGTATTTAAGATCACACATATCCACACAATAGTGTATCGAATGTGTACGCAATAGTGTATCGATGTGTACACAATAGTGTATCAAGTGTGTACACAATAGTATATCAAGTGTGTACACTTTACAGTATCATTCACATAGCCCGGAAGTAAAAATAAGGTATCATCTTGCAGTGCGGATATGCATATAGTAACGTAGGTCCTCATTTATGGGGATATCGATAGG
>OZ038312.1:18436712-18441712 GCA_964035775.1 Osedax frankpressi | reverse complement strand
ATACATATACTGTATATATACATATACTGTAATTTATTATGTTATTACTATTGTCTAAGATATTGATACATATACTGTACATATACATATACTGTAATTTATTATGTTATTACTATTGTCTAAGATATTGATACATATACTGTATATATACATATACATATACTGTAATTTCTTATGTTATTACTATTGTCTAAGATATTGATACATATACTGTACATATACATATACTGTAATTTCTTATGTTATTACTATTGTCTAAGATATTAATCATATACTGTACATATACATATACATATACTGTAATTTCTTCTGTTATTACTATTGTCTAAGATATTGATACATATACTGTACATATACATATACATATACTGTAATTTATTATGTTATTACTATTGTCTAAGATATTGATACATATACTGTATATATACATATACATATACTGTAATTTCTTATGTTATTACTATTGTCTAAGATATTAATCATATACTGTACATATACATATACATATACTGTAATTTCTTCTGTTATTACTATTGTCTAAGATATTGATACATATACTGTACATATACATATACATATACTGTAATTTCTTATGTTATTACTATTGTCTAAGATATTAATAATATACTAAATTATCAAAAATAAAACATTTACTTTAAGTCTGCTATTTCTTCCTGACTCATTTACAAGGATTTATAATTGTTAGATAAATATAAGATATATCTGAAATAAGATTAAGCTAGATCAGATATAGAAGTAGGCTTATTGAGATATATATCATATATATGTCGGTCTTAAGTGGATGTAAGATATATCTGAGATTGATTAGATATATATCTGAGATATATGTAAAATAAATATGATTTATTTGTATGCTGACAATAGAAATGGATTATTTAATTAATCATATTTGTGAAGAGGTGGACTATAAAATACATTTATATGACCTACGAGGTTAAGATAGGTACCTCGATATCAGACACTAAACTTGTATTATATTATGCAATGCGTTATATTGACGATAAAGTGGTAAACACAGGTGAAACTTTATTCTAAAATAATTGTTTAAAGCTTTATTAGAAAGTTTAGGTAATTTATTTATATACCAAGTGAGATTATAAAAATAAAGTTTTTTTAATAAAAAACGATTTCAAATTCTATAAATAAATGTAGAAGGTAATATTATTATTAATATTAATGACATTTTTATTTAGCAATTTTAATTTATTACAATTTTAATAGTAATTATTTTTAAAAAGTGTTTTAATTTTATATTTTTTACATCATATTTAAATGAGAGTTTTAAAAAACATGTTTCTATAACGTACTATAGTATCTATTATTGAAAGACTAATTACGCAACTAATCTCCAATAATAATTTACGTCATAGATAGATGTGTCATCGAGTAAATAAAATAAGTTCAGAGCATATAGATTAATAACCTCGTTAATATAGGTTAATAGCCTACATAATAGGTTATTACACTCTGAAATTATTAAATAAATACGCGTCTAGGATTATTTATTTTTAGACTATAGTCTATTATAACATTAAGTTATATACGTTTATATAATTATAACATATTTAATACGCTTATATTGTTTAAATGCCTTAATCCATGTGCATACATGAGAACCAGTATCGATGTTTAAAGTAGACCCTGTTAAAAGTTTATATTCGCTAAAAAATAAATTATGGTGGGTTTAAATTGATCTAATATCTACTGATAACACGCGATTCAGTTATTTATATTAAAATTGAGTATCCTATGAATACAATCAAGATATTTAAAAGAACAATAATTGTTTTTACGATATTGTAATTTATGAAAATCAGGGTTATTATCTCTAATGTAGATCAATTATAATCATATATATATATAATCATTACCAAAGTATAGCATACATAATTTCAATATAAACATATTCAATCATTTGTATTGCATCGCGTTTATCGTGAGATTGCGCACCTTTTGTTACCATGACTACATATAAATACACCTTAGAGATATATAATCAGAAATTGAACCATGCGATATTTGCAATTGGATTAACATCGTATTACGAATATAAAGAGATATATATATATATATATATATATATATATATATATGTATATATATATATATATATGTGTATATATATGTATATATATATATATATATATATTTATATATATGTATATATATATATATAAATATATATATACATATATATATATATATATATATATATATATATATATATATATATATATACGGATTGAACTTATTATTCCTTGGTATATTGGTTTTGATTTACCCGCGTTATAGACCTATTTACGGAGTTATCAGAAGTCTACATATAGTCAATATATACGAAGTTGGTCTACGTCTGCGTATTGTGTTATAGCGAAACAGATCTTTTAACCATATAAATATAATATAATATAAATATTATTTACTTTAAAGTAGATACTTAGAACATTGTATCACGGTGTGTATATAACATGTATGTAAACAATGCATAGGTATCATATGATATCGACTGATTTAGTAATAAATAATAATTTTGATATTTAATCTTGAAATTACCATTTATTATGTGATATTTCCGTGTATATATACAAATTTCTATACGCTATTTTGTATTGAAACGGATCAATACACTTTTATGATCAGATTATATATTATCAAATCTGTCACTAATATACATATATTTCATTATATGTATTGTACAATATATCAAATTATATAAAAGTATATCAAATTATATGAAAATAAAAATATTTAACTGTAGTTACAATATAATATATTTTAATTTTTAATTTGAATTACCTTTGCTTGAATTATGATATTATTATAATGGCTTTGCTACTGTGTTGACTTTTTACTGTTAGAATTTAATTATAACTTAACTGGCATCTTATGGGTTTTTAATATCAATTTTAATATCAATTATTTTTAATATCACTAATTGAAAGTAAACGCAGTTGTCGGCAATTATTTCAATACGAGATGTTTTCCTTTTATACATTTCCAAGCGATTTTATATTTCTTACATTAAGCGATTTAAAAATACTTTTATATATAGAAGACGTCAAATGCTGTGAGAACTCTAGCGAGGTTTCATATCAAATCAAATGTTTATACATACACTGATATCACATTTCCTACCAATTAATACACATTAATCTATAATAAATTAGCTATTTAGAATAATAATGTTTATTACAATATATACATTTAAACAGTTTGAGAACATGTTTCGATAATAATAAGCAACCAACAATTACGATTCTTTGAATGAATTTATCAATAGATAAGTTTTTATTTAAAATAGTTCAGAAAATCTGATTTCCAAGAATCCCAATGATTTGATGGGCTGGTGGTATATAGGTGCACACACATATATCATATAGCATATATATGTATATATATACATATATATATATATATATATATATATATATGATTAATATGACATATATATCCATAATTATTAGAAATCTTAATCTAAATACATTTAAAATCATTAAAACAATTAACTTCATTCAAAATGATAGATAGTTTGAATTAGGTTTATATTCGAAAGATAAAAGGTGACTTTTTATCTATGATTATAATTAATAGTATATAATGATTCCATTATCGTTAGATGCATAACTCTATACATAATTTCTCTTATGTACATGTTAATAATTATTTACACAATATTTAATTTTAGAATAGCTTTATGAATTAGTATTATATTTGGATTACATGATAACAATCTATGATATATATATGTATGTATATATATATATATATACACAAACTCTAGAATAATATAATTAAATATAATGTATATCTAATATCGTAGAATATTTTAATGCATGCGATTATATTTTACAACGCCATTTGAGTGGATTTATAATGTCGTTTATGTATCGCTAGTATATATATATATAACAATTATACAATAATATTGTCTTGAGATATTATTGACCTGTTAAAACATGTATTTTATATCTTACTGTAACATGTTATGCCGTATATACTTTTTAGATATAAGTATTATGGTTTAGATATAAAATAGATAATTTTTTATAATATTTTATATAAGGAGTGCCAACAATATATATATATATATATATATATATATATATATATATATATATTATTACATATTAATTATTAATAACTCTATATTGATGATGACATTTATCAATTAACATAATAATGACTAATGTTTTTAAAATATATTATATAATGATTTGCTATTTATCAGCACAATTGTATTTTAATTATGGGATATAACTTTTACATTACTTTATAAACGTCAGATTGACGATGAATCATATTCTATTTATATAATTGGATTTCCTTGTTTAGTGTTTTCTAAGCAATAATCGATATTCCATGATTTTTCATAGTAGTAATAGATTACGTCTAATTGCAATTCAAATATCAACTAAATATAACTTTTAATGAGTAAATATACCCCAAATATTATTATTTGAGATTTCACATATTATCTTTTATAGCAATAAAACAATTATCCGTTTACTTTAAATATATTTAATGCATTCAGCGCTCATGAAAAAATATTTCCGGTAAAAATTAAAGTCGTGTATAAATATTTAATAGTCACTTGTGAAAATATTATTATATTTATAATGAATCCTACTCAGATTGTATCACAACAGCAGTTATTTTATAATTATATTAGTTCTACTCGACTAACCTGTACACCAGATTATACAATTATTACCAAGTATTGAGTAAATCAGAGAGCACATTATAAATACATTTAAATATAACTTTATATTCGCAGATATTACATAATAAACTAAAAGGCCTAGATGATTTATGAAAAAACTGTACAGAATATTACTGCGACTCTACGTAATATGTAAATACATGTCCAATCAAGATACTCCATTGTGAGTACTCTACTTTGAGTGCCAAGGGAATAATACGCAATGTCTACGTAGGTAGACTGAGTACAATAGTGACCGGATATACCACTTTTGTTATTA
>OZ038312.1:18397644-18436512 GCA_964035775.1 Osedax frankpressi | reverse complement strand
AGGGAGAGTTTTACATTCTATATAGACTCTATTACGATCTCACGTCGATTAATAACATTCACAGTGACGTCACTACCAAGGGATGAAGACTCGACGACAACGCAGAGTTAGTGATCTTTGACCCCGCGTAGAAGTTCACCGTTAGTCGTTGTGTTGTGCCCGACCATCGACCCGAGTAGTAAAGTGCATAACAGTACACCAACTAGCGTAGTCAGTATCCTATACACTGTACACTGTACACTGTATATTATACAGTGTATAATATGCTGAATATACTGAATAGATTTTGTAGATTTATTACGATAAAAACTAGGTTACAATTAATTTAGATTAACTAAATACTTTAAATTATCAAGTTGGTCCAGACACGCAGTAAATACTTCATATATATATATATATATATATATATATATATATATATATATATATTATATATATATATATATATTGAAGTAAGTTGTACTTAATAAGTTGAACATGACCATTAATTTGTAATCACATGCGTCATCAAAATGATACGATGCCATTGTAAGATAAGTTTAAAGACTTCACATCTACGATAACTATAGTTATGGGGTATTCCAAACTACTTTTCTCAGCACTACCAAAAGACGTAAATTAAGTAGATTAAAATTTATATTTGTTTTATTTATAGAAACTATAAATATTTTTAGAAAATCATATCTCTCTTTAGAAATTGAAATTCAAGAAATAATGCTCTTTAAAATTCAATACTAATGCATATAATACGGTATGTTGCTTATTCTTTTTGATGATTTCTTTTTTTATCTAGGCATGGATGATATTGTCGATGTTGTGATTGTGGGGGCAGGAATCACTGGAGCTTATCTCGCCTGGAAGTTGTCATCTCAAGTTATTATGTAAAATGGAGACGTATGTTGGCTTTCTATCATATAAGTTGTATATTATATAATATATATAATTAAAATGGTTTTTAAGTTTTAAATTTAATAGTATTATCTCTTATGTTGTAATTATTATTATATTAGTTTGTTATTATTTATTAAATAATATATATAATTCTATCCATTTAAAACAATCTTAGATTCTTATAGAAATTAAAAGCACCGTTGGTCTTTAGATTGTTATTACATAACTGGCATATATGTTAGAGCATATTATTCTTGTAATAGACAACACAGATTGTTAAGTAAGAAATCTACACTTATTTGCCTGTTTTGTAATAGCTACGATAGCTAATTCAGAGTTTGTTCATTTTCACAAATATATCTTAGAAAATACTCTCAATAATTTAAATATATGTTATATAATTTATAAGTATACTTGTATCATTTATATTTTGACAATTGTCAACAAGATGAACAAGTTATATTATATTTATATTTATATATTATAGCATTTCACAACATTTATAGAATCTGTCAATCAAAATGTTCGAAATGTCTTCTCGGATAGGTGGAAATTTCCAAACAGTAACATTAGATTCGGGAGAAACAATTGAAGTGGGTTGGTAATGACCAAACTTAGCTTTTACGCATTTCCAGGTAGGAAATTATTGCATAGTAATACAATCGGAGGTATCATATCATAGATATTGCATATAATCACGATGTTTTGATTATTTACTTATGGTTAGGTTTCAGAAAAATAGCTAATTGTAGTTATATCAGAAATAGGAGTAATGGCTAATTGTTGTTATATAAGAAATAGGATTAATTGCTAATTGTAGTTATATCAGAAGTGGGATTAATGCTAACTACAATAACATGAATATTTCTTTACAGGTATGGACAGAATCTCAGAGAAATCTCTTCTACTCAACCTACTTACAGAACTACATATTTCATCGAAGAAAGTGGTTCGTAAATAGTAGTATGATCTCCTTTAACTAAGTATATTATAGTCCTTTAACTAAGTACTTTATAATCCCTTAACTAAGTACTGTATAGTCCTTTAACTAGGATCCATATCGTCCTTTAACTAGGCATATTATAATCATTTAACTAAGAACCTTATAGTTATGTAACTAGGCAACTTATATTACTTTAACTAGGAATATTATAGTCCTTTAAATAGCCACATTCTAGTATTTTGATTGAAGAAGGGAAGAAGGGAGGGAGGGAGGGATATTTATATAATTTAATTTCATAATAAAGAATATGATCTATCAGTATTGAAATTCGAATTTAGAAATGTGAATACATATGTCATTTAAATTCTTAAATAAGGCCTAAAGTTCTTTATTTGACTTACTTAATAGTAGTATTAACTTAGATATCAAGAGATTTATAAAAATAATAGATATTTGAGAATATTTGTTTTCCCAAGTTGACAATATTATTTTCTTTTTATAATATTTTTCATCGAGAAAATTAATTTTAAAAATCCCAATAAAATTTAAAGTATCAGTGATTTTTAGTAAATACATATAAATGATGTTCTAACTAAGATGGTATCAATGTAAATAATAGATATATTCTACTAATTAGACATAGAAACTGTTATGTATCTGTGAATGTTATTTGGATATATATGTACCGATTATTTACAGAAATACTCGATACTGATATCATTGGTAAGTTATCTAAAATGATCTCTCGATCAACCTTGAATTAAATAACGATTCCATTGTAATGGAATGAAATAACCAAACTCTATTTAGTATAATAATAACTATATATAGTAATTCATTCATCAGCAATTAAATACTGTTCAATTATATTTAGATTCAGTCATAATTAGCAATGATTTGAAATTTCTTATATTAATTCGATCGACTATTTTAAACAATGTCCATTTATTTAAATGTTGTGAATTAATATAACTTAGGTTCAGCCATTAATAATCAACAACATATATTTAAACTATTGACAAATATTTATATATGCGTATATCTGTAAATGTGTAAAAAATGTACAAACTATAACATGTAATTTTTTATATTACTTCGATCGATTATTTTAAACAGTGCCTATATTTCATGAGTCTTGTGGAACAAGTTACTTAGTTATAATGAGTATACAATAATGCAATAGGATAGTAACTGATACGTGTTATATAGTTAAACACAATATTTGTTCAAGTTATATATATATTCGACCATAAAAAATGCATATATTCATATATTTAAAATATTAATTATTGTTAGAAAGTTAAAATAATAAAATCAATTTTTAAGAAGTAATCATGAATCGTTAAATAATAATAAAATGAAATTAATATTATATTAATTAATTAATTTAAATATATGTGATATAATTTATGTGATTCGAGAATAACTTGATATACGTTTGCTGTATAGTTTTAGTCTATCAACATATACTTCCAGTTATATTCTGGTATTATATTCTATAATATATTATATTTTACGCTCTTCAAAATATAGCCACCTTATCGTGTGGTTGTTGATCTAAATGTAAATAAATTAAATTAACGGCATAATTATCGAGTTAAATTCAGGACATTTCTCATTATATATATTGCGTATGCCCTAAACAACATCCAGGCCAGTGCTCAATATTTACTGTGTATAACGGAATTCGTAATCATTTTCAATTTGGTTATCTCGCCAACTCTCCAGCCACTCTACCGATAGGTTGAGCATCGGTCGTTTTTTTTACGTAACCGGAAGTTGAACAGTTTCAGTCCTTCCAACACCGACGTTTACACGTTGAACCGGGACGAGCGATTCAACACTTCCATTGAGCTGCTGAGGTTGGCATTGATCACGTCTCCACTCAAATATGTCATACACCTACGAAGTACTTCTCATGCATATTGTAATAGTTCCAGTAAATAGAGTGATGTAATATGTTTTTTATAAAATTCTTTCGTGAATTATTAAATCAATTATAGAATAGTATAAAAGAAATTATGCAATGTAAAAAATGCATAGCGTATCATGGGATATATATAGAATACAGTAGGTGCAAATGGTTTATAACTGTATGCTATAGATTGCAGCTAAAGATAATTATGCTATAGATTGCAGTGAAATACACTTTAGAAATTGAGGTTTAAATCATACGAATTTACACGAAAAATATGGTATTATTTAATAAGATCTAAATAGAAATTAATATATAATATTTATCATTTATACGATATGTACTATTTTATTTTATTTGATATTAATATTTATAATATAATATATACTATATACTATATATATATACTATACACTGCTAATGAATTAGTGAATACTAATAAATTCGAATTTTCTATATCTCTTATTCTGTAATTGGAGAATAGATCTTTGGATTATGTACTAAAAGATATTTTCTGTATTCTAATTTTATTTACAATTATGAGGTAACTTGTGTAAGAGATCGACACGTTTTCTTACTAATATCAATATGAATTTTCAGAATAATTAACATTTACTCAATGGTAACAACTTTCTATAATATATTTCTATAATTTATTTCATAAGGTAACCAGATTAACATTATTTATAATTATATAAATAATATGTGTTATAGATTTAAAAAGATAATAAATATTTTCTTTAAAATGTAAATTAAATATATTTCACTTTTATTATATAATTAATAAAATTAAAAACTTAATTATTTACATCACACGTTTATATATTATATTCTAATAAGTATATATATTTCATATAGTTATTCTAGACATATTATATAAGATGTAGAACAGTGTTTTGTATTGGCTATTTCAATAATATGTAATCAATGTGAATGAATCGCAAAATCTTAAAAAATGTAAAACTTAACAAATTATGATATAAATAATATTATGAATTACGATCCCACGATTACCTATATGATCCAATAGTCTTATAGTATATATATACATATATATATATATATATATATATATATAAGTATACCATATATATAATATAGAAGATATTGTTTTATTAAAAAAATGTTAAAAAATATTTTCTTATATATTTCATAAAGTAGTAATTTCTGGTGTATAAATACTTATACGTGCATTGTTCTATTATATAATGTGGAGTAATAACATAACAATCAATGACGGCACACAATTCACGGAGTGCATGCAAGTTATTGTATGTATTCATATATATATATATATATATATATATATATATATATATATATATATATATATATATATATATATACATTTAAGATTATATAACCCTGATCTGTTCATCTTAATTATTATATTTAAGGGCAACCGTTGAAAATATCAAAGGCCATGGAAACACAAGGTATGAATCAAATATGTATTATAATAGCTATATATATTTGGTTTTAGATCAATACAAATAATACTTAGTAAAATATATATTCGGTCTCCTAATTCTCGTAATCGAAAACTGTAACACCGTTTGAACCTTACCCCACAAACGTACCGTCGTCCCCCCGCCAACTAGACTAAGGGACGAACTAGAGCGTATGCTGAGCTCGGAGGCGTTGGAGATGCTCGTCTCGACGCTTAGTTTCGATTTGGACATCACGGTCGACTACGCACGTCGACGTCTGCTTGGACCCCAGTCGTACTTCCTCTCCGGCCACGTTCAGCCCGAGGCGGGAATGCAGAACATACCGGAAACGCTGGTCAGGAAGGCCGCCTTCGCCAATACAAAGTACGTGTTCATCCGCGGAATAACGGTGATTCAATTGTATAAATTAGAACTACATAACTATAGAGAATTATATACGTATATTATATATTAACACTCCATATCTCATTAGTATACCCTATACATATATCCTATATGTATACCCTATACATATACCCTATACATATACCCTATACATATACCCTATACATATACCCTATACAAATACCCTATACAAATACACTATACACATATCCTATACATATACCCTATACATATATCCTATACATATACCCTATACATATACCCTATACATATACCCTATACATATACCCTATACAAATACACTATACACATATCCTATACATATACCCTATATATGTACCATATACATTTTTTCGTTTTTAATTCGATTACTTATCATTATATTTGTAAATATGTTTTAGTGCATATCAGAAATGTTCTGATTTTGAGAATTTGGTAAATTTTCTCCTAATTAAATTAACTTATATAATATCTCACACTTATATAATATTAGTTTTTGTCGTTATATTTATATTTTGAAAATCACTATTTTCAGTTATTATAACATTAATTAGGTGCTACATTTATTATTAATAAATGAAATACATTTACAGATTTGAGTTGCATTTGGAACACCGATTGACGAGGTTAGAAAAAGCTTCAAGGGATGATGTCATCGAATCATATGAACTCTATTTCGAAACAAAAGTTATTTATGCATTTAATAAGTTCTACTTTCATCTCATCAAAGCGTTAGTGTATAGTTTTTATGAAATCGTAATGTGCCAATAACTATTAAAACATAATAAATTATGCAACTCAAAATATGAATTACTGTTTGGTTTGTAGCGATTATACCCATTATTACCTCTAATCTTGAATGCTACGAAGAACACCAATCTATAGATACAAATATACTTTTAAAAACGAAAATAAAAACTTATCAATGATAATTTATGAAATTAAAAAATAATAAAATCCAATTCGATGAGATCATTTATGCATGACACCATGCTAAACACACGTAATCAGTTATAATGTCATATTATGTATTACATAAACTAGTTAAAATAGTCTCTCAAATATGTGATATACCTGGCAAACCATTCGAATTTCATTTTGTGATTTGAATATTTTTGTTTATATCATTTTATTATGTAGAAACTTTTAAGAATCTTATAAAATAAAATGAATAGCGGATACAAATGTTGTTATTTTACATATTGATATTTTATAATCACATTTATTTATGGATTAGTTGTAATTTAGCATACGTTATATTGCGCCTGGCGAGATTAACATCCTAGAAATATACACTATTGTACTATCACATATAAAATGCACTGTTTCGAATCTAAAATGCAACTCGATATTAAATGCAGTAACACTCCTATCAACTATATATAGATATATATATTGCTGCCCATTCTAGGACAATACGGTGAAAGTGCAATCCAGGTACGTGGTACTAGCCATACCGACAATACAGATACTGAAGGGTCTCATCCGGGGATCTTGGATCAACGACGGTCTCTTAGAGGATTTGAAATCTCAGGAGTGCATTCCAATGGTGGTTCCTCACATTAAGTTACATTACATACGTTATGAGTAGGTTTAATCTAAGTACATTCTCTTTTGTATATACGTCGAGCATAAAATGCATACGAGCAATATTTAACTACTTTTTAGAATTTTATTTTGAAAACGCTTAATGTACACTAAATTTTACTGTCGAAATTCATTAATTAACTTTATTGTATTCAGCAAATTTGAATATATTTCATAATTTTATTATACTGGTATATATATATATATATATATATGAATTATTTATCCATTTCCTATTAGTAGATAACTGTCATTATTATTAACTTTATATTATCGAAACCCGGTTGGTATTAGTTTGCATTTAGAATGTACACATGCACATATTTAACAATATTCAAAACATTACAAATCTAACATAAAATAAAATACGGATACGTTGTTAGAAACCTATAGATATATTATCCCAAAATATCCGATTTATATTATATAACCACTATGCATAATTAGTTACACCGCCGTTTAGCTGTCAATCAATTTTTCACTATGTTGTTGTGGATTGTTATAATATCATTTACATATGAAACATGATTACGAGTTTGAAAAATATATTTATTATTTAATGATTTATCTTTGATCAGATGCGAACGTTCGTTAGACATCCGGGTAACAGTTTGCGAAACCAAAGTAAGATCGCTGAATTCCTTTCCTCTACCGAGATTCCGTCGGAATTAGAACTGGAGAATAACACAGCTATGCAAAGTGAAAATGGTGCCAATGTAGATCTAAACGACAGAGAGAACAATAAAAATCCATACAATAATGCATCGGTATCAGTTGGGGCAGTTGACGTAGAATATGAAGGAGTAGGAAAAGTAACGGAAAACGAAAGAGGAACAGTAGAAAATCAAATAGAAAACGGTGTAGCAGATGGTGTAGCAGACGGTATAGCAGATGGTAAACCAATAGAAGTAGAAGCGATAGAAATAAGAGTTGGAGCTACATTTCCTGCAATAGCAGAAGGAAACCGTAACAACGTACCATCGGTTTCGAGCGATAATGACACTAACTATATAGAAACGGTAGTTACCGACCTACCAATAGGCACCGTTACTACTATATCGACTAGCGCCGTTAGTCGACGGGAAATAGACGTGTCGGTGTTCGCTAGCAAAGCCTCGTATTGGCTGACAGATGAGAACAGCGATTCACTGGTTGAAACAGACGAGAAAACAAAAAGAAAACTTCGTGTTAGCTGATTCGTTAGCTGATCTTTGCAATATTAGCAACTAGTTATTCTCGATTGAATATTTCTGCTGCATCCATTTAAGTCAATGTACATCTATTATAGGATAATATAATTTAACATTATGATGATATCATGCTAATATTATACACTTATAATTATATATTTAACGATATTCAATATTCCTAGGTAATTACCGAATATTTTAGACTGATATACAATCTCTCTTCGAATATAAATACATATATTCTAATTTACAGCTGTATCTAGACAAGGTATACAGTGGAACGTCTATAGCGATTCGGGATAGCGTCATCATAAAAGTTTGGAAATGCGCCTGGCTGAGGATCACTCCGGAACGAGATGAAGCTGTCGTGAAACGCCTGACGGCCAGATCCGTAGTGGGCGTGGTCACCGGCGGTTTGGGCGGAGTCTACCTCATGGGCGAGGGATACCTGCGATCAGCGTCGCCCGTAGACTCTTGTTTAGACTCGGTACGAGCCTTCGTCGAAGAGTATTTTTTCGTTTGAATCCTCAGTCACGACATCGACTATATTATCATTTAAAGTTTTTCTTACTTTATATATACTAAATAAAATCTCACTGTAAATAGATTATATATTGTTTATCATTTATACACCAGCCATGCCATACTATACGAACTATCTCGAATATCTCTATACTTATATCATATTATATAACAGTCTTACTTGTATTAAATATAATATAACAACATATATATATACGTATTATACCCCTTTTAAAATGTTATACTAAATAATTCATCCATTTGATATAATAATGTAAATAAAAGTATTTTTAACTGCTAAATTTATTTGGGATATCCCAATGATATCATATAATATGTATAATATGCTATGCTATGATGTAATCTATAAGTTACTTCATAACAATAATATAGAATGCCTTATAAGCGATGTTGGGCATATAATAACCGGTATATATATCATTTATACTGATCAACAATCAAATATCGTTATCTTCATATTCGTAATGAGATTCATATTCTTTAAATAGTAATTTCTTCTTTCTTGTATCTGTCCTCGTTATCTACCGATGTTCTACTCTACACACGGCGTGTACCATATGACTCCTCCTCATAACATCTACATTCGCTAACTCATCTAACTATGTCTGCTAACATAATCACAATGATAAGAACTAAAGTGGCTAATCCAAAATCCAAAAAAATCGTAGGATCAAAAACATAAATCAAAAGGACCTTTATAAACAATTTACATCAATTTAAATGGATTTCTTCAAATTATCTCGTTATATTGCAGTGGAAGTCGACTTCCAGAAATGGCTTGCATATAAGATGTGTTATTTAGTTTCTTTAATAACTTTATAATATAATGATTTATACTTTTTAATTGCAATACCTTACTAAATGCGTTAAAGCGCATATTTTAACACCTCTTTCGTTCCAAACAACCTTACTTGATATTTAAATTGATCTAATATTACAATCGATTTGTAAGAAAGTAACTAATTGGATATGAAATGTATGAGACGGTTTCTACAGCTCCAAGAAATAAATAAATATAAATAGGTTATATTGTCATTTCATACGTATATCATTGCTATATGTGAGATAAAGAATATTCTGCATATATATATATATACACACACATATATATATATGTTTCAAGGCCTATTTACAATGTAGGGTGTGCACACATACACACATATATATATATATTTCAAGGCCTATTTACAATGTAGGGTGTGCACATAGACTATCCATTATGTATTCATATACTTTTTTTTTGCAAATATAGAAACATGTTGATATGACATGTCCACATAAAAAGTAAATAATATCATTTCTTAATTGAAAAAACCCTTACATTCAATTTGCATTATATATTCAGATGTATGTTATGCATGATTGTATAATATAACTATAGCAATATTATATTTGTATCTATCAAATTATTAATACTATACTTATTGATAATAATATTTAAATATGATATCATACTATTTTTATAGTTACTTTTTATCAATTATTATATCCGTGTTCAGTGACGTGTACGTTTTTATCCCAATAATATGTAGGACTTAAATCGCCCTTTCAGCTGAATTATTGGATTCAAGAAATGGGAGTTATGCACTTTTATAATTGTTTAACTTTCATTATTACTGTATTACCGACTTCATCTAGTTTAATTTAATTAATTAAATACACAAGATATTAATACGAACTATGCCAAACATAATTAATATTGTTACGCTTAGTTGTACATGATTTTATAAATGATGTTCCATTTTTTGTTTATGTTATTATTATTAAATATCCAAATAGGATTATTAACAAAAAATCTATATTTTTATATTATGTTAAAATTGAATCATGAAATGTTAAAATTATATCAAATTTATATTGAAAATATGTAGAATTTATATATATTTTAAATATTTGATATACCTATCTAAGATTAATTATAATCTTGATACTAATTAAGTCCATCCGTTTGATAATATGCTTAATATAAAATGGATTGATCTACATGATGTAGATTAAAATGTCATGTTTGGATACAATCATTTCTCACAAATTGAATAAAATCTTATCAATCATTAGATTAATTTAATTTTTTGTATTTTAAATTTTTTTTACATTATTTAATAATTTACATAAAATTAAATTATTTTATAAAATTATTACTTCACGTTAATTTAATGGAATCTTTTAAAGTATGTTGAATAAAATGACATTACTATTGATTAATTTCTATCTTAATTTAATTCGATATAAATATATATGAGATTTGGTTTCCAATCATTTTTTTTCATTACATTTTTGCCTACTATATTTAAATCACATTCTAAATTACATATTTCGGATTAAAGTTTGTTATATTATTATTATGAAGCAGCAATTACTGAATTATGTTAAATTAAAAAAATTAAATTGAAACAAATATATATTATATAAAGTAGTAATCATTTATTATTATCTTCGAGTAATACCAAATAATAACACCAGATAATAATTTTCGTGAATGATTTATTAACCACTATAGTGATTAATTAATATAACTTTCGATATATTCGAATAATATTTTAGTAGGTAACAATTATTATATTATTAATTAGGTGTAAATTCTTATAAATTGGAGTATTAAAATATGATGTAAATTATGAAGTGAAAATTCTATATATTTTACCTTTCATATTATTATACTAATGATATCAGCAATTTAATTAAAAGCTAACATCGAATCAATATACAAATTATTTTCTTTTCTTACTCTGTTTTACGTATTTGTTACTACAAATAATATACATTCATAGTTCATATTTATTTTGTATTTATTTTAAAGGTATTTATAAATATACTACTAATATAGAATATAGACAATATATTTATACCTTTTATTTGTAATATATATTATGAGCTTAGTCTAATACTAAATAACAGTTGTTAGATTAATAATAAAATAAATAATCATCAAATATGTTATACTAATTTCACTTTAAAATGCCGTATTTGCTAATTGTATTAAGCTCCATATATAACATATAGCGTATAGTTCCAAGATTCTTATTTCAATAGATAATTTGAAGAAGAAACTTGACAAGTCTTATATCTCCACTATATGTTTATTTCTAACATTCCTAGATTTAAATTTAGTGTATATTATTCTCATCGACGTCGTTAATGTTATCTCGGAACTTTTTGGATTTATTTACAGCATACGATTCATTCATTCATTCAAGTTTTAAACTTAAAAACCACAAGATTATATTCGATTAAATTTCTTGATTTATAATATCGTTAAAAGTCAGCGAATCGTTTCACATATCTCACAGAGACCACTATGTACAATTGTCAACAGATATGTGCACGTTACTTTACCGATAATCCGACAGAAGTTATCAAGTCGAGTCGTGATTCGCTTAAAATACCGTGCAGTCGATAGGACTCGGGGGAGTCGAAAGCATAACCACGCACAGAAATATATATATCGGTGTCGAATCTATCTTCGAAATGACATGTAAGTTAGGTTTGTAAAGGAATATTATTAGAAGTGGAATATTTGACGTAGTTATTGAGGTCGGGCTACAATAAATCTAGTCGCGAGTTCGTCGCGAGCAGATTTATCGGTTAATTATAAAAACTATATAAAATATATAAGGAATGAGCACCATACGTAGCGTACTATCCAACCCAGGTATGATATATACTATACATTAATACGTTTAAGAATAATATCGTAAAAGACTTTCGGTTAAGCCTTCATCGTGGCGAAAACCTATCCAGTAAATACTTTAAATGAGCGCTTGAACAGCGAACTTCTCTTCATGGGAGACGTGTTGTTGTCCTCCCCGTTACTCAGACTGGTCAGTTGGACGGACGCAGCGTGGATCCGGAAGTGAAGTCGAGTCTCTAATGAATATCCGCGGTAGTTATCTCTGTCAACGGAGAACGGATATAAATGATGGCGGAGGTTACAAGTAGGATTAAACTTTTATGTTTAAACTTTTAAATAGAGAAAATAATTTGTAAATAATTATTTAAATAAAGATTAAAATATCTCGGAGTTTAGATTGTGAATTATAACTGAAACCCTAGAATTAGTATTTACTATAGATAATTAACTATAAAGTATTTATAGTATTATATAATCCTTTATAACATATACTATAAAGTATTAATGATAGAGTTTTATATTTTCTACATTAACAACTTTATGTAAAATATAATATGTGATATAATAATTATTATAAATATTTTGATAAAAATGAATATTATTTAAATATATAACAATTTCAATAAATCAATAAATCAGTTTCTGTAAATCAGTAATTATTTAATCATGTTATTTATATTAGAAATATTATGCAGTTTTTAAATACTGCCAAATTGCAACTCATAGTTTAGTTTACAGACTTTGCATTCTCGAGTGTGGTTTTCGCTTCCTCCCTCCTATTGCTATTGATGTAGATTATGGAAAGTTCGAGTAAAGCATAGGGAACCAAGTAGTGGTCTTGTTTCAATTTCTTTTCACTGCGAGGGAGGGATTAGAAAATAAAGTTAAAGTCTGAGTATAGTTACAATGGATTAGTGTAACTCCGTGAGGTACTTTATAACGAATACCTATTAATCACGATTTTAAGGTAGCGTTCAGCATCTTCGTACTGCTGTAACTGTTTACAACAGACTCCCTTCAATAGATAGCAGAGCGAAAGGTCATCGTTGCAATTTTCGACTTCTAAAAGGATAGACAGTGAAAAGTAAGAGAAATATTTAGTTTTATATAAATATATTTTATCAAAACAAATACTTGAAAAAATAAAATTACTATTATCTGATATTATACCTTTATTTTTCTCGAGATTGGTAATCATATTATCTACATTTTCAATAACAGGTATTAAAAGATCGCTATTCTTTCCCATGATATTGAAATGATTCCAGACATAGAGTATTTCCTGTAAAATTATTTATATATTGTAAATTTTAAATTGATATAAATTAATAAAATTGTCCAGAAAAGAATTCAGGTAAGTTTTTTTTCCATAATTTATTTGTATTATTTTAAAAAGATTTCACAAAACTATATTTCTTTAATTGCTGGATCATTTTATCAATATATTATTTCTATTCCTAAAAAAATAACTACAATTTAAAAAATATATAAACCAATTTTGAACTTGTAAAAGATGGGAGGAGGATGTCTACTAAATGTCTACTAAATAGACTATATCTTATTTGAGATTTGTTTAAGTTTATATATTTTTTTATTTAGATTAATATCTATATATAGATACTTTATATGATCATGATATATAATAATCGTAATATAATTATATCAATACTATATATTCAACTTACAAAATGTAACTATATATTATTAGCTATAAATTATAAATCTATAGAGAAAATAAGAAGAAATATAAGCATATAAAATGTGAATTATAAGCAAATCAAATGTTTTAATTTCATTGGCTATATAACATTGGCTATATAACAAGCATATTAACGAAACCTATTATATAAATATATATAAATACCAAATTATTTATCATTTTTGATGTACTTTAAAATTTTTGAAAATAAAGAAATTAATAAACTAGAGGTATTAAAGAAAAATAAATTGAAAGTTTCACTGCCCCTTAAAAAATTATGTCGATGGTTATTATTTTATTAGACACACGATTATGTTAATAACAATAATGTGAACGAAATGAAAGTCTGTTTCAAAATATTGATTCGAGTTCCATACAAATTTAAGATATGAAAAACTAACATAAGCAGGCAGTGTAAGACGACCACCTTGTTGACTGTATCGTAGGGCTTTCTTCACGGCAAACTTCTCTACGGGAATAGATTTACCCGCTATACGCTGCTTCATGTCCGGTACCTTACTATTCCGGAGTATAGGGAAGGCATCTGGTTATTAATTCGTTAAATATTTTAGAGATGAGATCAAAGATTAATAAACATAACATAGTTTCACGAATAATACCGACTTTATGCGTAAAAGTGTATCTAGTAGAGATATTTATTAGCGAAACATTGGACTCAAATTCTAAATATTATTTATCAAATCAAAATTTGTCATGCGCGACGAAAAAAAAATAAATAAGAAAAAATATCGCATTTAAATTCGTTTGGGATTTTAGAAATACATATTGCATAACTTTTAATAGCAATTCTTTTGTTGCGTTGATTTACGCGCTGATCGAGTTGCTAACTTCAACAGCGAAGCGATATGTCGGTCGACGTCGTCGGACTCTTCGGCGGATTGGACGGAACGATCGCACATCATCAGGAACACCGCCTTCTGGTAGGTGTACAGAGCCTTGCTCCACGCGGACTCGTTGCATAACCTCTCCGCGTACTTCATCGCCAGTAGCCAGTCGCCGAGGAAACTGCGGGTGGAGGGCGAATGCAACTGAGTAGGTTTTGATCCGGAATCTAATAGCCATGTTAAAGATATGTAAAAATGTCATAGATTAGGTGGAATTAAATTTGTAAGTAAGATCATGTACTATGGCATAGATACGTCATAGCTATATATAGCTTTATAAGTAATTCTATTTTTATTAAATATAAATATGAAAACATGATACTTAATTTTAAGGGATCTATATTTTTTATTAAATTCTGTTATATTTAAATATTTTTTTCAAAATAAAATTAGAATAACATTTTTATCAGAATCTGTTTACCAAACTTTTCTAAAGTATTTATTTTAATGGCATTAATTTATATGACAAACTAAATTATTTAAATATAATAAAACTTGAAAGTGCTATCAGAAAATCTCTTACATTATTAATTTTATAATGAGCAATACAATCTAAAGCTAAAATAATATATAATAACATATGATAACATATGATAACATATGATAACATATGATAACATATGATAACATATGATAACATATGATAACATATGATAACATATGATAACATATGATAACATATGATAACATATGATAACATATGATAACATATGATAACATATAATAACATATGATAACATATGATAACATATGATAACATATGATAACATATGATAACATATGATAACATATAATAACATATGATAACATATGATAACATATGATAACATATGATAACATATGATAACATATGATAACATATGATAACATATGATAACATATGATAACATATGATAACATATGATAACATATGATAACATATAATAACATATAATTATACCAATAGAAGTTTAAAAAATATACAAATATTGGAAAAATATTTATTCATTATTAAAATATGACATTAAATATTATTTGCAGGTAATTATTAAAATTAAAACATAAAAAAAACATAAAACAAGTACATATAGTACATATGAACAAACACATAAGTCCCTTCATATGATAGAGATTTTAGCATAGATCATATTTTAAAATCTGAATGAAAAAATTATTGACAAAAGAAATGACTGAAAAGATCTTTTTAAGTCCTTTTAAAAATTACATATTTTCAGCCTTTATTTAATGAATTGCAAAAAAATGTACATCAAATGTGCATGATAATTATTTTGCAAACTTTTAATGTAATATTTGTATATCAATTTATACTTATTGTATAATGTCAATATATATTAAGAAATAATATCCGACATAATATATATTATTAAATAATAATTAAATTAAATCTGGTGTTAAAATATATTTATTTATTAATCTTATAATAAAATATAACAATTGCTATATAAATCGTCATGAAAATAACATCATCTAACTTCATCTAACACTTCTTACTCAAAAAATTGCAAGTAAAAAAGCTATTTTTCATTTATAAATGTGTTTATTAATTATTAATTATTAAAGTTTACATAAATTTGTACAATTTCGATTTTAAGTGGTTAAACACATTACAATATAAAAACTTTTAACAATTTTTAATAAAAAAGATATTTAATGCTATAAATATATAATAAAGAATGTATAATTATTAATAGGGAAATAGTTTTTGAAAGGAAAGAGTGCCTTGTACATTGAATTTCAATACCAGGTCATAATTTCCATAGATCATAGTTTATTGATCTGTGGAATTTAGAAAAAATGCATAATCCAATTTGCACACAGCATTTTTCACAATAGGAAATGTTCTATTTCCACGGATCTAAATCATAAAACCGACGACGGATGTTATTATTAATATGGACTAGGTGCGAGAAGTGCGTAAATTTTAGTTGTTTTTCGTTATGAAAGTAGATGAAAAATAGGGGCTGGGCAAATGAAATGGACGAAATTAGAGAAATGTAGACGTTGAGATCCTGTAAGAGAAAAAAATAATAAATGTAGAAATTTATATAAATTTCTAATAATATTAAATCAGTATTGTGTATGTAAATATGCATATAATAACTTTTAATAACATACACACGCCTATATTAAAAGTATTTCAAATGAAATGAAGCAATCTAAAGGGAGTTGCCAATTTCATATTAAAGTCGTTCATCAATATAATTCAATAGTTTTGTTGTCTATATAACTCCTATTATATGTTATTCATATAATACAAATATAGTCTATAAATGATCTAATATAGAGATTATCCAAATAGAGATTAAGTTGATCATCAAATGTAATGTAATGCATATAATGTAGGTAATGTATATTTTTGTTATAAAATTGGATACTTAATAATATGTTGGTAACCTGATACAGATAACAATTTATCGTTATATTTTTACATATTTAATAATATTTGAAATTTAATGCGGCGACATATTTTTTAATAATAAATTAATATTTTAAAACTGATAATTTCATGAATAATATAATAAACAATAATAATATAATATCACAATGTTAACTTAAATAATAAAGCATATAACATTACAATGTTAACTTAAATAATAAAGAATATAACATTACAATGTTAACTTAAATAATAAAGAATATAACATTACAATGTTAACTTAAATAATAAAGAATATAACATTACAATGCTAACTTAAATAATAAAGCATATAAGATTACAATGTTTCTTTTATATTATATAGAACTAACCAATGACACCACATTAATTCCCAATAGCAAATGTGGTGGAATTGTTTCCACTCTTTTTGCGACGCTATTGATTCCTCAAATTTATAAATAGCCAACGTAATATGACCTTTTACCTCTTGAATACGTCCCGCATAAAAAAGTATCAAGGCTCCCTGAAATGAGAGTAAAAGAATAAAAACATTATATTTGTTAAAGAGCAGGATATTTTTTAAATTTTATAAATATAAAATTTAATAAGTTAACTAAAACTTTCTGACCTTTGAATAATATTTATTACATGTTGAGAGTAGTTCGTCAGCAATTTCAGTATCGTTATAAATTGTATTAGCGCCACCTATAGTGGGTGGGACAAATAAAATAATTCATAAGAAATGGGTAGTTTTCTAAAATAGATACAAAGCATATTATTAAAATTATAACATAAAAGTGTTTGCTAGAATATACAAATTTAGGATTGTCTAAATTTGTATTTTTTCAAAAAGTCATTAAAAAAGGTCTAAATTTCTTAATGGCTAATATTTCTATGTTATTAAATTAAGATAACATCATTAGCTAAAGATAACATCATTAGCTAAAGATAACATCATTAGCTAAAGATAATATAATTAGCTAAAGATAATATAATTAGCTAAAGATAATATCTTTCCTAGTTAGTAGTTATAATAATGTCACCACTAGAAAAAGACTGATATGTATTGTTAGTAGACATAATTATCTAAAGACTATGATATCACTATCTAAAGACTATGACATCACTATCTAAAGACTATTTCATCACTATCTAAATATTACGACGTCACTATCTAAAGACTATTGCGTCACTATCTAAAGACTATGACGTCACTATCTAAATACTATTTCATCACTATCTAAAGACTATGATATCACTATCTAAAGACTATGACGTCACTATCTAAAGACTATTTCATCACTATCTAAAGACTATTGCGTCACTATCTAAAGACTATGACGTCACTATCTAAAGACTGACCAATGGCGTGAGCAACCACTGTATGATAGCCTAGTAGTGTCAACATACACAGAGGACCACGTAGACTCCTCTCCATCTGACAGCCCTTCTTCAGTTCCGAGAGACCTTTTTGCTATATAAATCGGGTTGAGTTAAATCGATATAACAATTGATACATATAAAGCTTGACGTATAAAGCTTGACGGGCTATGGTTTATAAATAGAAAACAAATGAATTCGGAGTAGAAAAATATCTTTATTAGGGTTCAGTTTTTTCAATAAATTAAATGAAATACAAAATTGATTGAAGAGAATCATTTTGACATCAAACCTTATTTCCTGTAAATCCGACAAATTCAAGAAGTCTCATTATGCGTGCAGGAAGTAGTGATACTAACTGAAAAGGGTGAATTGAAAGTCATACAACCTGCACCATTACATACACCTACACTTACACCCATACTTACACCTACACCTACACCCATACTTACACCTACACCTACACCTACACCATTACATACACCTACACCATTACATACACCTACACTTACACTTACACCCATACTTATATCTACACCTACACTTACACCCACACCTACACCATTACATACACCTACACCTACACCCATACTTACACCTACAGCTACACCTACACCTACACCATTACCTACACCATTACCTACACCATTACCTACACCATTACCTACACCATTACCTACACCTACACTTATACCCATACTTACACCTACACCTACACCTACACCTACACCTACACCATTACCTACACACTTACACCCATACTTACACCTACACCCATACTTACACCTACACCTACACCATTACCTACACCATTACATACACCCACACTTACACCCATACTTACACCTACACACACACTTACACCTACACCTACACCTACACCATTACCTATACCATTACATACACCCACACTTACACCCATACTTACACCTACATCTACACCTACACCTACACCATAACCTACACCATTACATACACCCACACTTACATCCATACTTACACCTACACCTACACCTACACCTACACCATTACCTACACCATTACCTACACCATTACCTACACCTCCACCACTACCTACACCATTACATACACCATTACCTACACCTACACCACTACCTACACCATTACATACACCATTACCTACACCATTACATACACCCACACTTACAACTACACCTACACCTACACCATTACCTACACCATTACCTACACCTACACCACTACCTACACCACTACCTACACCATTACCTACACCTACACCACTACCTACACCATTACATACACCATTACCTACACCATTACATACACCAACACTTACACCTACACCTACACCTACACCATTACCTACACGCACACTTACACCCATACTTACACCTACACCTACACCATTACCTACACACTTATACCCATACTTACACCTACACCTACACCTACGCCATTACCTACACCATTACCTACACCATTACCTACACCATTACCTACACCATTACCTACACCTACACCTACACCATTACCTACACCATTTCCTACACAATTACCTACACCATTACATAAACCCATACCCATACCTACACCATTACCTATGCCATTACCTAGCCATTACCTACATCATTACCTACACCATTACCTACACCCATACCCATACCTATACGTACACCATTACCTACACCATTACCTACACCATTACCTACACCATTACCTACACCATTACATAAACACATACCCATACCTACACCTATACCCTTACCTACACATATATCTACACCATTACCTATACCATTACCTACACCATTACCTACACCCATACTTACACCTACACCTACACCTATATCTACACCATTACCTACACCATTACCTATACCATTTCCTACACCATTTCCTACACCATTACCTACACCATTACCTACACCATTACCTACACCATTACCTACACCATTACATACACCCATACTTACACCTACACCTATATCTACACCATTACCTACACCATTACCTACACCACTACCTACACCATTACCTACACCTACACCTACATCTGAACTCCTACACCTACACCTACACAACTATACCTACATACACCGTCACCTAAACACTCCCACCCCTACATCAACAGCCACCTACTCCTTTACGTCTACACTAAAATCAGCGGATATGATATTTATTTGCTTTGTTATTTTATCCCATAATTTTATTGTATTTGTCGAAACCATCTTTATTCAAGAAGTCAAATTCAAACTCAATTTATGAAAATTACAACTTTTAGAACTAATAAAATTAGTTATATTCAGGAATTTATAATATTTCTTGTGTAAATATATTTAATGAATCAGGATAAGTCACATATAAATATTAATATATATATTATTTATTAGGACACATACATATTGAGTATGTGTAAAGTATAGAAAAAGAAGGTTAAATGATATTAATTAAAAAAATGTATGCAATATTTATTAATCAAGAATAATTCATTGTAATCTATCACATGTTTTTTTTTACAAATCTTTTGTGTATAGAATTTATATCCAAGTTATAAATGTAATTAAATACACTTATTTGATATATAGATATTTCTTATTCAATTGATTTAGATTTAACAACAATTCTTATATTATTAAGTATATATTTACATTCTATAACAATTAATATTACCTAATGATTGTATATATTATTGATATATTCAAAACTAATAGAAAAATCACTGATGATTAAACACTTAAAAGATTCTGCAATCTGCTCTATTTACAATCTGCCTCATATATATCTTCTATCAGCTTTATCTTCTATCTATCTTATCTGCTATCAGCTTTATGGGTTATCATTCTGTTCTACTCTACACCCACTACACTCTCTACACCCGCTACACCCTCTACACCCGCTACACCCACTACACCCTCCACCACCTCTACACCCACTACCACCTCTACACCCACTACATCCTCTACACCCACTATACCCTCTACACTCTCTACACCCATTACACCCACTACACTCACTACACCCGCTAAACCCTCTGCACCCGCTACACCCTCTGCATCCACTACACCCACTACACCCACTACACCCACTACAACCGCTACACTCTCTACACCCACTACAACCGCTACACCCACTACACTCACTACACCCACTACACCCACTACACCCTCTACACCCACTACACTCACTACACCCACTACACTCACTACATACCCAACACTCACTACACTCACTACACCCACTACACCCACTACACTCACTACACCCACTACACTCACTACATACCCTACACTCACTACACCCACTACACCCACTGCACTCACTACACCCACTACACCCACTACAACCGCTACACCCTCTACACCCACTATACCTACTACACCCTCTACACCCTCTACACCCACTACACTCACTACACCCACTACACCCACTACACCCTCTACACCCACTACAACCGCTACACCCTCTACACCCACTATACCTACTACACCCTCTACACCCTCTACACCCACTACACCCACTACACTCACTACACCCACTACACACACTACACTCACTACACCCGCTACACTCACTATACCTACTACACCCTCTACAACCACTAAACTCACTACACCCACTACACACACTACACTCACTACACTCACTATACCCGCTACACCCACTACACTCACTACACCCTCTACACCCTCTACACTCACTACACCCTCTACACCCACTACACCCACTACACTCACTACACCCACTACACCCACTACACTCACTACATACCCTACACTCACTACACCCACTACACTCACTACACCCTCTACAACCACTACACTCACTACATTCACTACACCCACTACACTCACTACACCCACTACACCCACTACACTCACTACATCCACTACACACACTACACTCACTACACTCACTACATACCCTACACTCACTACACCCACTACACCCACTGCACTCACTACACCCACTACACCCACTACAACCGCTACACCCTCTACACCCACTATACCTACTACACCCTCTACACCCTCTACACCCACTATACCCACTACACTCACTACACCCACTACACACACTACACTCACTACACCCGCTACACTCACTATACCTACTACACCCTCTACAACCACTAAACTCACTACACCCACTACACACACTACACTCACTACACTCACTATACCCGCTACACCCACTACACTCACTACACCCTCTACACCCTCTACACTCACTACACCCTCTACACCCACTACACCCACTACACTCACTACACCCACTACACCCACTACACTCACTACATACCCTACACTCACTACACCCACTACACTCACTACACCCTCTACAACCACTACACTCACTACATTCACTACACCCACTACACTCACTACACCCACTACACTCACTACATCCACTACACACACTACACTCACTACACTCACTACATACCCTACACCCACTACACCCACTACACTCACTACACTCACTACACCCACTAAACTCACTACATACCCTACACTCACTACACCTACTACACCCACTACACCCACTACACCCACTATACCCACTACACCCACTACACTCACTATACCCACTACCACCTCTACACCCACTATACTCACTACACCCACTATACTCACTACATCCACTACACACACTACACTCACTACATACCCTACACTCACTACACTCACTACTCCCACTACACTCACTACACTCACTACACCCACTACACACACTACACTCACTACACCAACTACACCCACTACACTCACTACACTCACTACATACCCTACACTCACTACACCCACTACACCCACTACACCCACTACACTCACTACACCCACTACACTCACTACACTCACTACATACCCTACACTCACTACAATCACTACACTCACTGCACCTCCTACACTCCCTACACTCCCTACACTCACTACACCCACTACATTCACTACACTCACTACACTACCTACACTCCCTGCACTTCATACACTCACTACACTCACTACACCCACTACACTCACTACACTACCTACACTACCTACACTACCTACACTCCCTGCACTCCCTACACTCACTACACTCCCTACACTCACTACACTCACTACACTCACTACACCCTCTACACACTCTACACCCACTACACTCACTACACTCACTACACTCACTACACCCTCTACACCCTCTACACTCCCTACACTCCCTACACTCACTACACTCACTACACCCACTATACTCACTACACTCACTACACTCACTACACTCACTACACTCACTACACTCACTACATACCCTACACTCACTACACTCACTACATTCACTACACCCACTACATTCACTACACTCACTACACTCACTACACCCTCTACACACACTACACTCACTACACTCACTACACCCACTATACTCACTACACTCACTACACTCACTACACTCACTACACTACCTACACTCCCTGCACTTCATACACTCACTACACTCACTACACCCACTACACTCACTACACTACCTACACTACCTACACTACCTACACTCCCTGCACTCCCTACACTCACTACACTCCCTACACTCACTACACTCACTACACTCACTACACCCTCTACACACTCTACACCCACTACACTCACTACACTCACTACACTCACTACACCCTCTACACCCTCTACACTCCCTACACTCCCTACACTCACTACACTCACTACACCCACTATACTCACTACACTCACTACACTCACTACACTCACTACACTCACTACACTCACTACACTCACTACATACCCTATACTCACTACACCCACTACATTCACTACACTCACTACACTCACTACACCCTCTACACACACTACACTCACTACACTCACTACACCCTCTACACACACTACACTCACTACACTCACTACATACCCTACACCCACTACACTCACTACACTCACTACACTCACTACACCCACTACACACACTACACTCACTACACCCACTACACCCACTATACTCACTACATCCACTACACACACTACACTCACTACACTCACTACATACCCTACACCCACTACACCCACTACACTCACTACACTCACTACACCCACTACACTCACTACATACCCTACACTCACTACACCTACTACACCCACTACACCCACTATACCCACTACACCCACTACACTCACTATACCCACTACCACCTCTACACCCACTATACTCACTACACCCACTATACTCACTACATCCACTACACACACTACACTCACTACATACCCTACACTCACTACACTCACTACTCCCACTACACTCACTACACTCACTACACCCACTACACACACTACACTCACTACACCAACTACACCCACTACACTCACTACACTCACTACATACCCTACACTCACTACACCCACTACACCCACTACACTCACTACACCCACTACACCCACTACACCCACTACACTCACTACACCCACTACACTCACTACACTCACTACATACCCTACACTCACTACAATCACTACACTCACTGCACCTCCTACACTCCCTACACTCCCTACACTCCCTACACTCACTACACTCACTACACCCACTACATTCACTACACTCACTACACTCACTACATACCCTACACTCACTACACTCACTACACTCACTACACCCACTACACCCACTACACTCACTACACCCACTACACCCACTACACTCACTACATACCCTACACCCACTACACTCACTACACTCACTACACCCACTACACACACTACACTCACTACACCCACTACACCCACTATACTCACTACACCCACTACACACACTACACTCACTACACTCACTACATACCCTACACCCACTACACCCACTACACTCACTACACTCACTACACTCACTACACCCACTACACCCTCTACACACACTACACTCACTACACTCACTACATACCCAACACTCACTACACTCACTACACCCACTACACCCACTACACCCACTACACTCACTACACTCACTACACCCACTACACCCACTACACCCACTACACCCACTACACCCACTACACCCGCTACACCCGCTACACCCACTACACCCACTACACTCACTACACCCACTACACACACTACACCCACTACACTCCCTACACTCACTACACTCACTACACCCACTACACTCCCTACACTCACTACACTCACTACACCCACTACACTCACTACACCCACTACACCCGCTACAACCGCTACACCCACTACACTCACTACACTCACTACACTCACTACACTCACTACACACAAACCAGATTGAACATGCCACTACCCATACAGACACCACTTTCAAAATGTTTGCGTTCGTCTTCTGTGGCCCATTCGCGATTCTCCAATATTCTCACACATTCCCTGTGTGCAGGTGGCAACACTTTAATAACGTGTATGAGTCATATGACGTGTATGAGTCGTATGTCGTGTATGAGTCATATGTCGTGTATGAGTCGTATGACGTGTATGAGACATATGACGTGTATGAGTCATATGACGTATATGATTCATATGACGTGTATGAGTCATATGACGTGTATGAGTTATATGACGTGTATGAGTCGTATGACGTATATGAGACATATGACGTGTATGAGTCGTATGTCGTGTATGAGTCATATGACGTGTATGAGTCATATGGCGTATATGAGTCATATGACGTGTATGAGTTATATGACGTGTATGAGTCGTATGACGTGTATGAGTCGTATGACGTGTATGAGTAGTATGAGTCGTATGTCGTGTATGAGTCATATGACGTGTATGAGTCGTATGACGTGTATGAGGCATATGATGTGTATGAGTCGTATGACGTGTATGAGTCGTATGGCGTGTATGAGACATATGACGTGTATGAGGCATATGATGTGGTTGAGTCGTATGACGTGTATGAGGCATATGATGTGTATGAGACATATGACGTGTATGAGTCATATGACGTGTATGAGTCGTATGACGTATATGAGACATATGACGTGTATGAGGCATATGATGTGTATGAGTCGTATGCCGTGTATGAGTCGTATGGCGTGTATGAGACATATGACGTGTATGAGGCATATGACGTGTATGAGTCATATGACGTGTGTGAGTCATATGACGTATGAGACATATGACGTGTGTGAGTCATATGGCGTGTGAGTCATATGACGTGTATGAGTCATATGACGTATATGAGTTATATGACGTGTATGAGTTATATGACGTGCATGAGTTATATGACGTGTATGAGTCGTATGACGTGTATGAGTAGTATGAGCCGTATGTCGTGTATGATTCATATGACGTGTATGAGTCATATGACGTGTATGAGTTATATGACGTGTATGAGTTATATAACGTGTATGAGTCATATGACGTATGTGAGTCATATGACGTAAATATAAAATAATAAAATAATTTTTAAATAACTGAACTATATATTATGATGTATATTATATTATATTATATTATATTATATTTAAAATTTCACAAATAATTTATTTAATTGCTATGTTAAAATATAAATATAAGTTTATTAATTACATATTATACATTGTATATACATAATCTTATATAACATATTATTAATCTATTATTTCACAAGTTAAATTTACATATGATATTATTTATGACTCATGCAATATTGCATTATAATAAAATTCATACAAAATATGAACTGCCACCACTGTTTCCTCATATAGTTCCATTACTATCTCCCCCCACTGTTGCCCCTACTATCTCCCCCTAGTATGCCCCACTATCTCCCCCCACTGTTGCCCCTACTATCTCCCCCTTAGTATGCCCCACTATCACCATCACTATCTCCCCCTAGTATGCCCCCACTATCGCCCCTAGTGTGCTCCACTATCTCCACCTAGTGTACCTCCTTGTCGCCCTCTAGTGTGCCATCACTGTTACTTCTACCATCTCCCCTAGTATGCTCCACTATCGTCACTAGTGTTGCTCCTAATATCCCCCCTAGTATGCCCCACTATCCCCCCTAGTATGCCCCATTATCGCCCCCACTGTTACTCCTACTATCTGCCCCTAGTATGCCCCCACTATTTCCCCCTAGTATGCCCCACTATCTCCCCCTAGTGTTGCTCCTACTATCTCCCCCTAGTATGCCCCTACTATCTCCCCCTAGTATGCCCCTACTATCTCCCCCTAGTATGCCCCACTATCTCCCCCTAGTGTTGCTCCTACTTTCTCCCCCTAGTATGCCCCTACTATCTCCCCCTAGTATGCCCCTACTATCTCCCCCTAGTATGCCCCTACTATCTCCCCCTAGTATGCCCCTACTATCACCACCACTATCTCCCCCTAGTATGCCCCTACTATCTCCTCCTAGTATGCCCCCACTATCTCCCCCTAGTATGCCCCACTATCTCCCCCTAGTGTTGCTCCTACTATCTCCCCCTAGTATGCTCCTACTATCTCCCCCTAGTATGCCCCCACTATCTCCTCCTAGTATGCCCCTACTATCTCCCTCTAGTATGCCTCCACTATCACTACCACTATCTCCCCCTCCTATCTCCCCCTACTATCTCCCCCTATCTCACACTAGTGTGCGTCATGGCCATAAACATAGCACTCAGATGAAGACGATAAAAGCGCAAGTATTTCTTTGCCATGTCCTTATAATGTCCTTCGGCCGGCAGAACTGCCCACAGCTATATTTACCACTAGTTAATCTCAATAACTGTTAGTGTGCGTGTGATTACGCGAGTTTTTAACGCAGTTATAAGGTTGATAACGTCGGATAGGTTACAATTGGACGAAGGTAATGGGAATCCGCGTGCAAGCCAAACATATAGGTTTATACATATATACATATAGACATAAATATCAAAATGCACCCAGCAAAGTTACACGTAATGAATATATATTGATTTACTATTATTATTACTTGATTTACTTTTGCCCGGCAACAACGTAACAACGTATTGGTTATGGTTGCCGCTATAGTTGATTAAGTACAATGTACAATGTAAATAGCGTACATTAAGTACAATGTACAATGTAAATAGCGTACATTAAGTACAATGTACAATGTAAATAGCGTACATTAACCGTAAACTCAAATCTTATTGAATAAAAGCACATGTAAATATGATGATCTTGCAAATTGTGTACAAACTACTTGTATAGGCAAAGCAATGAATCATGTCATTAAGTTATTAAACTTGTGTATTGTATTGTAATGGAAACCATATTGACCACAATTTCAAAAAACACAGACGAAAATTAGAGAAATCATAATTTACACTTTAAAAACACTAATAAATATATTAAACATAAGTAAATCAATTTCTATATTTACTACCCAAGTAATTTATTGATAGCGAAGGTAATTGATACCCAATTCATTATAAACTATTTATAGTCTGATATCTAGGGTAACTATATATTGTCTGCTATTTGCTTTCTTCATTAACATTAATATTAATATTTATCATTAACATTAATAATTCACTCAAATATCATTAATATTGAAAATAGTAAAAATAGATGTATTATTAATGAACTTATGATAATAAATGTGTTTTATAATGTTATACAATATTTATATACAATAATATTTACAATAGAATTCATACAATGAACACTATTATATTTACAAAACAAAATTAGTGACTAACTTACTTAGTTACTTACTTACATACTTACTAACTTAGTTACTTACTGACATAGTTACTTACTTACTTAGTTACTTACTGACATAGTTACATACTTACTTACATACTTACTAACTTAGTTATTTACTGACATACTTACTATCTTACTTACATAGTTACTTACTTACATACTTACTGACTTAGTTACTTACTGACATACTTACTATCTTACTGATTTAGTTACTTACTTACATACTTACTATCTTACTAACTTAGTTAGTTACTTACATACTTACTATCTTACTGACTTAGTTACTTACTTACATACTTACTATCTTACTAACGTAGTTAGTTACTTAGATACTTACTATCTTACTGACTTAGTTACTCACTTACATACTTATTGACTTAGTTACTTACTGACATACTTACTATCTTACTGATTTAGTTACTTACTTACATACTTACTATCTTACTAACTTAGTTAGTTACTTACATACTTACTATCTTACTGACTTAGTTAGTTACTTACATACTTACTATCTTACTGACTTAGTTACTTACTTAATATCTTATTGACTTAGTTACTTACTGACATACTTACTATCTTACTGACTTAGTTACTTACTTACATACTTACTATCTTACTAACTTAGTTAGTTACTTATATACTTACTATCTTACTGACTTACTTACATACTTACTATCTTACCTACTTAGTTAGTTACTTACTATCTTACTGACTTAGTTACTTACTTACATACTTACTAACTTACTGACTTAGTTACTTACTTACATACTTACTAACTTACTGACTTAGTTACTTACTTACATACTTACTATCTTACTGATTTAGTTAGTTACTTACATACTTACTATCTTACTGACTTAGTTACTTACTTACTATCTTATTGACTTAGTTACTTACTGACATACTTACTATCTTACTGACTTAGTTACTTACTTACATACTTACTATCTTACTGACTTAGTTAGTTACTTACATACTTACTAACTTACTGACTTAGTTACTTACTTACATACTTACTATCTTACTGACTTAGTTAGTTACTTACATACTTACTATCTTACTGACTTAGTTACTTACTTACATACTTACTATCTCACTGACTTAGTTAGTTACTTACATACTTACTAACTTACTGACTTAGTTACTTACTTACATACTTACTATCTTACTGACTTAGTTACTTACTTATATACTTACTATCTTACTGACTTAGTTACTTACTTACATACTTACTATCTTACTGACTTAGTTAGTTACTTACTATCTTACTGACTTAGTTACTTATTTACATACTTACTATCTTACTGACTTAGTTAGTTACTTACATACTTACTAACTTACTGACTTAGTTACTTACTGACGTAGTTACTTACTTACTTACATACTTACTAAATTAGTTATTTACTGACATACTTACTATCTTACTGACATAGTTACTTACTTACATACTTACTATCTTACTGACTTAGTTAGTTACTTATATACTTACTATCTTACTGAATTAGTTACTCACTTACATACTTACTGACTTAGTTACTTACTGACATACTTACTATCTTACTGACTTAGTTAGTTACTTACATACTTACTATCTTACTATCTTACTGACTTACCTACATATTTACTATCTTACTGACTTAGTTACTTACTTATATACTTACTATCTTACTGACTTAGTTACTTACTTACATACTTACTATCTCACTGACTTAGTTAGTTACTTACATACTTACTAACTTACTGACTTAGTTACTTACTTACATACTTACTATCTTACTGACTTAGTTAGTTACTTACATACTTACTATCTTACTGACTTAGTTACTTACTTACATACTTACCATCTTACTGACTTAGTTACTTACTTACTATCTTATTGACTTAGTTACTTACTGACATACTTAATATCTTACTGACTTAGTTGCTTACTTACATACTTACTATCTTACTGACTTAGTTAGTTACTTACATACTTACTAACTTACTGACTTAGTTACTTACTTACATACTTACTATCTTACTGACTTAGTTAGTTACTTACATACTTACTGACTTAGTTACTTACTTACATACTTACTATCTTACTGACTTAGTTACTTACTTACATACTTACTATCTCACTGACTTAGTTAGTTACTTACATACTTACTAACTTACTGACTTAGTTACTTACTTACATACTTACTATCTTACTGACTTAGTTACTTACTTATATACTTACTATCTTACTGACTTAGTTACTTACTTATATACTTACTATCTTACTGACTTAGTTAATTACTTACATACTTACCATCTTACTGACTTAGTTACATACCGACATACTTACTATCTTACTGATATAGTTACTTATTGACATACTTACTATCTTACTAACTTAGTTACTTACTGACTTAGTTACTTACTTACATAATTACTCTATCACTGACTTAGATACTTACTTATATGATTGTCGGCAAGATCTGATTTTGATGCTTCCTTTTATAAAATTAACTAAATTTTCATCTTGAATAAATGTCAATATCGCCCTTTCCAAAAGCACTTCAGCATAACACAACTCTGCATGTATCTCTTCTGAAGGGGGCGTGGTTAGAGTAAAAAGGGGTGCGGTTAGTCCCAATTGAAAGTGGAGCGAGACAAAATGAAAAAATTTAATGGACCTGTATAGGAGGTGCTGAACTGAGGATGCATACGATACCATGGGTAGGGTTTAAATAGGGGGCGTGGTCTAACCAGGGGTGTAGTCGGAGTAGTTATCAATGCGTTGTGCTCCGAGGGTCTGCATGACGGACAACTTACGACGTTTAGCAGAACAGACTTGCAACGATCTCTTGGACACCGACACTGCGAGGTCAATATCTTTCTATGGGGTTTGGGGGCGTATCTATACGGGGGCGTGATTAGTAAGGCTCAGGAAATATAGGGAAATATAGGGAAGGTATTAATTAAAGGACGTGGGCTGATTAATTAGGTAATTTGTATGTAGAAAAAGGTGCAGGGATCGTAGTTTACAAGATTCAGTATTGTGCAATGGGTTGCATAGATGTATAGGGTGTGGTATCTACAGGGCAACAGTTAGTGTCAGTTGGGTTTATTAGGTTGAACTAAAGTTAGAGGGAGTATAGTAAAATATTATAAATTAATTTCAGTATTTGTGTATAGTAGAGAGTGCAGTGGAGGTGGTTAATAATAATGCGGGGTTATAGGGCGGGGTTATAGGGCGGGGCTAGAGTGATACACATACATACATTTGGAGATACTAAAAATAACTTTCCTATTGTGAACAAAAGACTATTGATAAAATGCACTAAATGAAATACAATGTAAAAAATGTAACAATAATAGACACATTAAAGTGTCACATCTAGATCTAGTCACATCTAGATATATTAGAGTATCTAGACATATTAGGGTATCTAGACATATTAGAGTATCTAGATATATTAGAGTATCTAGACATATTAGAGTATCTAGACATATTAGAGTATCTAGACATATTAGAGTATCTAGACATATTAGAGTATCTAGACATATTAGAGTATCTAGACATATTAGAGTATCTAGACATATTAGAGTATCTAGACATATTAGAGTATCTAGACATATTCGAGAATCTAGACATATTAGAGTATCTAGGCATATTAGAGTATCTAGACATATTAGAGTATCTAGACATATTAGAGTATCTAGACATATTAGAGTATCTAGACATATTAGAGTATCTAGACATATTAGAGTATCTAGACATATTAGAGTATCTAGACATATTAGAGTATCTAGACATATTAAACTATCTAGACATATTAGAGTATCTAGACATATTAGAGTATCTATACATATTAGAGTATGTGGATTTATAGGCTACAGTCAATGTCTTCACAGGCAGGATTGTATGGATTAAGGAAAGGGGAGAACAAATTAAATCCGTAAGTTGTTTATAGAGTTCAAGGGTCGTGTTAGAGTGGAACTAACTGCTTCGAATGTCATCGTGGCCTGGATGTAGGTGATAGTCGAGTAGCAAAGGGCGTGGTACATGCTCTTTGCTGCGCTAGGAGATGAGAAAGATGAGAAGGATGAGAGATAATGACGGTATAATGAAGGTATAATGAAGGTTTGGGAAGGCATGGGAAGTCTGGGCAACGGATAAGAAAGGTGAGTTAAGTGATTTAAGTATTACACCAGTTTACGTATTAGTGGACGATAATAGGGAAGAAATTGGGTATTACAAAATCATTTAGGTATTTACTGACAGGACAGCTGGGATCATACCACCTGTATTTAATATGGACAAACATGATTACACAAAATATTATACAACACTACGTAATATTTAGAATAATAGGATAATATTTAGAATATTGTAAAATTTTGAAATATTATCAATTGTAGATAGTTTAATACATTAAAAAGTCAACATAAACAATGGCACAATGTGAGTACCACATAAGGTAGTCATGTTAAATACTCAGTCCTATGTTACATACTCAATATGTTCTAATTGAGGAATTAATTATTTAAAAGATGAAAAACATAATTTCTACACTTTGTAAAATTTATTGATTAGAATTATTTTTTATTTGTCATTTTGTTTAGAATAATGTTAATTTACAGAGTAACTGACCTACTGACCTCCGATTGATTGGGACTAAAAACTGACTGATAAATAGATCACATGATTAAATGAGGGATCTACTGACACACTGAATGACCAACTGACTGACTGAGTGATCATCTACTCAATAGAATAACCGAGATGTTCCACAACTAACAATGGTTCCACAACTAACAATGGTTCCACAACTAACAATGGTTCCACAACTAACAATGGTTCCACAACTAACAATGGTTCTACAACTAACAATGGTTCCACAACTAACAATGGTTCCACAACTAACAATGGTTCCCCAACTAACAATGGTTCCCCAACTAACAATGGTTCCACAACTAACAATGGTTCCACAACTAACAATGGTTCCACAACTAACAATGGTTCCACAACTAACAATGGTTCCACAACTAACAATGGTTCCCCAACTAACAATGGTTCCACAAACTAACAATGGTTCCACAACTAACAATGGTTCCCCAACTAACAATGGTTCCACAAACTAACAATGGTTCCACAACTAACAATGGTTCCCCAACTAACAATGGTTCCCCAACTAACAATGGTTCCACAACTAACAATGGTTCCACAACTAACAATGGTTCCCCAACTAACAATGGTTCCACAACTAACAATGGTTCCACAACTAACAATGGTTCCACAACTAACAATGGTTCCCCAACTAACAATGGTTCCACAAACTAACAATGGTTCCACAACTAACAATGGTTCCCCAACTAACAATGGTTCCACAAACTAACAATGGTTCTACAACTAACAATGGTTCCACAACTAACAATGGTTCCACAACTAACAATGGTTCCCCAACTAACAATGGTTCCCCAACTAACAATGGTTCCACAACTAACAATGGTTCCCCAACTAACAATGGTTCCACAACTAACAATGGTTCCACAACTAACAATGGTTCCCCAACTAACAATGGTTCCACAAACTAACAATGGTTCCACAACTAACAATGGTTCCCCAACTAACAATGGTTCCCCAACTAATAATGGTTCCACAACTAACAATGGTTCTACAACTAACAATGGTTCCACAACTAACAATGGTTCCACAACTAACAATGGTTCCCCAACTAACAATGGTTCCCCAACTAACAATGGTTCCACAACTAACAATGGTTCCCCAACTAACAATGGTTCCACAACTAACAATGGTTCCACAACTAACAATGGTTCCACAACTAACAATGGTTCCCCAACTAACAATGGTTCCACAAACTAACAATGGTTCCACAACTAACAATGGTTCCCCAACTAACAATGGTTCCACAAACTAACAATGGTTCCACAACTAACAATGGTTCCCCAACTAACAATGGTTCCCCAACTAATAATGGTTCCCCAACTAACAATGGTTCCACAACTAACAATGGTTCCCCAACTAACAATGGTTCCCCAACTAACAATGGTTCCCCAACTAACAATGGTTCCACAACTAACAATGGTTCCCCAACTAACAATGGTTCCACAACTAACAATGGTTCCACAACTAACAATGGTTCCACAACTAACAATGGTTCCACAACTAACAATGGTTCCCCAACTAACAATGGTTCCACAACTAACAATGGTTCCACAACTAACAATGGTTCTACTCTGCTGCTAGCCTCTGAAAATTGATTATTAAGAAACAGGTTCAATGCAACCATCGAGTCTTCAATGCTGTCCTTCAAGGTCATGGACTCCACCCTGCAAGTGAGATGGGCAGGTGAATTACTACACAATAAAGGTGAATATTGCTAGAGAAATGTGTACGTGATGTTGGCTGGTCTCATAAGGTTAAACGTGTAGTTTGTAAAGGTCGAAGTTGTAAGTTATTCAAGGTTAATAATACAATACAAAGTAATACAATACATAGCAATACGTAGGGATACGAAGATGCGGTATTACTTACCAAATTATTCATAGTTATTTAATTACTTAGTATTTATTGGTAGTATGGACAGAGAGATAGGAAACGAGTGTATCTCTATACATAAACATGTGAAAGTTGCAATATCCGATGGTAATTGCGTAATAATACTAAAAAGAGACTATCGGGGGGAAATGAACTATTATCAGGTAATCAACGCATTACTTGCGAGGTCGAGGTGACCCGATGACCTCTATCCTTACGTAATCCGTCGGTTATAAATGCAGTCACAATACTAATGTAGAGGTAAACATTGCGTAATCTAATATCGCGCGATCGATTGCATAACTGATCATGATATTATTATTATTATAATAGGTGAAGAGGTGATTAAAGCAAGGTGGATAGAAGGAAAGTGGATAAAAGGAAAGTGGATAGAAGGAAAGTGGATAAAAGTAAAGTGGATACAAGGAAAGTGGATTAAAGCAAGGTGGATAGAAGGAAAGTGGATAAAAGGAAAGTGGATAAAAGGAAAGTGGATAAAAGGAAAGTGGATAGAAGGAAAGTGGATAGAAGGAAGGTGGATAAGTGCAGATTTTCTGAAACCTTTAACAGTGCGATGATTTTTGTTAAATCTTGAAAAAAGCAAAATAAAAGTTAATATAAAAGAAATTATTCAATACAAAAAATGAAATTTCGTCGATTGTTTGATGAGAAATAAACACGAATATCCAGAATTAAACACAAAAATAAATAATAGAATATAATGATGACATTGAGGAGGAGATTACATTTTTAGCACTTTACAATTTCTTTTGTATTATTATTTAATAAAAAAACCAACAATTATTGAAATCATTTTTAGGCGCAGAAATTCTAAAACTATAACAACGCTGAATTAGCTGAGAGTTGAGAGTTGAGAGTTGAATAAGACATAGAAATCACGTAAGAAATATAGGTAGCCGTAGGCAGAGGATTGTATATAATAGAGTGAATGTGTGTAGTACCGAATACAACAAAATACTGTTGGAACAGCAGTATTACAGTTGCCAAGCATACACCATTGATTCGGCACTCCAGGGAACAATGTTTCGACGTGAATAGCAAGGAATTTGCATAAACAATTAAATGTTGAATAATTAGACGGGCATCTATTTAAAGCTTTTCTTAAATTCACAGAAGCAGATGTGTAAACCTACTTCTAATTGACTGAGGTAGTTATTGAATAACTACAATCTATTGCTATAACTAATATTTAATATTTAAATAACTTTATTTACTGTAACGAAACATAACTAACATTTTATTGTTATCCGATGAAGCTTCAAAAAACTGAAAATAAAAGATTATAATATTAGTGTCGAGATATATTAAAAATGCCTTTCAGAGACATCGTAATACATATAGGTACATATGTACTCAAATATCACAGTATTTATAAGTACACCATAACGTAGGCAGTATGTGACTAAGTTAATGTTGTCTAAGTTAAATATTGCTACAATACATTTACTACTTAAAAAAGTGTAGATATGTGTGGTGTGGTGATTGAAATGAGGTGTGCCAAGTGGAGTGTGGTGTGGTTTGGTGAATGGTTTGTAATGTGTGATTAATTTAGCTTCTCGCAATTTTTATCTATAGATAAAGAATACTATTTATTAATTATATATTAAATATTATTGACAAATGTTTATTTTCAAAAACTACTCACCTTTGATAATACAAAGTAACCTGTTAACTGATTGAAATATACAATAATGTATTGTAATGAATATGATTTATTAAATTTGTAAGTACATATTCTAGAGTAACTTCAGTAGTTTGTATAAAAAAACAACCTGATCTCAGTATCACTAGGACAAACAAAGTGTAAATATGACTGTATATATATATCGAAAGAGTGGTGTGTGCGGGTGGTGCGTGCGAGTGGTGTGTGCGGGTGGTGTGTGCGAGTAGTGTGTGCGAGTGGTGTGTGCGGGTGGTGCGTGCGGGTGGTGTGTGCGAGTGGTGTGTGCGGGTGGTGTGTGCGAGTGGTGTGTGCGGGTGGTGTGTGCGAGTGGTGTGTGCGAGTGGTGTGCGCGAGTGGTGTGTGCGGGTGGTGTGTGCGGGTGGTGTGTGCGAGTGGTGTGTGCGGGTGGTGTGTGCGGGTGGTGTGTGCGAGTGGTGTGTGCGGGTGGTGTGTGCGAGTGGTGTGCGCGAGTTGTGTGCGAGTGGTGTGCGCGAGTGGTGTGTGCGAGTGGTGTGTGCGAGTGGTGTGTGCGAGTGGTGTGTGCGAGTGGTGTGTGCGAGTGGTGTGTGCGAGTGGTGTGTGCGGGTGGTGTGCTGGTGGTGTGTGCGAGTGGTGTGTGCGAGTGGTGTGTGCGAGTGGTGTGTGCGAGTGGTGTGTGCGAGTGGTGTGTGCGAGTGGTGTGTGCGGGTGGTGTGCTGGTGGTGTGTGCGAGTGGTGTGTGCGAGTGGTGTGTGCGAGTGGTGTGTGCGAGTGGTGTGTGCGGGTGGTGTGCGAGTGGTGTGTGCGAGTGGTGTGTGCGAGTGGTGTGTGCGAGTGGTGTGTGCGGGTGGTGTGTGCGGGTGGTGTGTGCGAGTGGTGTGTGCGAGTGGTGTGTGCGAGTGGTGTGTGCTAGTAGTGTGTGCGAGTGGTGTGTCCTACCAGCATGCAAACCGTACGTGTTTGTGGGGTATACGCGCTCAAGTTCATGTGAGCTTAATCTGTATGTTTACTACATACGTGGTGTTGTTGCCATGGCAACATTCATACACGGGGGGGGAACTCTCTACCCAGTCCTGGATTATACAGTCAACTGCCGTGCAATGCCCGGCGCGCTTTGTTACATAACTACGCATTGTTCACCAGTCAATAGAACTAGTATCTATT
>OZ038312.1:18385144-18392644 GCA_964035775.1 Osedax frankpressi | reverse complement strand
TGTAATGATTGAAGCTGTAAAACGTATTTTACAAGCTAGAGTAAATGGTGAAAAAGATGGAATACGATATTTCCATTTACCAAAAATTGATTTTAATGCGACACATTATTATAATCTCGTTTTATATGTTGATGATTGGCTCGAACCAATTCTAACTCGTAGCTATTCAACAGAAGACCTGAGAACATACACAGTTGAAAATATTGATATATTTGATTTTCCAGATATACCGTGTCATTCCCAGCATGTCGAAAGAACGATAAGACTGGTTTCTGAAACAGCTACCAAATTAGCTGACCCCAAAGAACGTGACCAGAGAATACGAATGACAATACATTTCAGAAAATGTATGCCACATTTTAATTCTAAACAAGATTTTACAATGTAATTATAATAAAATTATTTAAAGATTCAAAATCCTCTTACATTTTAACTATGCAGTAATATTCTTTTTATATATTCTCTATCTCAATTAAATTATATGTAATTGTCAATTAGATTGCCTTATAGATAAGTTATTTCATAGCTACAAATACAATTTATAATTTTGCAATTTTTATTGTAAAAAGTGTAATATATGTTTATGTATACATCTTACTTAATAATTACTCATTAATAATAACTACTGATTTACTATTATTTCTAGGTTTAATATTTATTATTAACGTTTATAATTTTTTAAATTCTAGAATTTCTTGGAATATTTTTAATATTCTAATATTAATAAATTATCAATAATACTACTATAAGATATTAAAATTAACTTATATTTACTATTAACTATATTCAATGATAGCTAATATTACATAGTTATAACTATTAAACAATAAATCATATTTCGTAAAAATTTACATTGTCGTACATTTCTGCATATAATTTAATAAGTTTTGCTTTTTTTTATTTCACCGATGAATATAGCATTACATATAGTTTATTTTATCGCATAGTAAGTATATATTTAAAAAAAAATTATTTCTAAATAAAATATTTGGATTATTTGAAATTTCAATTTTTTTCCTGAAAAACACTTATAAATCCAAATTAAATTTAAATTTTTAATATTTTTTTATCATTACCCTTTTATCATTACCCATTTCATAGGGATCAAATATAACTAATGTTGAATTGCTTATAAATTTAACAATATTTTAAGTAAAAAAAATGCCAAAAATATACAAAAAATTATATAATTTTTATTTTCCTGGAATTTCTTGGTAACAATTTTTTAAAAAATTATTTAAATATGTTTTTATTTAGTAATATATCATATAAACTCATAGTCATTTTTCATTACATAGTTATAACTATTAAACAATAAATCATATTTCGTAAAAATTTACATTGTCATACATTTCTGCATATAATTTAATAAGTTTTGCTTTTTTTTATTTCACCGATGAATATAGCATTACATATAGTTTATTTTATCGCATAGTAAGTATATATTTAAAAAAAAATTATTTCTAAATAAAATATTTGGATTATTTGAAATTTCAATTTTTTTCCTGAAAAACACTTATAAATCCAAATTAAATTTAAATTTTTAATATTTTTTTATCATTACCCATTTCATAGGGATCAAATATAACTAATGTTGAATTGCTTATAAATTTAACAATATTTTAAGAAAAAAAAATGCCAAAAATATACAAAAAATTATAAAATTTTTATTTTCCTGGAATTTCTTGGTAACAATTTTTTAAAAAATTATTTAAATATGTTTTTATTTAGTAATATATCATATAAAGCTCATAGTCATTTTTCATTACATAGTTATAACTATTAAACAATAAATCATATTTCGTAAAAATTTACATTGTCGTACATTTCTGCATATAATTTAATAAGTTTTGCTTTTTTTTATTTCAACGATGAATATAGCATTACATATAGTTTATTTTATCGCATAGTAAGTATATTTTTAAAAAAATTTTATTTCTAAATAAAATATTTGGATTATTTGAAATTTCAATTTTTTTCCTGAAAAACACTTATAAATCCAAATTAAATTAAAATTTTTAATATTTTTTTATCATTATCCATTTCATAGGGATCAAATATAACTAATGTTGAATTGCTTATAAATTTAACAATATTTTAAGAAAAAAAAATGCCAAAAATATACAAAAAATTATAAAATTTTTATTTTCCTGGAATTTCTTGGTAACAATTTTTTAAAAAATTATTTAAATATGTTTTTATTTAATAATATATCATATAAAGCTCATAGTCATTTTTCATTATTAAAAAATCATTATTACCATTCAATTTTATAATTTTAATATTGCTCCTATGCTTTGCATGTTAAATATTGTATCTCTCCCATGTTAAATTTGAATGGGGTGGCGCTCAGTCATAATTTTAAAAAAAAATTAAAATTTATATATATTCATTATAAGTCATATATTTGCTATATATAATAGATGAGCCAATAAATAATATTGAAAAAAGTATCAAAGTGATCCACCCTAGTGTACAGTGTACAGTGTACAGTGTACAGCGATATGTACTGTACACTGATATGTACTGCACACTGTACAGTGTACACCGATATGTACTGTACTGTACACTGATATGTACTGTACACTGTACAGTGTACACTGATATGTACTGTACACTGTACACCGATATGTACTGTACTGTACACCGATATGTACTGTACACTGTACAGTGTACATTGTACACCGATATGTACTGTACTGTACACCGATATGTACTGTACACTGTACAGTGTACATTGTACACCGATATGTACTGTACTGTAAACCGATATGTACTGTAAACCGATATGTACTGTAAACCGATATGTACTGTACACTGTACACCGATATGTACTGTACTGTACTGTACACTGATATGTACTGTACTGTACACTGATATGTACTGTACTGTACACTGATATGTACTGTACTGTACACTGATATGTACTGTACACTGTACATCGATATGTACTGTACACTGTACACCGATATGTTAATAGTGTACAATGTACACTGTACATTGTAGAGTGTACAATGTACACTGTACATTGTAGAGTGTACACTGAACATTGTACACTGTATATATTAGCTGTTATCTGCAGCTATAGATGTATAATGTATAGAACACAGCAGTAGTATAATAAAAAATGATCAAAAGTTGAAATGTTGAATTATTTCATGTTTACATATTGAATAGAGAATTAATTTGAACTGAAACTAAGTTTACAATTGCCTCATTCATTTATTTATATAAAATATTCAATTATTTATATAAACTGAGAGAAGAAATATGATATGCATACTGAAGTAATATACTACCTATAGATAACTTATCCAATATGGTACATCAAGAAATTCATTTTAAGTAACTAAAAGTAAATTGATTCAATTGAATTCAAAATATGTGAACAAAATTTTAGAATGGCAAATCAAATTAAAATTGAGAACATATTTACAATTGAAATTAATCACTATTTTACTGTTTAAAGATTATATATACCACCTAAACACCTTAACACTAACTACTATTATACCTACTACAGACAACTATTAACCATGCCATTGCTACATAGAAAGTACAGTGGTCCAATTAAATTGTTTCTTTGGTGTGTAAATTAAATAAATAAGAATATAAAAGAAATTATGCAAAGTATGAATTAATCTAGCATGAGAATAGATTTCAAGACTGGTCTAAATAATAAGACTATGATCTAAATAATAAGACAATAATCTAAACAAGTAGACTGTAATCTACACAAGTAGACTGTAATCTAAATAATGAGACAATGATCTAAATAATGAGACTATGATCTAAACAATTAGACTATGATCTAAACAATTAGACAGTAATCTAAATAATGAGACTATGATCTAAACAATAGACAGTGATTTAAACAATAGACAGTGATCTAAACAATTAGACTGTAATCTAAATAATGAGACTATGATCTAAACAATAGACAGTAATCTAAATAATGAGACTATGATCTAAATAATAGACAGTGATCTAAACAATTAGACTGTAATCTAAATAATGAGACTATGATCTAAACAATAGACAGTGATTTAAACAATAGACAGTGATCTAAATAATGAGACTATGATCTAAACAATAGACAGTGATCTAAATAATGAGACTATGATCTAAACAATTAGACAGTAATCTAAATAATGAGACTATGATCTAAACAATAGACAGTGATTTAAACAATAGACAGTGATCTAAATAATGAGACTATGATCTAAACAATTAGACAGTAATCTAAATAATGAGACTATGATCTAAACAATAGACAGTGATTTAAACAATAGACAGTGATCTAAATTATGAGACTATGATCTAAACAATAGACAGTGATCTAAACAATTAGACTGTAATCTAAATAATGAGACTATGATCTAAACAATAGACAGTGATCTAAATAATGAGACTATGATCTAAACAATTAGACAGTAATCTAAATAATGAGACTATGATCTAAACAATAGACAGTGATTTAAACAATAGACAGTGATCTAAATAATGAGACTATGATCTAAATAATTAGACAGTAATCTAAATAATGAGACTATGATCTAAACAATAGACAGTGATTTAAACAATAGACAGTGATCTAAATAATGAGACTATGATCTAAACAATTAGACAGTAATCTAAATAATGAGACTATGATCTAAACAATAGACAGTGATCTAAACAATTAGACTGTAATCTAAATAATGAGACTATGATCTAAACAATAGACAGTAATCTAAATAATGAGACTATGATCTAAATAATAGACAGTGATCTAAACAATTAGACTGTAATCTAAATAATGAGACTATGATCTAAACAATAGACAGTGATTTAAACAATAGACAGTGATCTAAATAATGAGACTATGATCTAAACAATAGACAGTGATCTAAATAATGAGACTATGATCTAAACAATTAGACAGTAATCTAAATAATGAGACTATGATCTAAACAATAGACAGTGATTTAAACAATAGACAGTGATCTAAATAATGAGACTATGATCTAAACAATTAGACAGTAATCTAAATAATGAGACTATGATCTAAACAATAGACAGTGATTTAAACAATAGACAGTGATCTAAATTATGAGACTATGATCTAAACAATAGACAGTGATCTAAACAATTAGACTGTAATCTAAATAATGAGACTATGATCTAAACAATAGACAGTGATCTAAATAATGAGACTATGATCTAAACAATTAGACAGTAATCTAAATAATGAGACTATGATCTAAACAATAGACAGTGATTTAAACAATAGACAGTGATCTAAATAATGAGACTATGATCTAAATAATTAGACAGTAATCTAAATAATGAGACTATGATCTAAACAATAGACAGTGATTTAAACAATAGACAGTGATCTAAATAATGAGACTATGATCTAAACAATTAGACAGTAATCTAAATAATGAGACTATGATCTAAACAATAGACAGTGATTTAAACAATAGACAGTGATCTAAATAATGAGACTATGATCTAAATAATTAGACAGTAATCTAAATAATGAGACTATGATCTAAACAATAGACAGTGATCTAAATAATGAGACTATGATCGAAACAATTAGACAGTAATCTAAATAATGAGACTATGATCTAAACAATAGACAGTGATTTAAATAATGAGACTATGATCTAAACAATTAGACAGTGATCTAAATAATGAGACTATGATCTAAACAATAGACAGTGATCTAAATAATGAGATTATGATCTAAACAATAGACAGTGATCTAAATAATGAGACTATGATCTAAACAATTAGACAGTGATCTAAATAATGAGACTATGATCTAAACAATAGACAGTGATCTAAATAATGAGACTATGATCTAAACAATTAGACTGTAATCTAAATAATGAGACTATGATCTAAACAATAGACAGTGATCTAAATAATGAGACTATGATCTAAACAATTAGACAGTAATCTAAATAATGAGACTATGATCTAAACAATAGACAGTGATCTAAACAATAGACAGTAATCTAAATAATGAGACTATGATCTAAATAATAGACAGTGATCTAAACAATTAGACTGTAATCTAAATAATGAGACTATGATCTAAACAATAGACAGTGATTTAAACAATAGACAGTGATCTAAATAATGAGACTATGATCTAAACAATTAGACAGTAATCTAAATAATGAGACTATGATCTAAACAATAGACAGTGATTTAAACAATAGACAGTGATTTAAACAATAGACAGTGATCTAAATAATGAGACTATGATCTAAACAATAGACAGTGATTTAAACAATAGACAGTGATCTAAATAATGAGACTATGATCTAAACAATTAGACAGTAATCTAAATAATGAGACTATGATCTAAACAATAGACAGTGATTTAAACAATAGACAATAATCTAAACAAGTAGACTGTAATCTACACAAGTAGACTGTAATCTAAATAATGAGACAATGATCTAAATAATGAGACTATGATCTAAACAATTAGACTGTAATCTAAATAATGAGACTATGATCTAAACAATTAGACTGTAATCTAAATAATGAGACTATGATCTAAACAATAGACAATGATCTAAACAATAGACAGTGATCTAAACAATAGACAGTGATTTAAACAATAGACAGTGATCTAAATAATGAGACTATGATCTAAACAATTAGACAGTAATCTAAATAATGAGACTATGATCTAAACAATAGACAGTGATTTAAACAATAGACAATAATCTAAACAAGTAGACTGTAATCTACACAAGTAGACTGTAATCTAAATAATGAGACAATGATCTAAATAATGAGACTATGATCTAAACAATTAGACTGTAATCTAAATAATGAGACTATGATCTAAACAATTAGACTGTAATCTAAATAATGAGACTATGATCTAAATAATAGACAATGATCTAAACAATAGACAGTGATCTAAACAATAGACAGTGATCTAAACAATAGACAGTGATCTAAACAATTAGACTGTAATCTAAATAATGAGACTATGATCTAAACAATAGACAATGATCTAAACAATAGACAGTGATCTAAACAATAGACAGTGATCTAAACAATAGACAATGATCTAAACAATAGACAGTGATCTAAACAATAGACAGTGATCTAAACAATAGACAGTGATCTAAACAATAGACAGTGATCTAAACAATAGACAGTGATCTAAATAATTAGACAGTGATCTAAACAATAGACAGTGATTTAAACAATTAGGCTGTAATCTAAATAACGAGATTATGATCGAAACAATTAGACTATTATCTAAACAATTATAATACAATCTAAAAATATACTATGATATAAATAATAAGATTGATCTAATTGAACAATTAAATTATTTTCTAAAAAATTTAGATTGATTTAAATAATGTACTGTGATATAAACAATGGAATTTAATCTAAAAAATGTAATTACAATTTTTACAATCTAGTATTCTACCATATATAATATATTCTTATAATAAATACAGATAAAGATAATTA
>OZ038312.1:18296474-18384944 GCA_964035775.1 Osedax frankpressi | reverse complement strand
ATGCCTACGCAATGCCTACACAATGCCTACCTAATGCCTACACAATGCCTACGCAATGCCTACGCAATGCCTACGCAATGCCTACCTAATGCCTACGCAATGCCTACCTAATGCCTACCTAATGCCTACACAATGCCTACCTAATGCCTACATAATGCCTACACAATGCCTACCTACACTCCCATTCTCCCCACACCCACCACTTCTGCCCAGATCGTAATTGATGACCAGGCGTGCGCCACGAATGAAAGCCAACTGAAAAGTAAATTTGCAGTTTGACGCCAATTCCAAAGCCCGACAAGAGAATACCCAATACTATACCTACCTATACAAATGTAGGGGCAGGTCACCCGATATGTTTTGAAAGTAAGATGTCTCGGCAATTTTAATTACCCTAGATAGGAAACAGAACGGCTAACACGATATACAAATCTATTTAAATCTAGGTTTCAATTTTAAATAAATAATATTATTTAATACATCAACATTGAAGATAAACTGTTTTAGTTAATGCTCAGGTTTATATATATTATAATGCTCATGTTTTATCTTAATTAAAAATCTAGATTTTTGGTTAAAAATCGTATCTGACAGAATATACATTATAATGGGTACATTATAATAGGTACGTTATAATAGGTACGTTATAATAGGTACATTATAATAGGTACATTATAATAGGTACATTATAATAGGTACATTATAATAGGTACATTATAATAGGTACATTATAATAGGTACATTATAATAGGTACATTATAATGGGTACATTATAATAGGTACATTATAATGGGTACATTATAATAGGTACATTATAATAGGTACATTATAATAGGTATATTATAATAGGTACATTATAATATATACATTATAATAGGTACATTATAATAGGTACATTATAATAGGTACATTATAATAGGTACATTATAATAGGTACATTATAATAGGTACATTATAATAGGTACATTATAATAGGTACATTATAATAGGTACATTATAATAGGTACATTATAATAGGTACATTATAATAGGTACATTATAATAGGTACATTATAATAGGTACATTATAATAGGTACATTATAATAGGTACATTATAATAGGTACATTATAATAGGTACATTATAATAGGTATATTATAATAGGTACATTATAATATGTATATTATAATAGGTACATTATAATACATTATAATAGGTACATTATAATAGGTATATTATAATAGGTACATTATAATATGTATATTATAATAGGTACATTATAATACATTATAATAGGTACATTATAATAGGTATATTATAATAGGTACATTATAATACATTATAATAGGCGACTTGTCACGGAGGTTCTCTGAGAAAATCATTTATAGATCATCGTAAATGACTTGTTGGTAAGTCAATATTGTATAAAGAATATGTCATCAATTGCCTGTCGCAGATACATATATATATATATATATATATATATATATTAATATATATATATATATATATATATATATATATATATATATATATATTAATATATTCATTCCTTGTTATACTAATTATAAATATATTGGTCATATAATAAGAACAGACAAGGATGACAATCTTAATTTAATCAGATAAATTAGATCACTATAGTTAAAGATGACACACTTTTTTACTTAATGTATTCTATACACATTATTTGTAGTATCATTATAGAACATATAATCTAAACAAACTACAAATATGCTATCATAATATTGTGAAAAGATTCTTTGGCAATCAAAATATGATAGTCATTCAATAGTTTATAATTTTAAAACAAGTATTGTAAATTGCCCACTTCCCTTTATTCTAGTAATAATTCGTCTCTTTATCTCACTTCTATGTTATGATCATTTATTTTAATATATTTTTACTAATGCAACCCAGGAAACGAAATTAGGTTTTTTTAAGTGGATTTTGGTTATTATAGTTTGCAATCGTTGTTTAAAATACAAAATAACAACCTGAGCGTAATATTATATATAATAAATATATATATCATACAAAATATAGTTATCTGCAACCTATCGCAGCTACTCTATATTATTAAGTTATTAAATATAGTTATCTGCAACCTATCGCAGCTACTCTATAATAGTAATTTATTAAATATAGTTATTTGCAACCCATTGTAACTAATTATGCATGATTAATAATATTTTTGTAATTAAATATTGTATAATAAATCAAAAAACCATATTGGTAATTTAAATTTAATTAACATAAACTATTATATTATAATATGTACAATTACAAAATATAAAAAAAACAAATACTATAGTTATTATTGTATATATTTAATTATTATATAAGTATTTTAAAATAAATTAAATTCAATCTATTAATTCCAAATACAATATATTTATATTTTTCTTACATATTGATAAAAAAAGTATATATGAATTTGTATGAATGAATGAATATATATGAATGATATTTGTATAAACATTTTTGTAATAAATCATTAATTTTTAAATATTAAATATTACTAATGTTCAATTCTAAAATATTATAAACACAAATAAATATAATATTTAGTATACAATTTCTTTCATATAAAGAATTGTCTAATATTTGAATAATAATATTTAACACCTGAATTATTCTTAAGCATATGGCAATAATATGTTTACTCATTAAGTATATTTATATTTTACTAATGTAAGATACTTACTAAAGTAATCTATTTATTATTTACATGCATAGTTAAACTTTATATCTTTATTTTTAATAGTTATTTTTAAAATGTTTAACCTCCCAGTATATTGGGTTATTATATGATTTTGTGTTTATTTATTTACAAAGGAAATTACATTTTTTATTTATTTAGAATATTTTAGCTTCTGATAATAATATTAAATAATATTAAATTATTTATTATATCATTGTACTATTCAAATTATGAAATAAATATGTATCATATAATGATTATTACTATTAATTGATAAGTTAATATACATTTTTGCGATATTTTATTTTTCTATTATTATTCTAATATTAAATATTTATATAGATTTCTATTATACACCATTCAAAATATACGTATTGTTGTGATCATTAATTTAGGAAAAAATCAATGAGACCACTGTAAAATAACCACGTTAGTAAAATATGCTACACTCATAGGACACCGCCAATTCCTTATTTAGAATTCATATAATTCAATTAAATCATTTATCACCCATTACTATATTTCAATAATGGTTAAATACTTCTCCTCGTTTTAAAACCGTTTTACATTATTATTAATAATGTATACTATGACATGTAATATTGCATTAATGATATTTTATATTTATATAAGTGTTTATTTTATAATTACGTCATTAATCCTTATGTATATATAAATGTATACTACAATTTTAATTATATTGATTTGGATATGTTTATTGAATATGTTTCTATAATAAATAACATAACATCAAAATATAAATATATTTAATGAATGATTTCGTGCACTACCAGAAAATGAAAGAAAATCTAAGGATATTTCGGAATGTGAATAATATAAAATCTGTGTTTATCATGCTAAATTATGATTATGAAATATTATATAATAAATGTATAAACTTTTAATAATAATATAATCTTTTATTTATGTTATAATAATTCACATTTCAGTTAAAACAGCTAGTTGATAAACCTGTTTAATTAAACTTATATTTTATTGTTACAAATAAATAAATGTAACTAATTGTTGCAACCTGATTTGTTACCTACCATATTTGTTATTCCATCTAGCAAGTTGGTTTTGTAAAATAAGTTTATTGATTAATATATATATATATATATATATATATATATGGTTGTGTGTATGAGTGTGTATATGTTTATGTAGGCGTATGCAAGTGTATATTTGGTGTCTGTCCATGTATTTATATAAACAATGAAAAGAAGTATTGAATATAACGTCAACATTTAAGTAGGTGTTTCGTATTGGTTTCAGGTGTAACGATGTCACTTTTGACAGTATTAGTTTATCCTAATAATCATTTCCGCTAATCATCTCCGAGTTCGCGAGGTCATGCGATACGTACAGAACATACGCCCCGTATCTCCTCTCGTATGCAACGTGTATAGACAGTCCTTGTCGTATTCAGGGGCGGACCGTCGGTTTCCCAACTACAAAACGCCACGGCATCCGGTGAATTAACAATGGAATATCGCCCGTAGCGGTGCGACGGGATGGTAGCTGTAGTGGACGGTTCGCGTCGTTACGGGAGTGACGAATTCACCACGGTTCGCAAATAGGATTACGGTGATCCCGACGTCTTCCTGCCCGGCGTTGCGGCCGCGTTAATTAAATAACATTCGTAACGGCGAACAGAGTATAACCGCCCTGTGGAGGCGAACTACTACTTATAATGATACCGAATAGATTCGATTAGCGAGACACTCGCCGGTAAATCGCTTATTTGACGGTCGGCTGGTCACGCGATTGCGGGCAATAAACGTTTATAGACCTCCTTGGAATGGCAAACGGCCATTGGCATGGTAATGATAACACCCTTAACGTATATTCACTTCATATGTATATTATATATCATTTATGTGTATGCGATCTTCGTGATGATTATATCATTAATTAAATAATTATATCTGATTGGATGTGATCAATAACAACAAATGCATTGTGATAAATATATTCTTATAGTATGTAATAGATATTCAATGATATTTTCTTTTATTAATTATTAGTATAGTCGTTTATTTTTTGAATCTATTTAGTGGTGGTAATTGCAATTGTTAAAAATGTAATAGTAATGTTTAACCGTACTGTAGTTGAAAGAATCCCACTTCCTTTGACATTAATGCAGTACTCATAATAGGTAGTATTTCCGTATTTGTCATAGTTGAAGATGAATAGAAGTTAGTGTTTTTGTTGTATTCATTATATGTCTGTTATGGAATGAGAATTGTAACTTCTATATATCTAGTTTCATAAGTATACTATAGTATTATAATACCTATATGCTATACTAATTTGTTATCTATTGTAATTGGTGGTAACAGTAATGTTTTATTGTATAATATCTAGTAGTGTTATTTTGTCGTGGATTACTAATAAGTAGTGGATTGTCATCCAGTTTTAATAATATTAGTCGTGTATTTGTTATTGTTGACATACTAATGAAGTTATCCGCATATGGGTGGTAGGTCCACATCATGGGGTTCATTGAAATTGTTACAGTGATATTATATAGACGGATTTATTAATTATTTAATAATATTATTACAATAGGTGACCTGAGTGTAAGTATTATACTTCCAGCAGCAAGAAAGTGTCAGATTCATAAAAATAATATATAGAAATACCCACATTTTATCAATTTGCCCGACTTCTATTAAAATCAGAACACCTTGATCAAGACCTCAAAGGTGTTATATGATTATAGTTAAAAGTTAAACTAATTTCAGTTGCTGGTATGTTATTAAGGTACCCTAACGAATGTCTACATTCATTATAATAGTTTAGTATATATGATATAGCATGTTACACGTTATATAAATTAGAACTATTTTAAATCGATTAATCGCCTTGTATAAAAAAGAGAGTAAATAATAAAATCAAAATAACCTAGAGGGTTTTTAATTTAATATATATATACATATTTAATATATATATATATATATATTAGTTTTTAAAAGATTACGGATATGTTTAACTTCGTGTTTAAATAAGGTGCCACGTTCATTATTTATTAATTGCACTAATTAGAGTATATTATTTATTAATTATTTGTATTAAAATATTAATATCTAAATCATTACTATGTATTCATTATTTCGTAAATCATGCACATGTGTAAATTTGAGTAGCTTAATCAAACTTAGAATATATGCAAACCGATAAATTAATAAATTTAAAAATATATATAGAAATACCTAATTATAATAAAATTAACGATTTCATCAATTCATTCATTTAAATAACACTTGATGTATCTGTAAATATAGATTACTAAAGAAACACTAGTAGATTATGCTTATATATGTAATGTAATGTAATTAAAAGTATTATAGAGTAATACATAGCAGAACAAAATTTATAATTGACGACATCACAATGTATAAATTCAATAATCATGAAAATATAGAATGAATAATATCTATTAGAATTAATTAAAAAAATATATACAATTCCTATATATAGTTTTAAACCTATATATAGGTATATACCTACATATAGTTTTATACCTATATATATATATATATATATATATATATATATATTCCTATAGGAATGTAAATAAAGTAATACTAATTTCTGAAGAATATAATATTATACAAATATTCATAGATATAAACAAATCCATAATATAATTAATTCAAAATATAACACATTTTATAACATAATTTATACTTATAAGGTAGGTTTAAACAACTACGACTATTGTATTAGCATAGACTATGGGCACACCTCTATATTTTGTTTTGTATTATTATTTATAAAGGTATCTTTATACAAATCACCTGTATTTTTTATTATCATTCCATATATTTGAATACATTTAAAAGTAGTGTTACATATAAATTGTTTGATACTTATTGAATACAAAATACATAAAATAGTACAATTATTACTAGTGTATTATATGTTGTTATTAATATTTAATAATGAGTGAGTTAATATCTCAATAAAATATACATACTGAATTATTAATAAGGTATTATACAATAGATTTAGTATTAATATAAAATGTTACTATTTTACAAATTTCATAATTATTAGTTTAGTACAACATATATTTTATATATTCGATAATACCTTTCATCCTATATTAGGAAAGTGGTAGAGTTATTTTAAACTTATAACTATTAATAAATAGCCCAAAATCACTTAAAAACGTTCTTGCGGGATAAAAACTATTAAAGTGTTCTGGTTCATCAATTCCTAAACATATAAACGAAATTAAATATTATATTATTATAATCTATTTGTACGACCACCAAAATAATGAAATCACTCAACTATGTCATCACTTTTTAACCAAAATATGGTAATTAGAAGTAAGACTTCATATCTATTATATTTTTATCAAGTCAGCATCTAACCACTGAACTAGATAACGGAAGCTAATAACTTATACATTACTTTATTGATGCAGTTAAATGAGAAAGAAATATGATCTTTTAAAAAATAAGAAAATAAATTGAAAAAATTATAAAGAAAATTAATATCCGATAATTTAAATTAAATAAAGTAATACAATTATTAAGATGATAGGATATAAAACATCGCATTTTTATTAGGAAATAACTGAATACGTATACCGGGTTTAGTACACACTTTATAATCGTTATTTACCAACACTTACGTCTTTCAATATTCTTGCCAACAGTTAGAGGAAGTTGCCAATCACTTATTAATTAGTTAGCTAATCTACCATGATTATTTTGCTGTACATGTTAGTCTAGTGAACTTAATATTCTCCTCGATAGTGGTTTTATATCAGGTATATCATTATAATATAGGTCAAATATCAGATCAATAAAACAAAGAAAATAAAAATAGTAAAATAGTAAAATAAAATACGAAATATCAAAAGAAACACTTTAAGAATATTATAATTTTAATAATAATTATATAATATAAAATAATAACCATTAGAATACATTTATCATATCCTTTTAGAATAACTATATATGAACACTCGCATTTATTCAATTTTCTACTAACCAACAGTCTAAAGGGACTTTACTGTTAATTTAGTCAATTTTCGGTTAAAGTAAGTTACCAATTTATTTGTATTCTTTGCCGTCTATCATATCATTGACTCCATTTTCTTCAAGTATTCTAATAAATTCTAACTAATGTATAGAAATATATATATATGTTTGTGAGTGTATATATATGTGTGTTGTGTGTGCGTGTACGTGTGCGTGTGTGTGTGCTTGCTTGTGTATGTGTGAAGAATGTATTATACACAAAGAATTTAACATATTGATAAATTTTCTACAATGTATTCCTAAAAAAACTATAGGCTCGATATTCACACAATTACATAAAGACCGAAAAGACTATTTAAGTAGTTTTCTATATCATATTTAAAGATTAAAACTTACCACGATCTATATAATCAAAATAGAGGTTTTAAAATATGAACTATTTATAAATAAAATATGGTTTAGAAAAATGTAGAAGAATGCATTTATGTAAAGATATTTTTCAATAATATACATATAAAACAACATTTAAAATGTTTTAAAATAATAATATTAACTATAAAGATAGTAGATATTATTATTACAGCAATACGTAACTGTTTACTTTTGAAATACATGCGTTCATTGGACATTGAAAGGTAATTTCAAATAGAGTTTATTTAAAGTTTTAGTTATTTCTATTATAAAAAAGTATATCAAATGAACATATCTAATTGTTGGGAAATTTTGAGAAAAATCTTAGTCGATAAAATAATAATTAAGTAAATACATATTTACATACACATGTATTATATTTGATACTCCTGCCATCACTTCTAATACAATTCCGAATATCTAACAAAGATCAAATTAAACTAGAATTATAGTTATATTTAAAGTAAATTTAACTTATCAATAATTTGTTATATACATAAATACATATAATTATAAACCATAACCTATTACCATTCTTATTTAACTACTATACATATGTATAATATATATATATATATATATATATATATATATATATATATATGTGTATATATTATATATGTATTTATATATATATGTATATGTATAATGTAATTTGTAAATCCTAAGATGATGTATACATATTTTACGTAAATACATAACTTGTCGGTAATGTAAATTTGTTATATAGAATTCGTAAGTAGATCGTAATTCCTTTACAATAATAATAAATACTTATGTTGGTATAATATTTATATACCGCCGCCACAGCGGTCTCTATTTGCTGCTACTACTACTACTACTGCTGCTGCTGCTGTTGCTGTTGCTATTGCTGTTGCTACTGCTACTGCTATTGTTGCTATTGCTACTGATGCTACTGCCACTGCTGCTGCTACTGCTGCTACTGCTACTGCTACTACTGCTGCTACTGTTATTGTTGCTGTTGCTACTGCCACTACTGCTGCTACTACTGCTGCTGCTGCTATTGTTGCTGTTGCTACTGCCACTGCTGCCACTGCTGTTGCTGCTATTGTTGCTGTTGCTACTGCCACTGCTGCTACTACTGCTGTTACTGCTACTGCTACTGCTACTACTGCTGCTACTTTTATTGTTGCTGTTGCTACTGCCACTACTGCTACTGCTGCTGCTGTTGCTATTGTTGCTGTTGCTACTGCCACTGCTGCTGCTACTGCTACTGCTACTACTACTGCTACTGTTATTGTTGCTGTTGCTACTGCCACTATTGGTGCTACTACTGCTGCTGCTGCTATTGTTGCTGTTGCTACTGCCACTGCTGCTGCTGCTGCTATTGTTGCTGTTGCTACTGCCACTGCTGCTGCTACTGCTACTGCTACTGTTATTGTTGCTGTTGCTACTGCCACTACTACTGCTACTACTGCTGCTGCTGCTATTGTTGCTGTTGCTACTGCCACTGCTGCTACTGCTGCTGCTACTGCTACTGCTACTACTGCTGCTACTGTTATTGTTGCTTTGCTACTGCCACTACTGCTACTACTACTGCTGCTGCTGCTATTGTTGCTGTTGCTACTGCCACTGCTGCCACTGCTGTTGCTGCTATTGTTGCTGTTGCTACTGCCACTGCTGCTACTACTGCTGTTACTGCTACTGCTACTGCTACTACTGCTGCTACTTTTATTGTTGCTGTTGCTACTGCCACTACTGCTACTGCTGCTGCTGTTGCTATTGTTGCTGTTGCTACTGCCACTGCTGCTGCTACTGCTACTGCTACTACTACTGCTACTGTTATTGTTGCTGTTGCTACTGCCACTATTGGTGCTACTACTGCTGCTGCTGCTATTGTTGCTGTTGCTACTGCCACTGCTGCTGCTGCTGCTATTGTTGCTGTTGCTACTGCCACTGCTGCTGCTACTGCTACTGCTACTGTTATTGTTGCTGTTGCTACTGCCACTACTACTGCTACTACTGCTGCTGCTGCTATTGTTGCTGTTGCTACTGCCACTGCTGCTACTGCTGCTGCTACTGCTACTGCTACTACTGCTGCTACTGTTATTGTTGCTTTGCTACTGCCACTACTGCTACTACTACTGCTGCTGCTGCTATTGTTGCTGTTGCTACTGCCACTGCTGCTGGTGCTGCTATTGTTGCTGTTGCTACTGCCACTGCTGCTGCTGCTGCTATTGTTGCTATTGCTATTGCCACTGCTGCTACTACTGCTGATGCTGCTATTGTTGCTGTTGCTACTGCCACTGCTGCTACTGCTACTGCCACTGCTGCTACTACTGCTGCTGCTGCTGCTATTGTTGGTACTGCTACTGCTACTGCTACTGCTGCTGCTGCTGCTGCTGCTGCTACTGCTACTGCTTGTTTTCATGTTTTGTGCACTAAAAAAATCACAAACTACTCTATTAAACTACTCTGCTAAACTACTCTATTCAACTACTCTATTAAACAACCTTATTAAACTACTATGTTAAACTACTCTATTAAACAACCTTATTAAACTACTCTGCTAAACTACTCTTCTAATCTACTCTATTAAATAACCTTATTAAACTACTTTGTAAACTACTATGTTGAACTACTCTATTAATAGTTTTATCGGCTGCTCTGTTAAAGTAAATGAAATTCACTAAGTGATGACTACATCATACATCTCTTAATAATTGTTATTAATAAATTAGCAGTTTCACTTTATTTCCTATTTCTCTTATGAAATCAACTTGACCAACTAGACACTGTCCACTTGATACCGGTAATGTCTATATAATTAAATTGTGTTCATTTTACATTTATTGTTCATTACAATATTTACTATCTTTCGAAAATGTAATCATGCGGAATTATAATTTTAATTTTTTATTTATCCACTTACAGAATATAACAGACCCTAGGTTTCAATGTCATTAGCATATTCGTTAAATATAGATGAATATGATTATATTACCATTATCATCCAAACAATTATGAGATATGTCATATATTTTTAAATGGCTACCTAAACAATAACACTTACACAGTTACTGTATGCTGGCGACTTGGAAAGAAATTAGTAATAGAGAATAATAAAGGTATAATCACTATTTACATGAATTTATTCGCAGATCCGCGACGTCGTATTATCATAAAGGATGGGGGTTAAAGGTCACTTGGATCTTGATGCTGCCTTTGCGAGAAGCGTGATCTATAGATTCTTGTATGTCGTCGAACTCATAAATGTCTGTTACTAAAGCTGTCAGATCCAAATGCAGCAAGTTCTGCACTGCAAACTCGATATCCCCGCAACGAGAACCTATAGGGTTGTTAATTGTATAGGGCTGGAAGCAAAGGTGTGGGGTGAAGTTTATAGATATGGGGCGAGGCTTAAAGGTAGATTATAGGATGTTTAGTTTTGAGTAGGGCTTAAAATTAAAGGGTGGGTCTAAAGATATGGAGATAAGTTTACATGAATTGGTGGGGTTTAAAGTTACAGAGTGACGTATAAAGGTATTGGATGGGGCTTAAAGTTACATGATGACGTATAAAGGTATTGGGTGGGGCTTAAAGTTACAGGGTGACTTATAAAGGTAGTGGGTGGGGCTTAAAGTTACAGGGTGATGTATAAAGGTATTGGGTGGGGTTTAAAGTTACATGATGACGTATAAAGGTATTGGGTGGGGCTTAAAGTTACAGGGTGACTTATAAAGGTAGTGGGTGGGGCTTAAAGTTACAGGGTGATGTATAAAGGTATTGGGTGGGGTTTAAAGTTACAGGGTGATGTATAAAGGTATTGGGTGGGGTTTAAAGTTACAGGGTGATGTATAAAGGTATTGGGTGGGGTTTAAAGTTACAGGGTGATGTATAAAGGTATTGGGTGGGGTTTAAAGATAAGAAGTGGGTAGGATAAAGTATAGATTAATTCTGTATGTCTCCTGTAAGTCTCCTGTATGTCTCCTGTATGTCTCCTGTATGTCACCTCTATATCTCCTGTATAGTATATGTATGTCTCCTGTATGTGAAATGTATGTGAGATGTATGTCGCCTTGTATCAGACGTACCTTGCACTCTCAACTCCTTGACCACAAATTGCGTGCTATTGAAGTGATTTCCTTGACCACAATATGTCGATTTCAAAACCACTGTTCCCAGGGGCCTCGTGATTTGACCGCAAAACTTGAAACCAGATTTACTTCCAGTTGCCTCGATTACTGTGTCAAATTCACTGAAAATGGAGAAATTGCAACTACATCATATTTGATTTTAATTTCCAACCTATTTAATTTACCTACTAACTTAGTAATATCAATGTAATATAATATATATATGTATATATATATATAATATATATATATATAATATAATATATATATATATATATATATATATATAATATAATATATATATCGCTAAAATAGTGTACTAAATTAAAAATACAAATGTACATGTATAATATCTCATGTAATATCTCACCTATGTCATATCCCTAATACATTCAACTCAATCCAGTCTGATGGAACTTAATAAGCTATATAATATATTACTATGCATAATATATTGTACACAAGTGATAGGCTTACAGTACCTTTATTACCTTTATTACAGTTACCTTTATTACAGTTACCTTTATTACAGTTATCTTTATTACAGTTACCTTTATTACCTTTATTACAGTTACCTTTATTAATCACTTATTCTTACCTTCGATTACACTATGAAACAATCTATAACACTATGAAACCCTCTATAACACTATGAAACCCTCTATAACACTATGAAACCCTCTATAACACTATGAAACCCTCTATAACACTATGAAACCCTCTATAACACTATGAAACCCTCTATAACAGTTCCTCTAACTGCCACACAAACTACATACGCGAGTGTATAGCTAAAGATAAGTTATCACCTACTTCTCATAGGCTGCGTAATCTGAATCATCCGATATCAACACAGTAATATGAACGCCGGCCTTTTTCAGAATTTCTGTTAATGGAAGGAATACTTTTGTAAGGATTGAGATCGACTTGTGAGGATAAGTGCACTACGGAAACTTCCAAAGTAGACCTATATGCAAGGTTGAAGGAGTTAAGGTCATGTGAGGTTTACCAGAGGTCAAGATCTCCGTTACGGAGTTGTTTACCGCGGTGTTAAGGTAATAGGCGATAGACATTTATAACAAGATGTTAGGGGTATCGTACTTGGTCACCAGTCCTGTGTTAAGTTACCGAGGTCAGAATGCCTGACCGTCGACCAAAGCTTAAGGTCACTCGGAGACAGAGTGTGTTGGCTTTAATAAAGAATCACTATAGAGGACAACTAACAGCTGACAAAGGTTTAAAGTATCTGGGTCGAAGTTACTGCAAATTCTAACAAAAGATCAAAGTACTTTGGTCAAGATGGCTCAAACTAACCTAGATTTGCGGCATGGTGTCCGAATACAGTAAGATGTTTACACTTGTCAATCAAAACTAATGCGATTAGAAGTCCGAGTTTACCATCGCCTAATATTGCCACGCAGTCATCTGGGGTCACGGCTCCCTATATCATTGTGTGTGTGTGCGTGTGTGTGTGAGTGTGTGTGTGTGTGTGTGTGTGTGTGCGTGCGTGTATATGCGTGTGTGTGTATATGCGTGTGTGTGTGTAAGTGTGTGTGTGTGTGTATGTGTGCGTGTGCGTGCGTGTGTGAGTATGTGTGCATAAGTATGTCTTAAGTATGTCTTATAGTAGTTTATAATCGATGGAGTTATCAGTTGTCATCCAGTTTAGTCGTAATCTTAAGTCCTTAATACTTGTAGTCATATGTTTTGAGCTTGTAAATTAGTCAGATACTTCTGTTAATAATTGCATCAAGTCTTAAGTGTAGTCTTAGTCTGTCCAGTGAGTAAAGTATTGCAATAGTTTAGTCGAGATAGTATTAGCGAATGTGTAAGTAAAGTAACAGTATTTTTATTTATGTAAGGTCGGAGTTTATATTAGTTGTATAAATGGTAAGTAGTGGTCAGTTTCAATGAAGAATGTGTTGGTCAAAGTTAAATTTGTTGTCAAATTTGACTCCAAGATATTTTGTCGAATGGTTTTATTAACATGTCATTTATGAAAATCTTTGCGGTGTGTATATTTATTTTAGCAGTGGATATTGCTAAGTTCTGTTATAGTAGAGTTCAGTAATAAGTCATTTGTCGTCAGCCAGTTATGTAAGTCAGTAAGACAGTTTTGTAGTTGATCTATTGAGTCGATGTTAGCATGTAATTCAATATCATCTGCATAAAGATTATAATTTATATTTATTAAATATATATTGAATGTAAGTTAAAAATATGGTGAATATTATGGGGGAAAGTATGGGAGAGTATGGGAAAGTACTCCATACTTTACTCAGATGTTGGACCGATTATAAGATTATTAATTTTGATGGAAAAAAACTTCTCTCGAATAAAATGTTCTTAAAACACAAGAACATCTTTTAGTCCTTTATTTAGTTATCTGTCTATTATAGTGTTAAAGTCAAGTGTATCGAATGCAGAGGATAAGTCAAGTAATATTAGTTGTTGAGGTTTGTTATTGCCTAGTGAAGTGTATATGTCGTCAAAAAGTGTTTATAGCATATTTGTGTGTGCGTGTGCGTGTGTGTGTGTGTGCGTGTGTGTGTGTGTGTGTGTGTGTGTGTGCGTGTGTGTGTGTGTCTGCGTGTGTGTGCGTGTGTGTGTGTGTATGTGTGTGCGTGCGTGTGTGTGTGTGCATGTGTGTGTGTGTGCGTGTGTGTGCGCGTGTGTGCGTGACATGGTCCCTGTGTAGGTAAGTTCATGAGTTGTTTAGGAGTTAGCAATAAGTAAAAATGTTCTGACCTGTTCAACGACTCTAAGAGCTGCCGCCAGGGGTTCTGCGAAAACGGCGTTCTTATCCGAAATTTCACTGGGAACGGCGTAAAGATTCTCACTTGGAATAACCATGTAATCGCAAAAAGTGCCGTCCTGGTAAAGTCCCGAGTCATTACGTAAGAGTACATTTAATTTCTAACTTTTCATAACTTCAGTTTATTTGAAGATCATAATAATAAATTAAGATCATATAATATTGAACATTTAATATAAAAGTAGAATGTTAAACCATAGTTATCATATACGATATAGTTTGAATATGTTTGAATTACTGATATATATCATTCGAGGTATCTTACGTAATTAATCCAACATATCGAGTAATATATATTGACATTTTGTATCTATTTAATGTACTAGACTAGATTTAGTTGTCTATTTAATGTTCAAGACTAGATTTAGTTGTCTATTTAATGTTCAAGACTAGATTTAGTTGTCTATTTAATGTCCGCATACAAACCTTGGCGATTATACCAAGAACACTTCGATTTGCACAGTGATTTCTTTTCGCTACTCCGCCTAACTTGCAATTCCTGTTATCAAAATCCACTTAGAATATCTCATACGAATGTGTTTTACTGCCGTAGTATGAATTTTAATATCTTATAAGGTTGAAAATCTACCGATATTTATTATAAATAATAATACCAACGACCGCTATCGGAATTCATTAAACCAATTGTGTGATAACTTTTGTAAATGATATGTTAATTTCCAATTAGTTTTGAAATTGTTGTTAAATACACTAATCATACTTTAACCTGCAATTGCACCCGTCCAATGGATGGCAGTTTATTTCACCCACAACTCTTTGACCTTTACGAAGACCTCGAATGTTGGCTCCATTCACCTCTTCGATTATTCCTAGAAATTCGTGCCCTAGAATTCCTTTAATAGAGATATTAGGATGCCATTATCACCTATCCAAAAAGTTTATAATGTATTATATATACATCAATAATATATATGAATATATCAATAATTATTGATGGCTTAATTATAAATTATATTATATAATGGGTAATATAATTTTCTAATTATAGTAAATAATTTCTTTTTAAAATTGCCATATGATTATATTGAAGATCTATATTGCATTAGCAGAATATGTATTATGGAATGGTACCTAATGTGTAAGTTACATATAGCTAACCATGTTTTATAACTAAGGATGCTGTTTACGAACTAACTCATGTATGGTGAGCCTAATTAGCAGCTGGCTTGCCCATATTTAAGAAATAAGAAATATTATTTAGTATAACAAAGCATCAAGAAATATACAGGCCAGAACAGATGACCTCTAAATTTGAGTTTACATTGCTAGTATTGGTTATATCTTAATAAGGTGTAAAGGAGTATTTAAGAAATTAAGGGCATTATTACATCATAACAAGTTTGGCTTATATATAATGTATAATTATATAATGTATAATTACATAATATATAATTATATAATGTGTAATTACATAATATACAATTATATAATGTGTAATTATATAATATATAATTATATAAGGTACAATTATATAATGTGTAATTATATACGAAATAAGAAGTCGGTTAGTTAAAGAATTTCCATATTTCTACATGATGATTATGACTTAGTACAATTGGTATGTCAAAATAACCTGTGAACCCCATTTCATAATTTTTCAGCATTTCAAGGTCAGTGTTACAGATGCCAATGCGTACTAGCTTGACCAGTGTCTGACCAGGTAGGGGTGAAGGTCGTGTAGCATTTTTGACCAATCGGCCACCTTTCTCGCAACTCTGGTCTACTATATATGCCCTCATATCTTCAAAATAACTGAAATGTTTACAATTCTATAGGATTACTAAACAGTTGATAATTGCTTTAATCTCGGAGAGATAATGAAAGTGCCTTATTGTAGTCGGTGGTAGTAAAAGTGCCTGCATTACTTGGTTTACCATTTCAATTATTAAGTAATACTCTTAGGAATTTAGTCGACGTATGATGTTGTCTTAACATATTATTAGTATTATTAATATCCAGTAAAAGATTGGCGTCAAGTAGCAATATTTGTATTCTATTTTACAGGTCTCAAGATTAAGAGTTGTGATTATTAATTGGAGTTTTTTATATACGTAAATATGAAAATTAAAATTGTGAAATTAAGAAATAAGAGAGGATCATAGATAAAATAATCTTCTTTGGGCCCTGTTTTAGGTACACCATAATTTAAATTATATCCATGGTATATAATATTATGGATTGGTGTATGTTAAGTTAGTATTAGAAGTTCATAATGTATACATTCCTATCCTATAGTTAGTAATTGTGAAGTATTGAGTAATAAAAGTATATATTTGTTGAAAATCTGAGATATTGGACACAATGTGTCCATTATGTAAATAAAGGGTCGAGCACATCAATTTCGTTGTTCTTATTTCTATTGTTGTCAATACGAAATTAGGTTTTGAATATGAAATGTTATTACACGTTATAAATCTGCGAGTGTAACTCAAATGTGTTACAATATTAGAAAGATAGTTCGGTGCTAGAACTTAATGTATACATGAGATACTACAATTAGAGCGTGACATCCCATAAGCTTTTTATACCCATTAAACATACATTTCTTACCTAGTAAACAAACTTATACAAACGTAACTCATATTAATCCGCATCGTATCTTTACATATACCCAAGTATTAGAATGCATTTGTCTTCACAAAATATGTTATTACTAATATAGAGTAAACCAAACTATTAAAAATCTATTAAAGCAATTATGTATAGTTGCAGTATTTGTTTAATAGTTATATTTACCCCTATTATATATATATATATATAAATTATACTTATAGTTATATATAATTAGGCATAACATATATAGAAATACACTTCTGATGTATATGAAAGCAACTATTATATAACAGATGAATAAGCTTTTTTTAACATCACATACAATTTTTTATGCTATGCACCTCATCCCCATTTATCTCACCGGAAGTATCATTCTTGATATATTGGCCCTTTATAAGTACCAAATATACAGCGCGTTTATATAATATATAAATATAACACAATTTACACGCCAAGCAACGGAAGTAATATAATATATAATATAGAATATTGTTTAAATATACTCTTCTATTAATACTAGGAACTATATCGATGTTTGAAGTTATGGATATTACAAATACAAATACAAATATAAACAAATGGGAATCTTCTTAGATCATATTTTATAACCATGCATAGGTTCAAAGCAACTGAAAATAACTAAGAAATCCCTCCCGACTTCGGCTACTCTTATCTGTTTCTTATCTGTTTCTTATAGGTTGATCTCGAATGTTCATAGATGTCAACTAATCAATTCACATATGAATTCCTATAATCTATTAACCATAGATCTAAAATAATTATTATATTTATTAATAAACTAGTGGTATATAGTATGTTATAATATTATAAAAATATGCATCGTATTTATAAATACTGTAGTACATTAATATGCATAAATATATATTATATATGCCGCTATTTTATTTTTATAGATATATATACTATATAATACTCTATACTATATATATATATATTGTTTTATGAATTCTAATTTAGAACAATATACCCATAATTATATTATAAATAAGAAATATATTAATATAAATGAAATACTCAGATTCTATTAGTAGAAATTTGTTTACAAACCTTCCAGACTTTCTTTTCGAAACTGGGAGGTGTTATTTATTATTTTATGTTAAACCTCTATATTCAGAGTATCCACTGAAATGTAATCAGACGAGATATCTGACAAACATTCCATTTTAGCAGCTATGTATTCAGTTCACATGAACGACCTATTAACATATTTCATTTCTTTGTGATTGTAATGAAAAAAATGTTATACTTAAATTACAAGTATTGTATAGAATGTATTTTTTTAATATTGTACTCTATATAGCTTTCAATATGATTTTAATATTATATATTATATTTTGATTGTAATATTTAATATTTATGGCATTTTTTTGCGTGCACTTTTAAAAAATATGATCCTCCTAATTTAAAATTTTAATGCATAAATTACCAAAATATAAACATAAAATGTTACATTCTTGTTTATTAAGTTAATTAGGACAAAATATCATAATAAATAATGCATATATAAAGGATTTAAATATTGTGATAGTATATTATTTAAAAATATATTATAATTATATTATTTTATTTATTATTAATTCAATTTTAAAATAGTGGTAATGGTGGTGGTTGTGGTGATGGTGGTGGTAGTAGTGGTAGTGGAGGTAGTAGTAATGGTAGTGGTGGTAGTAGTAATGGTGGCAAAGTGGAGGTAATCATAGTAATGGTATTGGTCGCAGTAGCGGTAGTAGTGGTAGTAATTGTAAGTGTAGTAGTAATGGAGATATCTGACAAACATTCCATTTTAGCAGCTATGTATTCAGTTAACATGAACGACCTATTAACATATTTTATTTCTTTGTGATTGTAATGAAAAAAATGTTATACTTAAATTACAAGTATTGTATAGAATGTATTTTTTTAATATTGTACTCTATATAGCTTTCAATATGATTTTAATATTATATATTATATTTAGATTGTAATATTTAATATTTATGGCATTTTTTTGCGTGCACTTTTAAAAAATATGATCCTCCTAATTTAAAATTTTAATGCATAAATTACAAAAATATAAACATAAAATGTTACATTCTTGTTTATTAAGTTAATTAGGACAAAATATCCTAATAAATAATGCATATATAAAGGATTTAAATATTGTGATAGTATATTATTTAAAAATATAATATAATTATATTATTTTATTTATTATTAACTCAATTTTAAAATAGTGGTAATGGTGGTGGTTGTGGTGATGGTGGTGGTAGTAGTGGTAGTGGAGGTAGTAGTAATGGTAGTGGTGGTAGTAGTAATGGTGGCAATGTGGAGGTAATCATAGTAATGGTATTGGTCGCAGTAGCGGTAGTAGTGGTAGTAATTGTAAGTGTAGTAGTAATGGAGATATCTGACAAACATTCCATTTTAGCAGCTATGTATTCAGTTAACATGAACGACCTATTAACATATTTCATTTCTTTGTGATTGTAATGAAAAAAATGTTATACTTAAATTACAAGTAATAGATATTGTATAGAATGTATTTTTTTAATATTGTACTCTATATAGCTTTCAATATGATTTTAATATTATATATTATATTTTGATTGTAATATTTAATATTTATGGCATTTTTTTGCGTGCACTTTTAAAAAATATGATCCTCCTAATTTAAAATTTTAATGCATAAATTACCAAAATATAAACATAAAATGTTACATTCTTGTTTATTATGTTAATTAGGACAAAATATCCTAATAAATAATGCATATATAAAGGATTTAAATATTGTGATAGTATATTATTTAAAAATATATTATAATTATATTATTTTATTTATTATTAATTCAATTTTAAAATAGTGGTAATGGTGGTGGTTGTGGTGATGGTGGTGGTAGTAGTGGTAGTGGAGGTAGTAGTAATGGTAGTGGTGGTAGTAGTAATGGTGGCAATGTGGAGGTAATCATAGTAATGGTATTGGTCGCAGTAGCGGTAGTAGTGGTAGTAATTGTAAGTGTAGTAGTAATGGTGTGGTGGTGACGTTAGTAGAAGTAGTAGTGTTGGTGGTAGTGATAGTGGTACAAATATTATATATTACAAATTGAAATTTACAATATTACATTAATTGATTTATAATTGTTTTTATATGCTAAAAATAAATAATCATAATATATATTATTTTATATATTAATATTAATTTATTCAGTAAATAAAGTATATTAACTAATAAACAACTGGACTACCAACGTATTGATTTTCATCAAAATGCTTGGAATACAATCTTGGATTTTTCATTTTTTTAAATTTCTTTTAAATTATTATTTTTTATCACCTATTACTATCTTTTTTGATTTATTTGAATTAAATATATTAAAACTATAATTTACTTAAATAGAACACCAAAATTCTACACATTTCATATTTTATTAATAATTTAAAATAAATAATTCAAAATACTATATTTGCATATAAAATTCAATATTATAGTTATTATTGATATTAATGTCACTTCTCACGTAAAATTAATTTTTTTTTCTCAAAAATTTCTTGTATTATGATTATATCTAAATAACTCTATATTTTTAAGAATAACCTTTAATACCATTCTTATTTATTAGTTTTGTTTATTAACATTTGTAATTATTGAAATCGTGTCACTTGTACTCTTGGTTTTGCGTATATAACGCGATTTATTTAGCTATTTAGAATACTATGAATATGATATATTAATACGATATTACGGCACTCTAAAAATCCACTTATTACGATTTGACTAAATTGTATAGATGATAGACGTGGCGTCGGCGACTCCGTCGATCCAAGTCATAATACACCATTTTGTACAAGCTAACTATAACACAATTGGCTACATATGTCTACTGTCACAAGAAACTAGATATATGTAATGTACAACATACAGTGTACGACGTACACTGTACGTATCATATATTTATAAATCTATATAGTAACATATGATGTAAAAGACATTTTTTATAAAGAAAAATAAATTCATGAATATAATATTAGAAAATCACCTTTGCTTACGATATAATTTAATTCATAAAATAGTAATAGTTTATAATTAGGTAGATTCTAATATGTAATTTATGATCACTTTAAATGTTTAATTTTGGTAAGATTATATGTAAGTGTGAATATTTGCACAATGCTCCATATACGGTTTCAAAATAATATATTACGATATCAATAATTTAATATTTTTTTATTTTAGAAATTCTATGTTCTCCTTTATTTGCATGCAATAAGAGCGATAATAAATTTAAATATAAACTAATTAAATTATAATATATAAGCTTCTAATATGGTAATCAACTAATTATATTATATAAAACTAAATTTGCAACATAAAATAATAGTAATTTATCATTATAGTTATCTTATTTTTTTAAAATATGTATCTAAAATGGCAATACATTAAATAAGTTTAGAATAACTGATTTCTTAAATTATTGTAAACATTGAAATGTTAATAATTATTTTATATGCATACTTATTAGTTGATGCATTATTATTCTACTGTAAATAAATGTATACTACATTTTATTTATTATATTATATATTTAATTAAAACAAAGGTTTTGTACTATATATAATAATATATTTTATATTTGAAAGTTGATTTTTTCTAATAATTTAAACCCTTTAAATTAAAATTCAATGACGTTACTTTAATTTTGAGTTTACCACTTTACTAATATGATTTGATTACTAAATGTATTATTATAATCTCTACACAATACAAGCGTAGCGTAATTTATTTATCTTTAATTACTGAACCATATTTGTTATATGAACTATCTATGTAATATTGAATTCAACTTTTATCTAAATTTATATGTCAATATTGTATTCCTTGATACATAAATATGTATTTAACTCAGTGAACAAGTAATATGTAATTAATACTATTTATCGCAATATATTATAATATTAATTATAATTAGATTACAAAAATAAAATATTAAACTTACGTTTTATTTATTAAGATATTAATATTAATCAAAAGTTAAATTATTCCAATATATACCACATATGAAGTTATATCATATTTTCTATAATATATAAAATATATGGTATAACATGCGTATATGGGAAAACATATTGAAGTTGACAAGGTGAATAATATCCACGTTCATAAACCACTGAATAGAATTGCTTACATTTTATGCAAATATAAATATGAATCACTATAATTATGAAAATAATTAAATAGTATTTAAAGCAATTATATTATTTTAAATATATATTTTAATTTTTTCTATTGATATAACATTTATTATGCTTATATGTAAATAATATTTGTAGGTTTGAGCATTTTAAATATTGTAATTCACTACACATGGAGTATGAAGTAATGATATCACTTCATATTATATTATATAATATATATATTATATGTATTATATTCATACAATATTAACAATAGTAATGTTTTACTTGTGAAAATACATATAATAGTGTGATATTTCACAGAATCAACTTCTTACGTCGTGAATGCACATATATGTAAGATTAACTAATTGCATATAAATAAAAAACTAACTACTATAATATATTATTAAAAAAACTTAATTGCTATAAATACTATTAAATGGTTTTAATGTGTTTAGTAATTCATAATAAAAGCATTTATAATAAGTAAGCGGTATCTCTAATGATTTATTTGCTTTGCTAATTTCTAAGATTATTCATCAGCTTGGTCAGCTTCCATATAGGTAATCAATTAATAAACATCTGAGAATCAGGCAACAATTGATAATATAATCTTACTATATAGTAATATCTATTTAAATAATTAATTAATAACACATGTGAAATATTGATTCCTCTGATTGGCTATTAATAATTTTATTAATAATAATTCGCAGTTATAATATGTATGTATATATATATATATAAATAATTATAAAAAATTATATTCAATTAATATATCTTACACTAAATGGTAATTTTCGCTAAAATAATAGAATTGTTATAAAAAAATTAGTTTTTAATTCTGCTTATACCTTTAATGTTATGATATACTATTTACCAACTTAATAATATTTTCAATAAATATGCCATCTTTATACACTATCAAGCAAAAATATTAAGTATTATTCTTTAAAGAAGAATAAACTTATTAATAAATAATATTACATAAGCACTTCTACTCATTAATATCACCGACTCCTCCGCCATTCCACAGAAACCGATTGCTCTATATGGGCACGAGCGTGCCATTACCCAGATCAAGTATAATCGTGAAGGCGATCTCTTATTTTCATGCGCCAAGGATAACTCACCGAATGTTTGGTACTCGGTCAATGGTGAACGACTTGGCTCCTTCCAGGGCCACAATGGTGCCGTGTGGTGCCTCGATGTTAACTGGGACTCCAGCAAAGTATTCACAGGCTCATCCGATAACACAGCGAAGCTATGGGACTGTGAAACAGGTTTTCTTTTATTATTATATTGGTTATTATTACTGTTTTACGGTAATTTAATTTATTAATTTCTATTGTTATTAGAATATAATCATATACTTATCATTTATAAAAATATATATATATATATATATTTTTCTGATAAATATAGTATGATTTTAATACATAATACATAATAATACATAATATTAACTTTAATTTACTATCATTTAATATTCTTAGAACGATCGGGAAAGTTAATTATCTGTATTTATGTTTCCAATAATCTCTAATAATTTCTAATATTGTACCACCTCTAGGCAAGGAGCTATCTTCGATCACCACACTTTCAGCAGTGAGGACGTGCGGTTTCTCCTTCAGCGGAAACATGTTAATGTTGACAACGGATGCGGCAATGAAACAGATTTGTCAGTTGAAAGTGTTTGATATCCGAGACTCCTCTCAAATGCGTTGGTACTCCTAATTCACATTTGAATTATTTGGTATTTTTTGGTTATATTGAAATGTCATCATTTGTATGGATACTAAATATTATTATTCGGATGCTATAGAATTATGCAATTTCATAATTAATTTTCGTCATTTTTAGTATAATATATTTTAATATATATTATTCATAATAATATTCCATTGTGGCGATTGTAAATTTAATCATCGTGTAATACTGTAAATGACATTCTATGCAAAGGTGACAATAATCCGATGAAAGTGATTGACATGGCGTCGTCGAAGGCGACGGCTGCCGTGTGGAGACCCCTGGAGAAGGGTTTCATCACGGGTCACGAAGATGGCTCAGTCATGCAGTTGGACTTTGAGAACGGCGAAGCTTTGAAGGTGAACCACAAGCATAGCAACCAAATCAATGACATTCAGATTAGTGCCGACAGCACCATGTTTGTCACCTCTTCCAAGGATACATCTTCCAAGGTTTGTGTAATGCTTTTTTGAAATATTTAGAAATATGATTTACAATCTATTCTATTGATTATATTCAGATTTATACTCGTAGATAATGAAATCAATTTTTGAATCTGATTTTGATGAAATGTACTCATTTTACTTATATTAAAGATATAATGGATATTTTATATTATAGTATAATACAATTGTATTATACTATAATTTAAATTGTTCATTATCATTAATTCGAATGAACTATTTAATTTTTGTTACAAAGATTAACGTCTATACCTCTAGAAAATTGTACAGACTACTTTATGTTTCACCCTATTACATGGTAATTTTACACATTAAGTAGCACATAATCCATTTAATAGTTTACCTAAATAAATAGTGCCATATTGAAATTATTTTAATAATATATATTATAATAATATAGTTCATTTTTATTTGATATTAAAATAACTTATTTTAAATTATCTAATATTAATTTAGATCTTTTAATTATGAGTTATATAGATTGGAAATAAAAAACAAGTTTTAAAATGTATAATATAAATTTCAATATAGTAGTAACTAAATTGTAGAGATGAAGACGTATTATATAAATATATACTTTGTATAGCATCTTTATATAAAACTATATTTTCATCAATATCTAATTATTGTCTTATCTATATACAAATTTATTTTATTATTTGATTTCAATTATTAATATAACTAAACTGTATAAATGTCATACACATTGTGAGAATTAGTTGTTGGTTTTTGTTAGATTCATTTGAAATAATGCATTACTATTTATTTTTGATTTATTATAAATTATAATATATTTATATATATTCAATTTAACAATATGTTAGTTGCATTATATTTCATTTGACTAGTAGATCTATGCATATTATAAATTCTATTAAATATATATTTTAATTATAGATGCTCTTACAATACTATTACAATGTTAACATACTTACAGCTATTTGACATGTATACTCTTGATCTGCGTAAAACATATAAAACTGACCGTCCAGTGAATTCTGCGTCTATTTCACCTGTTCAACTCCATGTTTGTATTATCATTTTTAAAATTATAACTTTAGACATTTACAAATTACATTTTAATAATTATAATTTACTTAGTATTTTGTATGGATAATAATGTATTGATCTAGATAATTTTTATTTTATACATCAATTTTATATAATAAATATATTTTGCATAATATATTTAATTATATATAATTATATAATAAACTATATGAAAATGTATGTGTTTTTATATAGTATAATTAAATGTGTTAATTAAAAAATATATTTAGTTTACTTCTTGCAGTAAAATCTTCAATTAAATTAATTTATTATAATATTAAAATTGAATATAATTTAGTTATATAAATATTGAATAAAAGTAATTATAAACACCGTAAATTTGCAATATAAACATAATCCTGTAAATTAATTTTCATATTAACCGGTTATATATTATTATATTTAGATTACTAATATAATTATGATTTCAAAAATTTAAATATATAACAGATAAGTACATTTTTTAAGTTAAATATATAGTAAAGATACGATTATATTATAAAAGCTTGTAAAATAAACATTTTATTATTTATCAATACATTCTTTTAGACAATATCTTTCATCATCTTATCTATATCACAATCATAAAAAGTAGTTCTGTAATCAATAATTAATTTATAATCAATTTCAAGAAATTATCTATCTTTTTGAAATGTAAACACCAGTAAAATTGAAGTAATTATATGCAACTACAATAATCAGGTGGTATTGGGTGGAGGACAAGAAGCTATGGATGTCACGTCCACTTCAACTAAAGGCAAATTTGAGTCACGGTTCTACCACATGGTATTTGAGGAAGAGTTTGGTCGAGTGAAGGGTCACTTTGGTCCCATCAACAGCGTAGCATTCCATCCTGCTGGTAACGGCTTTTCCAGCGGAGGTGAAGATGGTTATGTACGCATGCATGTCTTCGATAAGACTTATTACGATTTTGAATATGAATACTGACCGCAACATATATTGACCACCCAATGAAATCAAATTTATTGCAATTGAATTTAATATTTTTAATAAATATTTTAAAATAACGATACAAACGTATAGTATTGGGTTTTTAAAATATATTCTACTGCGGTTTTATATTCTAAGTATAATTTATTGCGTTATATTAATTGAATTTTATTTTATATGTTATTATTCATTATTACCTATTTATTATACTTGTTTATGGTTTACCACTATAATCGAAAGCGAATATTAATAAAGATATTAATATATTTTGCAGTTGTATCAATGTCCTCATTTCTAATATTATGTTTCTTTTTTGACAATGTTGTCTTGATGTATCAAGTCTATTCCTGTACTCGCATATATTAAAGTTAACTGTAGTCTACATAATATAAGTTTACTGTTATATGTTATAGTTGAGATAATATGTTATTCACGTGAGTAGACCACATGTGAATATGCTGAGATTGGTATTACCCAATAAACCATATGATGTATTTTATGAACTATTATACAATCTTATATAATTATTTTAAATAAAAAATATTTTAAATACAAATAAAATACATTTATACTTTTATTATATAACAAAAAACTAAAATACCTGGATTATATTCTGGTTACAGAATATGAGCTAACATACCTAAATTACTATGATGGAACCTATAATATTCAGTTGGTTTAGATAAGTACTAATTTCTCGTATTTCATGGTAACTAGGCAGTTTAAATCCACATCATTAGTACAGTAAACTTATTTATTGTACTATTAAATTTCTAAATAAATCTGAATAATATACACTCAAAACTTATTAATTATAATATATATAATGTAAGGTTATTAGATTTTTAAATATATATGTTGGTATTAGTTTTACAATTTAACAAAATAATTTTAGAAATGTCAATAATATATATCTGTTCATATTCAATGATATACAGTAAATATTATTATTATTTAATATCAAATATATTTCTTTTATTTGATATTGAATAAAAATCCATCTAACCTAAAAAAATAACTTCTGATTTTTAAAATTAGTGAATAAATATTTCTAATTTTAAAACCAAAATTATATTAGATATTTATAAATAAATGATTTCAGAGTTTTGAATATTTGATTTTCTGTAAATCTACTATTTGAGATATTTGAATACTTGATTTTCTGTAAATCTACTATTTGAGATATTTGAATACTTGATTTTATGTAAATCTACTATTTGAGATATTTGAATATATTATTCAAAGTAGAACCAAATTATTTGATCATCTAAAGTGAAATTAGGACTTTCTTAAGATACATAAAATTAAACAATAATTTATTAATAGTAACATGTTTAACTAATTTATTCTTCAGGTATCTTACTAGTAATACTTTTGATAAATGGTCAAATCAATATTTATCGTTTTTATTACTGTACAAATGTAATAACATTGTGTTGATGTGTCAGTTAATAATATGTATGTGTGAAATTAAGATACCAATAATATTGATAGGTCAAGTTGGAATCATGCTGTTATTAACAAACTCTATAAATGTTTCCTTTATGGCTAAATCAGATTGCATGGGTCTATTCTTTACATAACTAATAAACTGTCTTTTGTAACTCTGAAGATCTCCCATCTTGAGTAATCTATGCAGTCGAATCTGTAAAATGTAGGTCATAATTAGAAGATAAAAGTTGTGCAAGAGAAGGAAGAAGATAATTGCAAAATAGATATTTGTAAAGGAAGACTTACCGTTTTATTACAATCATTAAAAATAATATTGTCGCCCACTATGCAAACTTTCTGTTTCTCAATTATGGCCTGTTACAAAGGAATATAGTTAAATATAAAAAACACGAATAGAATATATAAATAATTGTATGGCTGATGTTACAAAAAATAGTTATTAAATGTTACTCGGGGGATCTTTCAAACATTTAAGGTATTTTTATATTTATTTCTTTTGCACTACTTGAACAGACGTCGCGGATGATTAGGGTTATGTAACACTGAGTTCTAAATGTAATCAATATTTGTTTTTTCAATTAATTAAATGTAAAATAATTCTACAGAATGTCATTAGGTTTTATGTAATTCAAATAGTTCTGTATTTTATAAAATTACGACGTGTCTGAATAATTATAAGAAAACCCCCAGTATCCTCAAACCTGCATCTTTTCAATATTTAAGCCCAGTTTATTTATATAGATATAATGTATTTTATATATAATTAATATAAAATTAGTTTCTAATTAATATTACCTACATTTTATATTAAAGAATTAATAAATATATATGAATATATATAAGAATAATTTAATTAATTATTTGTATTCACTATCTAGTTATATTTCTAACGTATTAAACATATAGTTATTATATTTCTAACGTATTAAACATATAGTATTACAATAAAGAAATATTTCATCAAAATGGGAAAAATCAAAATCAAAAAATATAATACTTAATCTTAAATAAAAATGTTTGTTTTGAATTTGATGATTTACAAATAATTCAGTAAACAAACAGCTTGAATAATATTAAATAATTTATTGGAAGGATTATAATATTTGCTGCAATAACAAATGTTAATATATTTAAAACAATTATTCGTAACACTGACATCAAATTGTTTATTTTATTCACCTAACATTAATTTACAGTTATCACATTTTAATTTATTTTATTCATATGACAAACATATCCAGCTAAATAAAAACATAAAAGAACATCACGATTATCATCTGCTATTATACTTATTAATGAGACGTTAAAATAATCAACAAAACTTTAAACAAAAGAAGAAATTGGTAAATTATCGTTCAAAATAGAAAAATCAGATCTGCAGCAAATCTGATGATAGTTTTTTTTTCGAAGGAAAATTATTTTTCTACACAAGTAACTCAGAATTTCCATAGAAAATAAAATCAAACATGTTTGATATTTTCAACAGAATCAAAGACGAATAATATATATGATATTTAGTTATTAAAATAAACTTAAATAAAAAAAAATTAATTTGAAAATTATTAATTATAAAATGGCTTATTTTTTAATAAACTTGAAAAATATCTCTAATCTCAGACCTTTACAAACTGAGGTCATTTAATAATATGCTATGAAAAACAGGCAATATAATTTGTACACAATTGTATATAAATTAATCAATGCATTATCCGTTTATCGTAAAATACCCTAGGAATAATTCATAATTTCGAATGACAAGTTACTTATATTATGTAAAATATAATTCTCTTTAAAATAATAATAAATCAACTTAATATTAAAGTAATTGAAATTATATTAAATTAACAAAAATTATTATATAATATAATTAATAATTAAATAGAGAATGATAAATTTAACTAAAAATGTTACAAATTTAAATAATTATTTATATTAAATATATATAATTTATTTAAATAAATATTAATAGTGTTATATAATAAAATAATTTTGTATAAAAGGTATCGAAAATATATATTAAGTACTTACAAAATTGATACAAAATATTGTATTTGTGAATATGTATACCATATTTATTAAATATAATAAAATAATATTTCCAATAAAATATATATAAACAAATACAATTATATACAATTTATATATAGCCAACACATAATTCACAATAATATATAGTAGTATAATTTAATTAGATATATAAAAAAATACTTATGGAAATGAAAGTTATATTTTATTTAACAATTTCTTCTCTTGACGCTACACAATTTGCAATGATAATTTGATTCCATTATTTTTGTTTTATTTACATTTTTTGCAATTCACATAAATTCTAGTTGTACATTTTTGTGGTTTATAACAACTCAAAATAATTTTAAATATAATGAAATAAAAACAGATGTATATTTATTATATATGTAAAGATATTATATATTCTTATAAACTAAATAATCAAAATAATATGTAGTACATATATTTAAAATTAAACAAAAATAATTATAAATATAAACATTATTATTTTATATATATTAAATAAATATAAATAAATAGTCAAAATAATAAACTAGATCGATAATAAAATATAGACATTTAAAAAAAAACATCAATATTTTATAAGTGTTATATTGATTGTGTTATAGATTTTTGTTTATTGAAATTGTAAAATATTATAAATAATATAATAAACTAACAGGCATTTTAGTATCGAACCCAGTAGAATTATCAGAATTATCCATATTCATAAAAAATGCAAAGCAATATAACTCTCAGCCATCTTGAAAATAATTTAAAGAAGTTTTTATTTTTTTTATAATTTTGTTTTGTATTATAAACAACGATTTTTAAATATTGCTATTTATCAAAGCTTATTTAATTAAAATATTTAACATTAAATAATATAACGAATATTAATTCTCAAATTTATTTCTATAAATGTACTATAACTTCAAATTAAGAATTTAAATATAATCAAATTAAAGTAGTTTTATTAACTTTAAATATCTAATTTATAAAATACTATTATACTACCACTACTATTACTATTAAAAATTTATTAATTATTACTTTATTATAATAGCAAAATTGTGCATTTATTTACACATTGAAATATATGACGCTATTATCTATCGGGTATGCAAAGCTATGACTCTATTGTATATATTTTGTAAAAGGTTAATGTTATTATTTTAAAAAATATAATATACCACTATATTTTGTAAAATGCATTAATTATTGAATTTATATTTGTATATAATTTTATATTTTTATATAATTATTAAAGTAGTTTTAAGAAAGATAGTGATGGACTCTCGCATATTAATTTCAATTAGCCTACAAAAGTATTAGAATTATGATGTTTTTCAGTTTTAAAAAAAGACTATTTCCAGAAATCTTTATTGAAAAAAACTGATATATTTAAATATTGGATGATTTATTTTTAATTAAATTGAAACTGAAATAATGTATAATTGAAAAATATACAACAATATATAGTTTAAACAATAAAGATTTAACCTATTTAGATATATAATAACTATTATTTTTAAATTATATATCTACTAAATATTTACTTGTAATTTTTAACATTCAGATAATGAAATATATCATTAAGTTGATTAATAAATCTATAACTTAGTTTTACAAATTTCATTTAATAGTAAAGAGATGAATCAACTAGCCACCAATAACTTTTAAACAAACCAACCGTAATAGACTGCTGAACACAGCTCTCCAGTTTCTGTAAGTAGTTAGCTGAGGTAGGTTGCTGCATATTGGAAAAGAATTATAGTGAATAAAATAGTAAACATAGAAAATCAAATTAATTTATTAAAGAATTCATTAAATAATTATTTAAGTAAATATATACAGCCAACTGTGAATTTAACTTATTTATGGAGGTAGGGATACATTTTGGCTATGGATATATCCATGTATAAAAAACATACTAATGTTAGATAACATTATCTAACATCGTCTAACAAGATGACAACAAGGATCACTAATTTGATATGATAAAGAAACATGATTTCAATATATGATTAGAATGAATTAATATTACATTTATAGAAAATAGACTTAAAATAAATATGTAGATCAAAAATAGTTTTCCTTTTACGTAGTGTTCGCAACGACAATCATTCTCAAAGAACCTTATTCTATTTGACAGGAGTAAAATATTAGGAAATATTACAAAATAAATACTCTTCGTGTGTATATTAAATATGAAATTGATATATTTATTATAATCTTTCTCTTATCAATTTGATACTATTAAATTATACATAAGATGATGATTTGTGTAAATGAGTGATAATATACAATGAAAACAATTTTAATATCAAAAATTAAATGGAAAAGATACTCTTGTTATTAATTTTTAAAAGTTGTATAATATACAGATGATGAAAATGTTTTATTATATCAAGAGAAATATAAAACAAATTATTAACAAAACCATGCTCACGATTGGAGTCTAGCTCTAGTTGTTAGTGGAAAACCCATAAATTATTAGATGAAATAAAAAATATTTTTTTAATCTTATCATTTTTATATAATTGCATAATTAATAAATTACGTAATTTGTGAAAATTAAATCAATATAAATTTGGTAAATCTAATTAGAATTAATAGATGGGAGCATTATTTGCAATGCAATACTATGACGCAATATAGGCCACTCACAGCGAACTGCTAAGCTGCACTTACGGTTAATGTGGATTTATTAGCAGGTCGGGTCTTGCCGGAGAACAATGCCAATCGAATTCGTTCGTAGGGCAGCTCATCAACAGGTGATACCTCAAACAACGGGCTGTCCCAACGTTGGCGAGGATTCGGTTCCTCGAAACGTGACATCAGATCCTCCAGCCTACGAACATTGCTTCATAATTTACTTACTGCGCTAATGTCGGCAGCATTTATAGATTATAGAAATCGGAGATAAATAAAGTATATTGCAATTGTTGTTTAAATTTGGAGTTGGGAATTAATGGACTGAGAAGTCTGGAAATATATTGCTAGCAGAACAATTATCTACCGCTTACAAACACGTTATCGTCATACTTGCTTTCCCATTCAGAATTCCATTTGCGTACTAGGTCTTTATCGGTAACACAGTAAATCTTATGAATGAGAGTGTTTATATTTCAATTTCTATAAATGCAAAATAGAAATGTCAAATATGTCATACATTTCTAGATTTATAAATAACGTCATATTATTTGGGTTAAATAACCAAACACTGTGGGGTCTGCGCTGACTTGATGGCGCAATATATTTCGTATCGGAATCCCTTTATGTAGTTCATGGAATCAAGGATCACAACATTTTTCTTATCGAGGGATCTGCAAATTGTAACTGTTTATAAACAGACAGAGAAAATTTAAACAGACTTGAACATGATGTATTAATACTCTGAACACTTTGTTTGTAGAATTTTAGGAAATCAATTAATGAAAAAACAATTTACTAAATTAAATTTAATAATATTTGATACATTGTAAGAATTAATCAGAAAAAAATCATGTTATTTATTAGAAATATTTACATAAAATAATATTTAAAATACTATTGTTAATTAAAATAATTGTATAATTATTAATTAGTAAGTATTATAAACTTTTGAACTGTAGATTTCAAGATTCCTCTGAGTTGTTTTTCTTTTTCAACATCTGTGTAAGATGAATTATAATGTGAATACAAAAAGAAGACATTTTATGGAGAAAAACTTATAAAAATTATATTATTTAATACGGTAACTATTATGGTATTTTAATAGTTTTAAAATTAAATAGTGTTACAACTTATAGTATATTCATTTTTAGATTTTAAATTTAAATTAAAAACATATTTTGTTTTAACAACCTGCGTATATAAGTGATTTCTCGAAATTTAATAATGAATCATCAATGGTCAAAACAGAAATATTTTCTTGATGTTTTAAAAATATTTCCAATTGCTTAACTCTGGTAGATTTCCCGCTACATGGATAACCAACTAAGATAATACAAGGCATTTCAATACTATTTTAAATTCAAATAATTATAATCTTTGCGTCCAAAGATATTTTTAACAAGAAATAAATACTGGAATATGATACTAGATATTTTCGGAAATAAATAATCCAGCCTATTTTGAATTAAATTATTGAATCCTTATAATTATTAATATCAAGGATACCGTGGATAATAACGGAATTTAGTGATTTAATATTTATGTCTATGACTTATATCTACAAAAAATGCCATATATATATTATTGCATTACAATATATATAATATTAAATTAATAATTTATATTACTATATTATTCTTTTGATAATAAATAGTTGGCTAAATAATAGTTATAAAATGTATTAAATAGCCATTCATTACTTATTATAACCAATATAAATTATATAATTAATGAATAGGAAAGTGTGTACAAATAATATAAAGAGCAAAATTAGTTTTTAAAAAATATAACATTTATCCATAAATCAAATTTTATTCGTAGATGGACATACGATTTTATGATAAAAATATTAAATAATATGCTTATCGGCGATATGTACCATAGTTAAATGAACGAAATAGATTATAATATTGGTCATACAATTGAGGTGAATACGTAGGTTGCCAACGAGGTCCTGGAGTTTGGTACATATTTAGGTATATCTCCGTGTAGAGTTCAGTCATCAAGTAGTTATACCGGAAAATGCAGTCATCGTTGTGTTGGCGTATCATGACCAAGCGCGTGTACATATTGGGAGACCACAGTATAGTATCAATCAACCCGCCAACTTGCCGACGAACGTGAATGAGGTATTTCATTCGACGGACCATATATTTCAAATCGTTTATTTTGACTCGAAGAGAATGACTATAATATACATGTTCATTTCGCATATCTGAAAGAATTATAACAATATAATTAACAATGTTTTAATAATATAATGTGTCAGTATATAATAATACTGTATATTATATTATATTGAGTATTTATAAATGTTATAAATACTCTATGATTATGATTTAATAATAACTACGATTTAAGAATAGCTAATATTATTTTTCAAATTTCAAATATATATATATATATATATTTATATATATATATATATATATATATATATATATATTATCATATTATTAATTTAATAAATTAAATCAAATAAAGAAGAAAAAAATCATGTGATATAAATTTAAATCATGTGATATGATCACATGTTATATATTAAAATTCCTATGGAATCATTTAATAAAAATTATAGTTTTAGATATAGATCCATGATTAATATTTTTCACTTTAATGTTTATGTTTATATAAAATATATAACTATATTAATTAATTAATTCTAAATACCTAACTTCATGAGCTATTTTTGTTATATATTTAAATTGTGTTTAAATATTATTGTTTTTATAACATTTTTATTATGGACTAATTTAAACTATAACACGAATAATGAATTATATTATTATATAATATGGCTATATTTACCAATGTATTACAATATGTTATTTAAGTATAATACTATATTAACAATATGGACATAAACATAGTATAATAATATTAGATTATATGGAATATGATTTTTTATATAAAATATTTTATATTTTATTTAAAATTTAATTTTTAAGGTGAAAATTAAACCATTCATAAATACTTCAGTATTTTAAATGCTTGTTAAAATACTTTTGTTTGTTAACATTTTATTTAATACTTAAAATCACATACTTGGCATACTGCAGATTCGAAAATCTTCAAAATATTTCTCAAAATTTTCATGAGATTAACAATTCAAGCATGGGGATTAATATAGTTGCTATCGCCACCTATGTTATTTAACTTTATTCCACCCAATTTAAAATTTAAATTATTGATATTTTAATAAAACATGATTTGCAAATTATATTATAATTTGCAATCCGCAATAAAATGTATTTATAAAATTGTATTTTATATTTATTATTTTAAATATAATCATTGCCATACTCGATTCATAATAATCTAAATTGTTAATTTTATATTTTGATATATATCAAAATATATTAAATTATTAGTAAGCGCATATAAATTATTAATTATTATAATTATTTATTGTTATAAATTATTAATTATTATTAAGCGTAATATAGATAGATGTTTATTACTCTATTATCGTATTTATGTATACTATTAGTAACGATACATTTTAGTATAAATATATAAAATATTTAATTTGACATTTGACAATTCTTTATAACTACAGAACATAAAGTTAAAAAATATACAAATATATACTAGTATTAGTGCATAAATTAAATTAATATTTTCATATTTTAATTTGTACAATATATATGATTAAATTAATTATATTTTGTTATATTCTTTTAATATTATATTATTTTATTAATATGCGATAATAAATATCATTATATATATATATATTCATTATGTATATTTCCAATTATATATATATATATATATATAAATATATATTGTAATATATTATTTATTTAATATATTCTATTACATAAAATAAATTAATATTTACATATATTAATTTGCAAAAATATTTGATATTTAAATGAATTATATATTGTTATATTCTATTATTATTATTTTATTAATAAGCTATAACATATCATCATATATATGCATTGTGTCAATTTTCAATTATATGTATGTATATATATATATATATATAATACTAATACATCATTTAATTTTGTAATATCATTGATATTTGAATAGCAACACATTAAGTATAGCTCATTCGTTCTAATATAATCATTGTAAGATAACTTACCAGCCATATCGTATATTTGATTTCGTATATTGTATAATGTATTTTTTAACTCGAGTTGTTAAACGTAAGTGTATTAGTTTTATTTTACATATACCAAATGTAATAGGTATCAAGATGGACGATGCCAACAATTTGATTGGCGTGTTGTATATTGATAATGTCGTGATATTCCTCTAATATATATAATCGCATACCATCTGGAATTTAAGAGTTTCCAATATCGTTATATTTAAAGATTTAAGTATTACAATGTATAAATATTATCTAGTTATATTATAGTATGTACAATTATAATGTAAATACTAATATATTACATGTTTATGATAATATCATTTTAATATTAATTTTAAATTCTTCAACATTTTATAAATTATATATATTTAATTTCAAAATCATTTAATTTTGTAATGAATAAAAAAGTATACCTTATATAATGTATTTATATATCATATCATTTCACGTGAACACGTATAAGTTCATTGTAAATGATCGGAAAATAGTCACATATAGATATGGAAAAAACAAAACTATTTGGAACAAAGCTTCGTTTGTATTTGTTATAGCCAATTCAAAATAGTAATCAATTTTGTTAATTCAACATCACCTTTCTTAAAAAACATCACTTATTTGCACTATAGTGAATTTTTCATTGCATATATGTTTAGATTGTTTTTATACAACATATAGGTGATAAACATATATAACTATAGATTTATTAAACATTTTTTAAAGTATATTATTTCATTTACGCGCAATATCGCAGGACACAGTTATCAATCGCTATATTTGTAGATGATTCAAGATCATTGTATGATAGAGCTTACTTTTACTTAGAAGATAATGCGCGACTGGTGCCTTTGATAATTTAAAGGTAACCGAGTTATGGTATTAGTATGAGATGGTTATCCAAACGGTTATTTAACAGGACTTTGAATGAAAACGCTAGTCGATCCGAGTTACTGTACGGTGTCCACGTTGCAACAGTACTTCTATAGATATTTACACAACGCGGCGAAGTTTTGCAACCTTTTGTACGAGTGTTGATGTTTCACTTCAAAGCCGCTGAGTGTTCTTTCTAAATCCACGGCGCGTTCTTGCACAGATAACGGACTTCCAACACTTTAACATAATCAGTGGTATGCATGTTCAATGGCATTCATTTACGATTATTAACAATTTTCTCTATCGCTATCGAAACAAACTGTTTATGTAGATATTCATATGATAAATCATTTGTTCATAAAATCATAATTTATATTATAATAAATCGGCCAAGTGGTATTAAATCTACTTGCTTGAATATATTATGCAATTAGTGTAAAAACTGAATACTTAAATTTTATAATAGCTTCAGCTTTATGATTTCATAAATAAATACAATATAATTGTATATTAGAACTACACAAATTGAGTTTATTTGAATACACTATATTATAGTATATTAATACATAGTATCCGAACAATATTTAATGAATATGTATGGTAACACTCGGTATAATAAATATATATAAATATGTTGTATATATATTGTACATAACAAATATGCAAAAAGAAGAAATTGATAAGCGGAAAAGTTAAAGGAGTGAAAGTTAATTGAAAGTGTTGAGATATTTCTAGTCAACTAAATCTTGCAAATGTTACTTAGAATTTATTAGCAACAATGTATATGATAAATTATATATATCTATATGTGTGTGAGTGTGTGTGAGTGTGTGTGAGTGTGTGTGAGTGTGTGTGAGTGTGTGTGAGTGTGTGCGAGTGTGTGCGAGTGTGTGCGAGTGTGTGTGAGTGTGTGTGAGTGTGTGTGAGTGTGTGTGAGTGTGTGTGAGTGTGTGTGAGTGTGTGTGAGTGTGTGTGAGTGTGTGTGAGTGTGTGTGAGTGTGTGAGTGTGTGTGAGTGTGTGAGAGTGTGTGTGAGTGTGTGTGAGTGTGTGTGAGTGTGTGTGAGTGTGTGTGAGTGTGTGTGAGTGTGTGTGAGTGTGTGTGAGTGTGTATATTTGTGTGTGAGTGTGTGTATTTGTGTGTGAGTATACACATATCATTTATTATAATAAAATATATTAATATGTATATATAACTAATATCACTATTAGTCAAGTTATTATGCATAAGTTCGTCTGAGATGACCGACTGGATAACTTGACCTCTCGACTTTACCCGCAAGGATGGGAGAGTCGTCGTTCCCCTACTTATCGGTTATCTGATCAAAATAGGGAAATGTTCACTAATTTAATTTCTAATCTATTGTGTCACAATCGATTTAGGGGCATTGAATTGGTCTCAATGTTTACAACTAGTAATGCAAGTTAGATTGGTGATCTACGATATGTTTAGTCTATATATATATATATATATATATATATATATATATAAATATAAATATATTATAACTTAGAATCGCTAATTTAAAATGAAGAACTTTTTTTAATATCTCAGACTAAAACTTAGTGTAGGCCATTTTAAAGTAATCACCCCTAGTCAAATTAAATGTATTGTTAATACATTTAATTTTAAATATTTGCCATTTATATATCTATATATTCAATATAAATATATCTGCTTTATGTATGAATTATACTATATATATAATAAGTATATCTATAATTTAACAAACAACAGATTGTTAAGAATTTACGTTTGGAATCTTTCCTGTAATAAAGTATATTCACATGTGGATGTATTGAGTGTGTTTCAATTATAATATGGTAAATATTTATATGTATATTATAATATAATCTAACCTTGCTCAAAATATTTTTAATTAGATTGTATTATATATAGGCATTCAATTCCATGCATTCAATTGATATATATATATATATATATATATATATATATATATATCATATTTGTATTTGTTGAAATTATAGTCTTAGGTGAGAAAATATATTTACAATATATATATATAAATTAGTATATTTTAGATAGATGACCCATAAAACAAAAAATATTTATATTTTTGAAATCATAATATTTACAATTAAGGATTGGCATGTCAGTTTAAATGACAGCTAAATATGAATTTATTTTATTGGGAATATCTCATAATATTTAAAATTCATTTTATCTTATAAATGTATAAAATTCGCTAAATAATTCACATATGCGTATTTTGTCTATATGAAGTACATTTTTAAATATTAGAATTATCGTATCCATCCAAATCATATACAAGTAACATGGACAGAATGGGATTGCACATTAACCGCTACTTTATTACTATTGGCCATTATTCGCTACGTCAATCAAATCGTCGGGATCGTCCATTTTTATTATAAATAGCACCACATTTCGGACACCAACTTATTTATTTCGACACGTTCTACCACCTCAAATACTCAATATGCCTTGTTAGTATACAATATTTTAGAATATATTATGTTGATACACATTATACTATTTTATAATATTCATTATTATGAATAAATGTAAGGTTTTAACAATTACACAAACATATTTAATCTTGCATTTCAATACTTTATTTAGCAAAGCATCATAATAATTATTTTAAATATTTCTAATTGATTTTAATTTTAAGTATTTACTTTGGTTCATAAAAACAATTACTAATTAATTCTCTATAATATGGAAAGTATATTATGCTATAAGTAGTTTTATTATTAATTTCTAAATTAAAATTATTAAAACTCGAATACTACCCTTTATTAGAGTTGATTAGCAAAAGTAACTAAACAAATACTATTTATATTACTATATTAAATTAATATAGTATATTGATTATAATTAATATATTTAATAATACAATTATATTATACAATTAGTAAGTTTATGTATACATATAGATGTAATTACTTATTGATATAGAGTTTTCAATATCAATAAGTAAGTACAATAAGGTAGTTCTTAGCGATGTTACTATTCTTTTTAGATTACATAACGATAAACCATAACTTACAACCCACAGCTCTCGTTAACGATATCGTACGCATTCAAACCTACATCAAAGCAGTACAGCATTTCATAAATATTAACAATGAAATACTTCTTGTCTCGGAGTTTCCCGGATTCAATTTATTTGAGCGCTCAGAACTGGAAAGGCTGCAACGACGCATATATCTTAACATCTACGACTGCATGCAAAAGATCATTTGCATTTATAATGAATATTTTATATATTCTCTACTCTAGTACGTGAACCTCCATACGACGACATTAAATGCCGTGTGTTTTGTTTATTTTCACTTAAATTAATATATTTAATAAAGTTGTATGCAAAAATAATGATTTTAATTCATTTAAAATCTAAATCAGCGTATTATTATTTAAATATATATCTATGCAAACAATTATTATTGTAATATATTTATATATTGAATTGTATATTATCATATTATATATGAATCATATTTTATGATTATATTATATAATTCATATACGAATGGTATATTATGGTAATATGTAAACATTAAATTTATCTTAATGATATCATAAAAGTGTATTTTCACATATTACTATAATATACTATATATATAAAGTTAATATAAGGGCTAGATAACAAATATCCATATTAATTGAAATCATAATAATACAAATACATGATTTAATGTTAGAAATAGTTTTTAAATAAATTGATAAATATAAAAATATTTTTTTAGACTCTAATCTTGAGTACTTAATTATATATATATATATATGTGTGTCTGTGTGTGTGTGTGTGTGTGTGTGTGTGTGTGTGTGTGTGTGTGTGTGTATATGCAATTGGACTCATGGCATTGACTATATATTATACATTCTAATTTAAAAATAATTTTCATCAAATTTGGATTATACTAGTAATATATAATATCAATAATATATTATGTTGAGAAGAAAGCATATAATAATATATTTAAATTTCACTGAAATCTTTTACATAGAATAATAATTTAAGATTTATTACCGGTATATAAATTATACTTTATAAAAATTTGTTAGTATATAATTACAAAGAAAATAGTCAGTTCAAGGTCGTATTGCCAGTATTACTAAATAAATGTATGTTGACATAATAGACTATTAATTTCTGGAATATAAATGGTCATGTTTGATTGGATGATTAATAGATTGCAGATAAGATCTTATAAGATCTGAAGTATCATAACTGGAGTCGTGGTGTCAGTAACGTTTTCAAGGGATTATTAATAATGAACCATTAAGGGACTTTTTACTAGAAGTGATCGAAAAGTATCGATTTATTATAAAATAGTTTATAGTTTAGTAAATTGAAACTTTGTTGGCCCTTAATAACACTTAATAAAGTTACTAAAAATATAGTATTCTTTCCTTACTTAATAATTTAATTGATTATATTATGACAATGTAATAATTATTACATTACCTACTCAATAAAGCATAAATAACAAATATGTTATTATTACAATTTAGTTTTTATTTTGATAATGATATTAAAATATAATAATATGTATATATTTCTTCTACAAACAAATATGATTAATTTTAATTTTAAATATATTATAATAATTACATCAGTTAGATTTTAATTGTAACTCAATTTTATGTTTACTAGATTTATATATTGCATTAATGTATTTTTATTTTGAACAAATAAATAATTAACTCCTTAAGAATATTATTTTTGTTATCCAATTTCTAATTAAATAATAATATTTTCTAAAGAATATAATAAATGTAAAACATTTGAATGACTATATTATTTTTATTACATATGAAAATGTTATATACAATGTATACACTATAGTAAATGACAATTTATATGCTATTTAATAATCAATGTCAACTATTTCTGAGGTGGCAAATTCGATAAATAAATGGAAAACAGATAAGCCACAATATAACTGTAATAGTAGTTCATTATACACACACACACACATATATATATATATATATATATATATATATATATATATATATATATATATATATATACAAATACATATATATATATATATATATATACATATATATATATATACATATACATATATATATATATATATATATATATATACATATACATATATATATATATATATATTAACACTAGAGTTTGTACCTTATTATGTTGACAAATGATACGTTGTAGCGAATAAGATATATTTATTCGTATTAATTATTCCATATATATATATGTATTAATTATATTTTGTATATATTATACACGTGCATATGCATACATTGTACAAGCAGGTATGTATATAATATATACTATAAGTAATATATAAATAAGTAATAACTACTACGAATGAATATATTTTATTCGCTACAACGTATCAATTATCAATATCTAAAGAAAACTAAACATATAGTTATTATAGGTAAATATATAGTTATTATAGGTAAATATATAGTTATTATAGGTAAATATATAGTTATTATAGGTAAATATATAGTTATTATAGGTAAATATATAGTTATTATAGGTCTTAATATCAAATGCTTATTCATATAAGGTATTAATATTTGCTCACCAATTACGTTATTTTCATCATCGAATTTATTTAAAGTCTATATATAGCAAAATCAACGATAACACTTGATATCATTATAAACTATATATAACCATATTGATATATGCCAAACTAAATAAAGTAAATATACTCATATATGTAAACATATAAATTATAGTTTATTGAATGATTATGATAATCAACAAACAGACTTGTAACAATAAACAGAAACGAGACAGATTATATAATATATAATCATTATTATGTATACTATCTAGCGATAACGTGTATTGCATTAGAGTATGCCTTCACCTAACGGTGTAACGACTTTCAAGAAATTAGTTGATCCTTTATCATGCTGCGGTAATATAAATTGTGCTTTACTCTCCGGGCAGATCCATAAAATTTATCATAATGTGAACAACGGAGAAATAAGTATATAAATAAATATTCAATGTTTAAAATAAGTTAAATAATTATCCTATTTTAAGTTACACAGTTTGAGTTTTATGGTGGAAGAAAGATAGTTTCAACTATTTTCCTCACTGTAAACAAAGTTAAGGGTTTGATTTTTCTCCTAGATTATCATTACATGACATAATGATGACACTATTATTTGAAGTTCTTGTAAGAATACATGGTCTTCTTAGTAGAAAATACCATCCACTCTTCTGATATTATTAATGTTATTATTCTATGAAATTTATTAACTTATTACATTGATTACATTTTTTGTAGTTTATGCTATTCGCCTATAGATAGCAGGCGATATTATATAACTACAGTACAAGAAATATTTAATAACCTTGACAATTAAATCAACCTATCCATAATCGTCCATATCGTTAACCTTCGCAATATTACATGTAAACAATATTTTATTAAAATTAAATTTTTTTATATCTCTATTGTTACTTATCATATAGCATCATAATCTTTGTTATTTTATTCACTTCAATTCATTTACTAGATGCGTGAGTATGAATATATATATATATATATATATATATATTTTTTTTTTATATATATGTGTGTGTGTGTTCGTGTGTGTGTGTGTGTGTGTGTGTGTGTGTGTGGGTGTATGTGTGTATGAGTGTGTGTATGTGTGTGTGTGTTTGTGTTTGTATATTTTATATATATACATATACCTTTAATGATATCTAATTATTTTAATAATTCTTTACACTATTTTTTGCTAATATTACTATAAATGATCTAATATAAACAATAAATATACACTGTTTAATAAAAAATGTCTATCATGGTTTATTGCTGAGTACATTCATTAAACAATTTAAAACAACATTTACATAAATACGACAGTATGATAGTTTCTTATTAATATTAATAATCTATCATTAATATTTATATAATATTTATCTTCGGGGTTGTTTTCAGGAAGTCACTTATTTTCATCGTGATATCTTCAATCTTTAGTGTTGACTACCAACCTTCGCTTCCACGTAATAATTGCCATGACTACCAAAATAACAACTACAACCGAGATGCAAGACAACCAAACTGCCTGTAGGCGTTTCCACTTCGTATCGGAGCTGGACTCTACTTTGTCTTCTTCGGGTGCCTGCATCATCGCTTGCATCTGTCCTGCTGTAAACGTGATCGTAGACTACGGTAAAGGCGAGGCGAGGAGTAAGGTGTACCTAATACGAAGGAAGCCTATACGCGTTTACCATATGGTAGTAATTTGTAGTATACCGGTAATACTAGTTCCTATGATAACACCTGTGCGACTATCAACCTAATATAATTGTTCTAATCACATACATTTCATTAATTTGTCTCCATAACAATTAATATAAGTAACGACATCGTCTTGTAAGATAACAATGCACTTTGTGTTGCTCGTAAACTACTTAAGACAATGACCACCCAAATATTACCATTCATTTATGCGTACATTATAAACACTTGTATTTAAGATTGTTTAGATTTCAATTGTTACGTAATATATATATATATATATATATATATATATATATATATATATATATATTACGTAATATATATTATTAACAATTGAAATATATATATATATATATATATATTTATTAAACTATAGTATAAACATTATTGGTATTTGATATACTTCTAAATACCTATTACTATAATTTATGTTTAGTCATTATCGAAATAGTTTCAGAAAATTTGAATATACAACATTAGATAATATATCGCTATAAAAATATAGATTTGAGTTCTAACCGAATCCACCACCCAGTGATAAACATTTGTAACTTCCTTGGGTATTAAGACAGATGCGACACGTAATTTTTCCGGAATTGCATTCATCGATATCTGTTTGAATGAATTACAGGATTCGTAATTTTAACTTTAGACGTATTTATTCAAAGTTTATTATTATATAACTCTTTACATAGGAAATATATTCATCGCAGTATACCTGACCTATATTATAGGTAGTTAATCTAGTTTATAGAAGTCGCCATGTGCTCTACAGGATCTAAAGACATTGGTAAACCGAAATATATATATAAGTAATGATCTGGTGAAATGAATAACATCAGTTATATATTAATAGTTATATATTATAATTAATATATATATCAATGCTATATAGTAGATATATAATATGCTCGATGTATTAGTTATATAATATAATATATTTATAACTCGTATAAGGTATTAGAACTTGTGGTTATACGATATACACTTAATAGTATATACCTAGTAGTTTTATATCATTTGACATACTTGTACTAGTGTATTGTGTATTTAATCTAGTGGGTATATGCCGTTTATTACATAATGTGACCACTATTCCGTTGTTATTACCATCGCAAGTTCTTTTATTCTTGGACAATTTGTAGCCTTTATTACAAAAACAATTGAATGATCCGACAGTATTGCGGCATCCCTGTTGACATCCTCCATTCTTGTTTTCACATTCGTATCTGTCTGAGAATGTTAGAAGAATTGAGAATATGAAGATGAATATATTCTTGTAACCATCTGCGATATATCCCAACTCTCAGTTATTGACATACAGCCTATATATACATATATATATATATATACATATACATATATATATAGGCTATAGATTTAGAAGCCAAATGATTTTATAATACGTGAGAGGTAACGATGAAATAGAAAGAAGCAAGATATGTAATAGATTTATGTATTATCTTAATTAAAGTAATTAGGAATTTTTAGCAGTTAAATTGTGAAATTTGTTATTAAATAATCCCCGAATTATCGAATGAAAATTATCAATGAAAACAATGAATTGTATGCATCAATAAAGTTCCAGTTATAAAAATTGAATTCTGGGAAACCTCGGCATTGGTACGCATTTCTCGGTTTCACCTCCCAGCCTTCCCTACACGAACATTTGGGACCGTTGATGGTATTCGTGCAAATGTGTTGGCACAGCGTAGTGTTTCTTTTACATTCATCTATAGCTACAAGTACATGATAATAATCAGTATGGTATGGTAAGAGCTGATTTTAATGCAATATCTACACCATTTAATTACTTTTAGATTCAAAGTGATTATAATCATTCAAGTATACTTATCTTAGAGTTTTGTATTACCAGTTTAATATTACAATTAATAAATATTATTATAAAACTAAATACTTCTATTTATTAATACCTTTTCCTCCGTCGCGGCCCTTCTCTCCTCGATCACCTTTATTACCTCTATTACCCTTTTCCCCCACACGTCCTGTTGCTCCATCGTGACCATTGTACCCCCTTGGTCCCCTCTCTCCAGTCGGTCCAATCAAGACTTCTGTTGAGATATAAATAAATGGTGTATTATTTATAATGATATGATTTTTCGTTAAAGAACCCATTCTCTCTCTCTCTCTCTCTCTCTCTCTCTCTCTCTCTCTCTCTCTCCCTCTATCTAAATCTAATTCTAACTCTAATTATCTAACTCTAATTCTTTAACTCTAATTCTCTAACTCTAATTCTCTAACTCTAATTCTCTAACTCTAATTCTCTAACTCTAAGTATCTAACTCTAATTCTCTAACTCTAATTCTCTAACTCTAATTCTCTAACTCTAATTCTCTAACTCTAATTCTCTAACTCTAATTCTCTAACTCTAATTCTCTAACTCTAATTCTCTAACTCTAATTCTCTAACTCTAATTCTCTAACTCTAATTCTCTAACTCTAATTCTCTAACTCTAATTCTCTAACTCTAATTCTCTAACTCTAATTCTCTAACTCTAATTCTCTAACTCTAATTCTCTAACTCTAATTCTCTAACTCTAATTCTCTAACTCTAATTCTCTAACTCTAATTCTCTAACTCTAATTCTCTAACTCTAATTCTCTAACTCTAATTCTCTAACTCTAATTCTCTAACTCTAATTCTCTAACTCTAATTCTCTAACTCTAATTCTCTAACTCTAATTCTCTAACTCTAATTCTCTAACTCTAATTCTCTAACTCTAATTCTCTAACTCTAATTATCTAACTCTAATTCTCTAACTCTAATTCTCTAACTCTAATTCTCTAACTCTAATTCTCTAACTCTAATTCTCTAACTCTAATTCTCTAACTCTAATTCTCTAACTCTAATTCTCTAACTCTAATTCTCTAACTCTAATTCTCTAACTCTAATTCTCTAACTCTAATTCTCTAACTCTAATTCTCTAACTCTAATTCTCTAACTCTAATTCTCTAACTCTAATTCTCTAACTCTAATTCTCTAACTCTAATTCTCTAACTCTAATTCTCTAACTCTAATTCTCTAACTCTAATTCTCTAACTCTAATTCTCTAACTCTAATTCTCTAACTCTAATTATCTAACTCTAATTCTCTAACTCTAATTCTCTATCTCTAATTCTCTAACTCTAATTCTCTAACTCTAATTCTCTAACTCTAATTCTCTAACTCTAATTCTCTAACTCTAATTCTCTAACTCTAATTCTCTAACTCTAATTCTCTAACTCTAATTCTCTAACTCTAATTCTCTAACTCTAATTCTCTAACTCTAATTCTCTAACTCTAATTCTCTAACTCTAATTCTCTAACTCTAATTCTCTAACTCTAATTCTCTAACTCTAATTCTCTAACTCTAATTCTCTAACTCTAATTCTCTAACTCTAATTCTCTAACTCTAATTCTCTAACTCTAATTCTCTAACTCTAATTCTCTAACTCTAATTCTCTAACTCTAATTCTCTAACTCTAATTCTCTAACTCTAATTCTCTAACTCTAATTCTCTAACTCTAATTATCTAACTCTAATTCTCTAACTCTAATTCTCTAACTCTAATTCTCTAACTCTAATGCTCTAACTCTAATTCTCTAACTCTAATTCTCTAACTCTAATTCTCTAACTCTAATTCTCTAACTCTAATTCTCTAACTCTAATTCTCTAACTCTAATTCTCTAACTCTAATTCTCTAACTCTAATTCTCTAACTCTAATTCTCTAACTCTAATTCTCTAACTCTAATTCTCTAACTCTAATTCTCTAACTCTAATTCTCTAACTCTAATTCTCTAACTCTAATTCTCTAACTCTAATTCTCTAACTCTAATTCTCTAACTCTAATTCTCTAACTCTAATTCTCTAACTCTAATTCTCTAACTCTAATTCTCTAACTCTAATTCTCTAACTCTAATTCTCTAACTCTAATTCTCTAACTCTAATTCTCTAATTCTAATTCTCTAACTCTAATTCTCTAACTCTAACTATCTACCTCATTAACTGTTTCTAACTATATTCAACTTCTGCTGCAAAAGAGAATGATGCCTTGTGCTTGACTTCGAAGAGTAGCGTATCGCCGATCTTAGGAAAGACGGGTCTTCCCTTTTCGCTATCGTATAGCTCCGTGTATGTGTAAATAGGTTCCGTGACGTAAGAGTAGTGTATAGGAGCTGATGGCGTCTCCATGGTGAAAGCAATCCGCGAGCTTCTATCCACGTTCATGACTTGATCTGGATAGATCTAAGATCATATGTGGTTAAATGACGTAATAGAAACATAGCTTATCATTGAATTCAAATCTAACATTATAATTATATTGATTCTAATAGGATCCATATCATTATATTCATAATATATATTCAAACTTTAAATATATTAATTATATTCTTCTTTATATAAAATATATTTATTCTACTAGATTCGTAGCTAATTATTTATAATTTTGTTATTACATTTTATTTCTATTTATTACTTACGTAATTTCTATCTAAGCCTAGTAGTTTATTAATTTGCATTGTGTTTTACTATACATATCACTTATATATATGTTATTACTTTCCATATAACATAAACTTAATGTTCTTCATATTACAATTTTATCGATAGATCTACTTTCAATTACATCATCAGATCTACTTTCAATTACATCATCAATTTCTTCCCTCCATCTTATAACTTCATATTCCATAAAACATAATATACTACAAAGAAAATACATAACTTGCTTTCAAATACCTATTATAATAAACAATATAATTTATATATTGGTCTACGTATTACTATCATGTGTTATTATTGTATCTTACTTTTTCTCTAACTTAATTTGATTTAATGGCAAATTTATCAGAAGCACACATATACAAATATACGTTATACATTATATATACATTGTTTTTTCATTAGTTTCAATTATAATTGATATTTAAAATGTAGCTCTATTTCATTGATTCGTGATCTTAGACTTGAGTGTATGCGTATAGTTCTTACAGAGAATGATATAATATACCCACATCTATAATACCCCCTCTATGAGGTAATGAGTATTTGAATTCTTCTAGAAGGGTATAATGCGTTGTGTCCACCATCTTCCATAGTTGTAGCCGAATGATAAACTTAGAATCTAAAACAGCGAATTTTTATTATTTGAAAAACGTTTCGTTATAGGGTATATTGTAGGCAGTACATACGAGGTATGTTTATAGATGTAACAACGTAAGTTTTCTACTATAGTATAATGATTATGTTAATGTAATTATTAGGAATTCTAACTTAGAATACACATAGTAGATATTGTTTATATACGATATTGATGAAAAATAATAATTTCTACACTAATGATGGAATTAATGATAATTTATATATTGAATTACGACTATATAAAACTAGTTGCATATGCCATCTGTTATGATATTTATAATATATACACACATACACACACACATACACACACACACACACACACACACACACACACACACACACACACACACACACACACACACACACACACACACACACACACACACACACACACACACTCACATATATATATATATATATTCTAACATAGGAGATTAACAATGAGGTTTTTAAAGTCACTACTTAAACATAAGTATAACTTGTTGTTCTCTTGTAAAGACTGAACTTGACGATTTTTCCTTCTGGTAAATTCGATTTGATGTCAATCAGTGTTTTATATAGATTCTTACCGACGTTAGTTCCATTGTTTGGTCTTTTTACAACTGCGTTACCCATGGTAACCGTTTTATCACTTCTATGTAAAATATCGCATCCTGTTTACATATAGAGATATATATATAATTAAGATTAATAAGATTAATATATATAAAATTTAAGAAAGGTTATATATGGTAATTTTAACTTCATGATATCATTACATTGTAGTATTATATCATATTCCAACACCTTACAGCGAAGCACACAATATTTTAGTACATGCTTTATATATATATATATATATATATATATATATATATATATATATATATATATATATTACAACTACTAGTATATAATATTATAAACATATTATTTTTATTATAATTTATTCGATAATATAATATTGTATTTTATAAATATCACTAACCAATGAAAGGTGCCAATACCAAGATTATAATTATATTTCGTATCATCTATTGAGAGATTTTGTAACTTTATATGAATTATTAAACAAAACAAAGTATACATTTGGATATTTAATTATTTTGTGATTTAAAGCTCTTTATTAATACATAAATAACATGTATGTAGTTTATAATATAATTTTTATATCATAATTTAAATATTTGATTATATGAAAGTGGTTTCAAAAATAGTTAACTTAATAAAATTTGTTTAACGAATTAGTTATGCGAGTACGTGTACTTAAGTTGCTATGTCAACCCAAGGAATCATTAAGAACATAATAATATACTGTAAACTTTAATTATTATTATGTTTAATAATATTGTTAATTAATTAATGTTTGTTTGCAAATTTATTAATGCAGCAATTGTATAGTAAGATATCAAATAATAATAAAAATATGATCGTAATAGAAATGTTTCTATGTATCTTTATTATAACCGTTCGTTATTCCAAGCGTGGCTATAAATCGATATAAACCCGGGTTACTTTGTTTGGGTGGTTTTAAAGCCCGAGTGAGTCAGCTATGGGTGCTTTTAGAGACGGGCGGGTGATTATTCGACCGGAACGGCATATTTTACATTCATCTCTAAGCGGTCCTAAATCATGTTTTGGCATTCTATTTTACGAGCGACTCTGCTCATCGCATCTCGGAAAAGATGCCAAACATCACTTATCTACGAGACGTATAGCATTGTTTGATCACCAGTAAAGTTTTCATTCAAAGCATTTTCGTACTAATAGTCAGAAGTGATATACGTTTAAGTAAAAAAAAAGGGTAAATGACTAAGTAAATGTACATTTTTTAATCAGAATTTAAAACATTATGTAGTAAATCGTATTTATATTATAATTATGTAGTACAGCGCATTTATCTTATATATATGTGCTTTAAGTACGCTTCTAATTTTATTACTTTTCTTGAATACATACCGCATTATAAAGTATCTATAAAATACATATACAGACAAATTGATATTAAAAAATATATTTCTATAAATGTATATATATATGTACGTATATATATATATAATTTATTATTTTGTAAATGTTATGTAATATAATTTTCATAATATCACATTAAATACAAAACCAAATTGATCAGATAAAACTTCCTTCATGAAAACTGGATAAATAATACAATTATTTCTAATGAAATAATAATTGATTATAACATATTCATTTGTTATATAAACATAAATGTTTACCCGTGTATTCGAATTTGGTCCATATCCAAATCTACGAGGTTACTAGTAGTAAGTAACTACTCAGTTACAAAAACATATTTAATTGTTGGTAGTATAAGGTAGATGATATTACATTTAATACCAAAATTCGATGTATTTGCGTGAGAATAGATAATACGAAATTGTTGTTGAAATAATTGACATACGATGACGATACTATATAGAACAATAACAAATGAAATATAACTAAAATTTATTAACATATGTCACAATTATGAAATGTAAGATGAAATAACAAAGATAATTCCTAGTTAATATCTTGAATAATTCTATTATATCTATATCTAAAAACGCTAATTATAATTTATAATTTTAATTAGAAAATTCCTGACTAATATCAGCAAATAAATTGTATAAATTCATTACAGTGAAGATAATTACATCTCAAGTAAATTACTACTGAAGTGTAACTAGTTAAATATAGATATACGAACTGATATTAAATAAAATAATTGAAAATGTGGCTACAATTATATATATATATATATAAAGGTTATAATACATGGATACTTTGTTTGCTATCAAATGTAGAATATGAATAGTAATTCTCATTAATTCATATTCAATTGTTAATAAACATTGTAGCATTTCTGTCGAAACGTATCTAATTTTATATATAGAAAAACACATCCGATTAGTAGCCTGAAATATCACCAAATTCATACCATGGTATAATACGAAAGATCATCTCGGATTTAGAGATACTCACATTTTCAATTGAACTACAATGTTTATATAGTTTTTAAATATATCATACGGGTAGGATTTTAATATATTTTTTAAATTGTCATCAATGTTCTTAGATGTTAATAATCGAATCCATATAACAAAAGCCTATACAAATATTTATATCACACTTCAGATATTTGATTTTATTGATAAAGAGCATTATGTAATATTCAGAATCCATGTCTTTAATTAATGTTCGTGAAAAATTCACATCAATACTTCAATCAATTTTAATATCATAACTACTAAAATATCTCTGCTATAGATTTCTAGATTATGTAAATAACTGCGAATGTGTCTTATAATTTAGAATACAATATTATTAGTTATATAACATTCAAAAGTATGATTTAGATTACTTCAGAAATTGTCTAATTTATTTTACTACAGAAAATTCTAGCATTACAAATTATTTTCAGTTTAATTGAATACCAACATATTACCCACATAACCTACATTTCATTATATTTCTTACATAACTTACATTTCATTATATTTCTTACATTTCATTATATTTCTTACATAACCTATATTTCATTATATTTCTTACATAACATACATTTCATTATATTTCTTACATAACCTACGTTTCATTATATTTATTACATAACCTACATTTCATTATATTTCTTACATGACCTACATTTCATTATATTTCTTAAATGACCTACATTTCATTATATTTCTTACATAACCTATATTTCATTATATTTCTTACATAACATACATTTCATTATATTTCTTACATAACTTACATTTCATTATATTTCTTACATGACCTACATTTCATTATATTTCTTACATAACCTACATTTCATTATATTTCTTACATAACATACATTTCATTATATTTCTTACATAACCTACATTTCATTATATTTCTTACATAACCTACATTTCATTATATTTCTTACATAATATACATTTCATTATATTTCTTACATAACATACATTTCATTATATTTCTTACATAACATATATTTTATTATATTTCTTACATAACCTACATTTCATTATATTTCTTACATAACCTACATTTCATTATATTTATTATGTAACATACATTTCATTATATTTCTTACATAACCTACATTTCATTTTATTCATTATATGGCCTACATAACCTACATATCATAAATGGCACGTGTTAAAAGAATAAAAACAAACAATTAAATAAAACATAATAAGATATTCGAAATTAAAAAGTAATTTTATTATGAATATATTATAATAAATAATATAATAAATATTATAAAACATATTATATAAATAAAATATCAACATTCAACGATTTATTTCAATTCAAATTCTATCAGTATTTGAATAACAACAGAAATATTAAAATAACCAGTTACGAATGAGAACATAAGTAATGAGTACTTAGGTCCGAGTAGAATGAAGAGTGTAAGCCTTCGAAAACATCTGTACCTCGCACCATTTGTGATGGGGTTTGTGAGTTACACGCGAACCTATGAAAAATTATATTTAAAGTCGAAGGCAGCAGAAAAACCACGAAATTACTTATTCTTGGTGAGGTTGCGCTGTTTCTCAGCAAATTCGACGATGTGTTCGTCGACGCGGAGTCCTTTTCGACGTCGGACGGCGTTCACATACCGACGGGCGGTGTTCTCCGTGTCAGCTTTGCTCCCGAAGTGTCGGTACTCTTCGTCGGTTGTCGGTACCCAAAATGGGTCAGTGTTCAACACCTAGCGATAGAAATCGAATATAGGATGATGGGGAGACGGGCGGCGCGATGTGGGGTGGGAAGGGAGTGGGGTAGATAGAATAGTGGGATGGAGAGAGGGGTAGGACGGGGGAACCATACGAGAGGGGTAGGAGACCAGTTAGGTAATGAAAGCAGTAAGATTTGATAGGTTGGGGAGAACCATAAAATGGGTAGACGTAAGATGGGTAAAGGGGAAGTGAGGAGAGAGATGAGATAGGGGGCAGGGGAAAAGGGAGAGAGGTAGGATGGGGGGAATGGTAAGATCGGGAAGGGCGTGGGAAGGGTGTGGGATAGGTTTTGAGAAGGGTGTGGGATAGGGTTTGGGATAGGGTTTGGGAAGGGTGTGGGATGTGGATTTCAATACAAAGATAAGCATATTTTGTATAAAAATTAACTGTAAATCTCTTAGATTGTCACACAATTAAATTGCTGTTACATAAACTGCGTTTGAAGCAATATTGTAAGCTGTTATTGGATGAGAGGAATGGTAACGGCAATCCAGCTGGCCGCAACACAGACCTGCCAATGGCTGAACTGCATTGAGGGATTCGCGAGACCGCTGGTCTTCTTGCGGATTTCGATGGCGAATTCGTGGCTCTCCGGCAACGGGATGCTCGCAACGATGTTGAAAGTTGACCAGTTGTCGGTCAATTCTTCGCTGACCACGCACCCTCCACGCTTCGACAGCGACGAGTACAGCTTGCCTACATAGATGACAGTTTAATTGACGTGTATATTATATATTATATATTATATATTATATATGATTATAAAACAAAGTAACTGCTGTTTAGTCCATAGTATTATTAATAACATAATGTTTGAAATTATAATTTGATTAGTTGTAAATAAGATAGATTTTTTGGAATTGGAATTTTGTAAATGGTTAACTTTTTTATAATTAATATTTAATATTTATTTTAATATTAATATTTAATATAATATTTACATATATTTATTTAATTTATAAGTTGGAGGAAATATGATTTTGATGTACAATTGTGGATTTTTTAGATCGAGAATAAGTCTCAAACTAATCTCTGCGAATGGTAAAATATTAGCCTATGAAACACGACACATTTGGTTACATTTTATTTTGCTTGTATTCCTTAATACAGATAAAACAAGAAATTGCATTCAAAAACAAGAAATTGAATTCAAAAACAATAAATTGTATTCAAAAACAAGAAATTGAATTCAAAAACAAGAAATTGTATTCAAAAACAAAAAATTGTATTCAAAAACAAGAAATTGTATTCAAAAACAAGAAATTGAATTCAAAAACAAGAAATTGTATTCAAAAACAAGAAATTGAATTCAAAAACAAGAAATTGTATTCAAAAACAAGAAATTGAATTCAAAAACAAGAAATTGTATTCAAAAACAAGAAATTGAATTCAAAAACAATAAATTGTATTCAAAAACAAGAAATTGAATTCAAAAACAAGAAATTGTATTCAAAAACAAAAAATTGTATTCAAAAACAAGAAATTGTATTCAAAAACAAGAAATTGAATTCAAAAACAAGAAATTGTATTCAAAAACAAGAAATTGAATTCAAAAACAAGAAATTGAATTCAAAAACAATAAATTGTATTCAAAAACAAGAAATTGAATTCAAAAACAAGAAATTGTATTCAAAAACAAGAAATTGAATTCAAAAACAATAAATTGTATTCAAAAACAAGAAATTGAATTCAAAAACAAGAAATTGTATTCAAAAACAAGAAATTGAATTCAAAAACAATAAATTGTATTCAAAAACAAGAAATTGAATTCAAAAACAAGAAATTGCATTCAAAAACAAGAAATTGCATTCAAAAACAAGAAATTGTATTCAAAATATGAATGGAAATGAACTTTCGATTAAAAGTACCGTAACCAACTATTGTTATATAACTATTGTTATATAACTATTGTTATATAACTATTGTTATATAACTATTGATATATAACTATTGATATATAACTATTGATATATAACTATTGATATATAACTATTGATATATAACTATTGATATATAACTATTGATATATAACTATTGATATATAACTATTGCTATATAACTATTGATATATAACTATTGATATATAATTATATTGTAAATTGTGAGTACCCATGGTCTCTGCATTTGTTTGAATTGTGCAGGTATTCATAGCTATTACGATGCGAGGACATACGTCCTGTGCCTGGAATGCCTGCCGACAACACAGACTCATGTTGGAAATCAACTTTCCGCAATGAACGACGCCGGCTACAAGGGAATAGAAATAATAGAAAATGTTCGAATGTCGATTACGAAATGGACATTTAATAGCAACGACTGCGTAAATTTTGTTAATAAACAGATTAATCACGAATTCATATAATCTAGCGAAGGAGATGACATCGCAAACCTTCGGAGGTAGTTGAGGTATTGTCGTCGGATGTCTCATCTTGCTGATTAGAGACTTCGCATTGCTATGGAGCAGGTTGAGTTAAGAAGAGTATGGAGGGAGAAAGGGAGGGAGTAGAGGAGGGAGTAGAGGAGGGTGTAAAGGAGGGTGTAGAGGAGGGAGTAGAGGAGGGAGTAGAGGAGGGAGTAAAGAGGGTGTAGAGGAGGGAGTAGAGGAGGGAGTATAGGAGGGTGTAAAGAGGGAGTAGAGGAGGGAGTAGAGGAGGGTGTAGAGGAGGGTGTAGAGGAGGGAGTAAAGAGGGAGTAGAGGAGGGAGTAGAGGAGGGTGTAGAGGAGGGTGTAGATGAGGGAGTAGAGGAGGGAGTAGAGGAGGGAGTAAAGAGGGAGTAGAGGAGGGAGTAGAGGAGGGAGTAAAGAGGGAGTAGAGGAGGGAGTAGAGGAGGGAGTAGAGGAGGGAGTAGAGGAGGGAGTAGAGGAGGGAGTAGAGGAGGGAGTAGAGGAGGGAGTAGAGGAGGGAGTAGAGGAGGGTGTAGAGGAGGGTGTAGATGAGGGAGTAGAGGAGGGAGTAGAGGAGGGAGTAAAGAGGGAGTAGAGGAGGGAGTAGAGGAGGGAGTAAAGAGGGAGTAGAGGAGGGAGTAGAGGAGGGAGTAGAGGAGGGAGTAGAGGAGGGTGTAGAGGAGGGTGTAGAGGAAGGAGTAGGGGAGGGAGTAGGGGAAGGAGTAGAGGGAGGAACTAACCTTAACAATAAAACATACTCCTCTCATGGGCTCTTCGCACAAAGGTCCTGCTTCCGTGGCCATCGTGAAACCATTAAGAAGTATGCGGTAGAGTTCAAGGTCTGCTCCTTGACCTCTATGAGCACTCCATACGTTAAAACCAACACCGTCGCCACAGAAAGCTAACAGATTTTCCACTACGGAGCGGATAAATCAGTGATCAATACATGAAATCTGAACAGATTAATCACAGAAGTTATACAAGTTATTATATAAGTCTATAATATATATTCATTACCACCACTTGATGGTGGCTAAGCACCACCCACCTGGTCCCACCACTTGATGGTGGCTAAGCACCACCCACCTGGTCCCACCACTTGATGGTGGCTAAGCACCACCCACCTGGTCCCACCACTAGGTGTCAGTCTATAGCCACATTTCTACACTAATCTACCATTTGCTTACAAGATTTCTTTGGTCCAAAGCTCAAAATATCGTCAACGGTGATACTTCTGTCCGAATCGGCGATATCGCCTGATAGCATTGTCTGCAAGAGGATTTTGAACTCTTGACCTTGGCTTGACCCCAAGCCGTCGTCGGTGATGAGATTCGCGTGCTTCTCGATGCAAGAACAGGTGGCGTCACTCAAGGGTAAAGCCAGCACTTCATATTTCAACCCATGGTACTCCAAAGATGGCTGGGTATGAGGCAAGGGAGAGGTGAAAGTGATAGGTGAGGGGATTGGTAGAGTTGGGGGTAGGTGGATGAAATGGGTAATATTAGGTATATGGAGATTAGAGATTAGGAGAGGGGTTAGTGTCTATGGTTAAGCGAATGAATTATGGAAGGGATTAGATTAATCTTGGAGTTATTTGGGGAGAGGAGATAACATTGAGATGAGGGTTATGGGATGGTAGAGTTTAATAGATGGGTTAGTAGTTAATGATGAGGAAATGGGATATAGTTGATGAGTAGTCAATGAATGAGTGGAGAGGATAGGATATGAATGAAGGATTAGATTAGAGGTGTGGCTAAGGGTGAGGAGAGTTATTAATGGAGTTGTTACAGGATAGGAATGAAGGTTTAGCTTATTGGTGAGTTAATGAGATGTGTCTAGGAGAACGTTTTTAGAATTTGACGAAATCGCCGAAAATTTTATTTTTTCTCGCTAAAATAAGAAACAAACATCAATTACCTTATTCGGTGGTTCCTTTGATACTAAAATTACTCAACATTGACCTCACAATGACCTCACAATGACCTCACAATATCTTGAATACTCAATTATTGTAATATTTGTTCGGTATTTCGAAGTTTAGAAACTTTTTTGAGTTTTACATAAATAGAAAATAACAATGATTGTCATCCTCTCCATGTCATTTTAGTTTTTTTTTGTTATATAATAAATGTAAAAATATATTTTATTTGAATTAAAAATATATAATATATATTTTGTATTTAAAATAATTATATAATATTGTATAATTGTAATACATTTTTTTTTGGAAATATAAATATAGGTAAAAATGATTATAATCTGCAAAATAGTTTAAACTTTTCCTTATCTTTTACATGTAAATACTGTAAGCAAATTCCCAAGGTTTATGTCTGCTCAAATTTAAATGAAATAATTTGCATTAAGAGAATATTTCTTATATGATTAGAAAATAATTAAACGGTATATCCTTTGTCTACAAAATGTTCATAAATGCACAGACCTTAAATTTAGGTCCGGCTTCCGTCGCCGTATCTCCGCAGTCTCCACCAGTCTTTATATTGCGTTTGGGTACGGAGACCGAAGAGGAATCCGCCGACAAACTCACAATAGCTTCGTTAACGGCATCGACTACGGGAGGCCACACAATGGTCTCCCGGTACGGAACAATAGGGTCAGACACATTGACTTCGATCTTGGCGAAACTACGAGGAGGGATGAGGTGAACTGGTATTAAGTGGGGGCAGTAGTGGAATGGTGAAGAGATGGTAAGTAGGGTCGAGGAGGTATTGAGGATGTAATGAGGTGGTGAGGTGGGTGCAATAAGGTATTAAGGATATCAGTGATATATAAACATATATATATATATGTTTCTATATATAGAAAAAAAGGGAGATAGATAATGGTAACTTTTGAGTGAGGTCATTGATACACTTCTCCAGATGAACTTGACCGGTCGCAGAGATAACTAGTTCCCCTGACCTTTCCTCTGTGATATTGACCCAGGCGTCGGCTTGGTTTAACCGGTGTAGTCCCTTGACCAGTGCGGTCATATCACCTACAAACACAATAAGTTATTAGAATAAATTAATTGGTACTTAGAAATTACGCTACTTATATTCTGATTCGGGTACTCACTAGAATACATCGGTACTCACTAGTTGCATGCATGTTGTCATATCTAATCGCCCGTACTTAAAAGTTCTCACTCTACACTCTAAATACTACATAGTACTCTCCGGCGAGTACTCATACATACTACAATACCAGAATTCTCGGGTACTAGCTGATACTCGCTATTAATGGCCGACATATCCGCGGGTACTCGTCGATACTAACTGGCCTTTCGAGGTTCGACGGCAACTCGGAGAATACATTTGGCTTCGACGTACATCCGACTGAAAGAAGTGCAACAAAGAGAGTCGCTGAGAGCAGCCGAGTTAATGACATGTTCTTGTAGACCTCCTATACCTGTCAGGGATCAAGGACGACTATATAAGGTCATAAGAGTGACTACATAAGGTCATAAGAGTGACTACATAAGGTTATAAGAGTGACTACATAAGGTAATAAGAGTAACTACATAAGGTCATAAGAGTGACTACATAAGGTCATAAGAGTGACAACATAAGGTCATAAGAGTGACTACATAAGGTAATAAGAGTAACTACATAAGGTCATAAGAGTAACTACATAAGGTCATAAGAGTGAATACATAAGGTCATAAGAGTGAATACATAAGGTAATAAGAGTGAATACATAAGGTCATAAGAGTGAATACATAAGGTAATAAGAGTAACTACATAAGGTCATAAGAGTAACTACATAAGGTCATAAGAGTGAATACATAAGGTCATAAGAGTGAATACATAAGGTAATAAGAGTGAATACATAAGGTCATAAGAGTGAATACATAAGGTAATAAGAGTAACTACATAAGGTCATAAGAGTGACTACATAAGGTCATAAGAGTGAATACATAAGGTCATAAGAGTGAATACATAAGGTAATAAGAGTAACTACATAAGGTCATAAGAGTGACTACATAAGGTCATAAGAGTGACTACATAAGGTCATAAGAGTGACTACATAAGGTCATAAGGTCAGCTGCATTGTTTGAAAGATGAAAAGGTATGATCAAAATATGATCAAAAAAATCTATAACTAGAAAAACTGACCAACGATATTCCCAGCAGGCACCATATCCAGAGGCTTCATCTCCATACCCATAAACATGTAGAGTTGACCAATCTCCACTAGCTGTGCATGGTGCAGTGATCGAATCTCTTCATCGGTCAAGTCGGACATCTTATAGCGTCCATTCAGCTGGAGTAGCCATTGGAGGGTAGTTACGGGGCAATGTGAATATTAGTGGGGAGTGGTTTCATTATGGGGTTACGATGTTGCTACTAGGGTTGTGAGATAGGGTAGTCATTACAAGAGTAGTTATAGGGACGGTAGCATTGTGCTATGTGGAGTTATTGCGAGGGTTTACGTGGGCCCCCACATTGCGGGGGTCATTGTTAATAACTGGAGCACAAAAATATTAGAATAAGAATTATGTAACAATAGATGTAACTAGAGCTCTAAATAATAACAATAGATGTAACTAGAGCTCTAAGTAATGGTTCGAATTCGTCTGCGTTGCCAACCTCGTGTATCGTATTGTACGGATTGTACTTCGGTGATAGTACGAGTAGTTTCTGACCACGTCGCAGCTGACCGCTAAATATGCGAGCGAAAGCGATGAAAACGTCGTCGTCTTCGTCTGGCGGGGATGCGATGGGGCCGACGATAGGGGTAGTGACGGGAGCGGTGGTAGTAGTAGTGGTAGTAGCTACTGTAGACGGTGCGGTAGTTATAGTTGTGGTAGGGGTAGTAGCAGACGCGCTAATAGAGGTGTAGGTAAAGTCTGAAGCAGCAACTGTAATAGGGGCTGGAGTAGGTTCGTCTGGACGTCTGGAAGTTGGAGATTCCGCAGACTTGCGATTGGATTGTGAAAGTGTTTCCTCCTCGGCCTTTTCCGCGTCTCTAGCTTCCATTCGTAGTTTGTGTCTGAGTTTAGCCTGAACTGATCTCTCCTTTATCTCTTCAGCTGTCAATGCACTGAAATCGATATATTATTGTTAATAAGGTGGTCCCATTATGTCCAGGCTTGGCATCAATTTTAATAAACATTGTTATTATAATCATTAGAATAGTAAATAGATATTAATGGTAATCGATACAGTGTAAAATGGTAACAACAAAATTGCCTAAATAATATAAAAATATAATACTTCAAACAATTTGATATTTAATTATTTACTAATTTTCATATTATAATTACATTAACACATTAATTGATATATATCTTTATACTAAAAGGAGAACAATAAAGCAGGGCCAAAAGCATACTTTATAAATATATATGTTAATATTATTTTACTAGTAGAATAAATATTAATAAATAATAATTATGTTATAAATATATATATATGAATAAAGTTTTAAATTGTATATTTAATAAATCATGTAATGTAGTGTAATGCAATTCAATATGTAATAATTCACTTTAAATATTTTAAACTAATTTCAAATATAATTTACAATAAAATTTGGCAAGAATTTCATCTATTAAATATCCATAATTCACTCAATAATTCATTAAATGAAATACAATTGTTATATATTATAAAATTTATGATTATTTTGATATTTTAATCAGAAAATATTTATAAAATAATGTTATTATTTTTCTTTTGTATATTATAATAACAAAATTAATATAGATCAATATTATATCTTTCATGGTATTAAATATTATATAGATTCAATTAATATCAACAGAGATATGGGTATTTTCCATATGAAAAACATATTTGATCATATCAGACTAGATGCATGTAACTAGCATAAACTAATTTCAAACACCTTCAACTACCAAAACAACCCACAAAACGTAGAACTAACATTTTACGTTGACGGAGGAATCGCTTATTCACGGTGGCCATCTTGGAAATGTAAATGATGACTGGAGCTTCGACGCTGGAATCACATTCTCGGAATGCTGTTACGACAGAGGGGATTGAATAGATAGATATATCTTATTAGAGATTGATTAAAATATACGTTTTTTAAACTATTTAGATTATATTTATATCTATATATATATATATATAGATACTGTATATGATAATGATATAGATAAGGTAATGATTAAACAGAATTTCTAAAAAATAATATAATTTATTTATTTAACGATCTTTTTATAATATTTGTATCTATACAATATATTTAACATATAAAATGTATGCACTTATTATTAAATATCAACTCACTTATTATCTAAATATCAACTCACTTATTATCTAAATATCAACTCACTTATTATCTAAATATCAACTCACTTATTATCTAAATATCAACTCACTTATTATCTAAATATCAACTCACTTATTATCTAAATATCAACTCACTTATTATCTAAATATCAACTCACTTATTATCTAAATATCAACTCACTTATTATCTAAATATCAACTCACTTATTATCTAAATATCAACTCACTTATTATCTAAATATCAACTCACTTATTATCTAAATATCAACTCACTTATTATCTAAATATCAACTCACTTATTATCTAAATATCAACTCACTTATTATCTAAATATCAACTCACTTATTATCTAAATATCAACTCACTTATTATCTAAATATCAACTCACTTATTATCTAAATATCAACTCACTTATTATCTAAATATCAACTCACTTATTATCTAAATATCAACTCACTTATTATCTAAATATCAACTCACTTATTATCTAAATATCAACTCACTTATTATCTAAATATCAACTCACTTATTATCTAAATATCAACTCACTTATTATCTAAATATCAACTCACTTATTATCTAAATATCAACTCACTTATTATCTAAATATCAACTCACTTATTATCTAAATATCAACTCACTTATTATCTAAATATCAACTCACTTATTATCTAAATATCAACTCACTTATTATCTAAATATCAACTCACTTATGTTATATTTTTTGAAGTTAATTTGAAAAAATGATATTATTAAAATAATTTATTTACATAATGAAAATTAATTCAATTTTAATAAATAAGGTTTCATCTCTTCTCAATGCAATAAAATATGTGAAAGAAAATATAAATAAATTCTATATCTTTATTATAAATGTTTACAAATAGTTGTTTTTATCTAAAATACTTTTATTAGTCCTACTTTTTAGATGTTATAGATTTGAATTTAAATCAGTATTTTGAATAAAAATTATTAAAACTCATGTAGATTTTTTTCAAAACCTTGTTTCATTCGTTCTATTTCTGATCCGGATTCGGATTCGGAGTTCGATGTTCCCGTGTACAGGAGATTCTTAATACGTTCATCTTTCATATCGACACAACTTGGTAGTTTATTCACGACCATTTCTATTGTATTATGACAAACATGAGTTAATTGTGAACAAAATGACAGTAAATATAGTGAAAACTGAAGATATGTAGAAATTCATATAAACTTGAAATCTTATTTATAAAAGTTTGATTACCTATCAGATAATATTAATATAACTTGCACATATAATGAATATGTATCGATATGTGTATAGCAATTGTTACATGATATTATCATATCAATATTCTGGGAGATTTTATTGTAAAATCCACGACCAAATGATTCATGAAATTATTCTTAAGTTCACTAAATAAAATCTGGAAATAATTACTTATTGAACTAAAACATGCTTCTAATTATTTACACTATCTAGCCAAACATCGAGTGACTGCCGAGTGTGAGATGTCACTGAAATAAAACACTGACCTAGAACTGCATTTGCTAGAGGCAACCATTGCGACATTATAGCTTTAAGATACACTCGGCGGTCATGGCTGCGGCGATCTCGATTCTCAACCTTGAGGTGCAACGCCGTACAGATGTTCTCGACCTTCAAAGCGTCCCTGACAACGTAAGGATGTAAGAGTGGTTTAGACGTGTCCACGGATGTGTACGCATGTATTCATTTGAGCTATTAGCCAGGTTTTAAAAACATTCGTAGATTATGAACTGTAATTATTTCAATAATTATATTTCTACCAAAATAATCCCGCGGGAGAAATATCATTTGAGCTAACTTCTTCACTAATACATTGTCGTAAATAGACCAAATGCTGTCGAGTACAAATTGTTCAAACAAAGGTTTTTTTCCATGGCTCTGTCGAAATACAGCACATATTAATTAAATATATATATATATATTTATAATATTTCTATTATCTGTAAATATAATGTGTCAAGATAAGGTAAGATAAAAAAGATAAGGAAATGAACGTAAGCTCCTTTGGAGAGTCGTTTCTTCTTTGAATCCAGGTAATAGTCGCCCCATAAGGTGGCTTGCAAAGAAGACTCCGAAAGACCCATCTTCCGAGAGTAGATCTTAGCAAAATCGCATATCCTAACCGAAAACATAGGAATCAATTATAATTTGTAACTGTCACTGAAGAGAGAGATAAAAAGGGAATTGAAGTAGAGATAGGTTGAGTGAGAAAAAAGAGAATAATTAAATCTAACCTAAATGCCCATCCATCTAATGCACTACCGAAAACCACATTGTTCTTTTCCGGGCTAAAGTACAAGTGCTGATCATCGAGCGAATCATCCTGCATGTAAATTAAATAAAGGTACGGAGTCGGTGACACACAATTAGTCCTCGAGTGTCGAAATACTGACCTTGAGACCTTCATCCTTATTTGCTTGCTTCACTACTCCGGCTCCGAACAATTCTCCCATGAAGGCGTTAACCTAGCGATCAGTGTAAGTGTGTCAGTGTAGGTGTGTCAATGTAAGTGTAGGTGTGTCAATGTAAATGTGTCAGTGTAAGTGTGTCAGTGTCAGTGTAGGTGTAAGTGTGTTAGTGTAAGCGTATAGGTGTAAACGTGTCAATGTAAGTGTGTCAGTGTCAGTGTAGGTGTGTTAGTGTAAGTGTTTCAGTGTAAGTATGTTAGTGTAAATGTGTCAATGTAAGTTTGTTAGTGTAAATGTCTCAGTGTAAACGTGTTAATGTAAGTGTGTTAGTGTAAGTGTGTTAGTGTAAGTGTGTTAGTGTAAGTGTGTCAGTGTAAGTGTGTTAATGTAAGTGTGTCAATGTAGTATCTCTAATTTGTATTCTAAATATACGCAAAATGCTTATTTCCATAATTGGGTTAAAAAAGAGATATAAATATCATATTAACAACTATTTGATATACTTAGTGCTATAATAATAAAAGATTAATTAAAAATAGAGAATGAATTTTGTATCATTGTAATAACTTTTTTCAAGCTTGAAACATGAAAAAAAACCTAAATAATTAATTATTATATTATAGTTTTGATCAATAGTTTTTTTTATTATATATTACCACTTATATGAGCTCAGTTACACCAGAACTGTCAATGCTTATACCCATTCCTACCCATTGTTACTTATACCAATACTCACCCATTGTTACCTATACTTACACCTTTATTACCACTTAACTTACCTGCTCCAGGATACGTTTCAAGTGCTCGTGTGCTTCTCCAGTTGTCATTTTCAACTCCGAGATCAATCTGTCAATCTTGTTGATAATCAGGCAAGGTTTGCTGCCCTCTATCCAGATTTGCCGAAGCACAGCTTTCGTCTGATGGGCAGTGTGATATTGCCATTCGAGTGTACTTTTAAGTCAAATTCCCCTAATACTCTATTACCAGAAGAAGTATCTCTTCGATGGACATAACGTAATTTTTTTTGCAAATATTCCGAAACATGTCCGATGAAAGCTTAAATGCCGTCACTACGGATGCGAAAGTACAGATGAAAACTGAAAACTTGGTTACTCATAGAAATATTTGCCAATAAGGTACACACCTCATCTGTTTAAATATAACTCTCGACACAAAGATATTTCAAATCTTAAATAAAGATGTTAGATCTCACACTGCAAAGACTACGTCCAATTTTAATATTGTGTATTAAACCTGTCCATTAATGATGATCAATATCCTGAGAAATTATTTAAATACATGTATTATATAAATTTATTAAATATAATAATTTGAAAAATAAATATTTGTTAGATTTTGATGCATCAAATTCGACTTTAAAATTTTCTAATCACTTTGATAGCTATTCAGCCATTAGTCATATAATAATTGATCACATTTTAAATACATCGTATAATAATGTATGATTTTAAAATAAAATTGTTTGAGAAAAATCTGAGAAATTATGATCCATTCGATTATGAAACCTTTACAATCCAGTGGACAGTGTCCAATGGACAGTGTCCAATGGACAGTGTCCATATACCATATTACATCCACACATAATCTCTTAATACAAGGGTTAAGATACCCATCTTTACCTGAGAACACACCACTTACCCGAAGATACACCCCCAAACCCCTTAAATGAGGAGATAGTCCTTACCCGAGGACACACCCCTTAAATGAGGAGATAGTCCTTACTTGAGGACACACCCCTTAAATGAGGACACACCCCTTACCTGAGGACACACCCCTTATATGAGGAGATAGTCCTTACCTGAGGACACACCCCTTAAATGAGGAGATAGTCCTTACCTGAGGACACACCCCTTAAATGAGGAGGTAGTCCTTACCTGAGGACACACCCCTTAAATGAGGAGATAGTCCTTACCTGAGGACACACCCCTTAAATGAGGAGATAGTCCTTACCTGAGGACATACCCCTTAAATGAGGAGATATTCATTACCTGAGGACACACCCCTTACATGAGGAGGTAGTCCTTACCTGAGGACACACCCCTTAAATGAGGAGATATTCATTACCTGAGGACACACCCCTTAAATGAGGAGATATTCATTACCTGAGGACACACCCCTTACATGAGGAGATATTCCTTACCTGAGGACACACCCCTTAAATGAGGAGATAGTCCTTACCTGAGGACACACCCCTTAAATGAGGAGATAGTCCTTACCTGAGGACACACCCCTTAAATGAGGAGATAGTCCTTACCTGAGGACACGCCCCTTAAATGAGGAGATAGTCCTTACCTGAGGACACACCCCTTAAATGAGGAGGTAGTCCTTACATGAGGACACACCCCTTAAATGAGGAGATAGTCCTTACCTGAGGACACACCCCTTAAATGAGGATATAGTCCTTACCCGAGGACACACCCCTTAAATGAGGAGATATTCCTTACCTGAGGACACACCCCTTAAATGAGGAGATAGTCCTTACCTGAGGACACACCCCTTAAATGAGGAGATAGTCCTTACCTGAGGACACACCCCTTAAATGAGGAGATATTCCTTACCTGAGGACACACCCCTTACCTGAGGACACACCCCTTAAATGAGGAGATAGTCCTTACCTGAGGACACACCCCTTAAATGAGGAGATAGTCCTTACCTGAGGACACACCCCTTAAATGAGGAGATAGTCCTTACCTGAGGACACACCCCTTAAATGAGGAGATAGTCCTTACCCGAGGACACACCCCTTAAATGAGGAGATAGTCCTTACTTGAGGACACACCCCTTAAATGAGGACACACCCCTTACCTGAGGACACACCCCTTATATGAGGAGATAGTCCTTACCTGAGGACACACCCCTTAAATGAGGAGATAGTCCTTACCTGAGGACACACCCCTTAAATGAGGAGGTAGTCCTTACCTGAGGACACACCCCTTAAATGAGGAGATAGTCCTTACCTGAGGACACACCCCTTAAATGAGGAGATAGTCCTTACCTGAGGACATACCCCTTAAATGAGGAGATATTCATTACCTGAGGACACACCCCTTACATGAGGAGGTAGTCCTTACCTGAGGACACACCCCTTAAATGAGGAGATATTCATTACCTGAGGACACACCCCTTAAATGAGGAGATATTCATTACCTGAGGACACACCCCTTACATGAGGAGATATTCCTTACCTGAGGACACACCCCTTAAATGAGGAGATAGTCCTTACCTGAGGACACACCCCTTAAATGAGGAGATAGTCCTTACCTGAGGACACACCCCTTAAATGAGGAGATAGTCCTTACCTGAGGACACGCCCCTTAAATGAAGAGATAGTCCTTACCTGAGGACACACCCCTTAAATGAGGAGGTAGTCCTTACATGAGGACACACCCCTTAAATGAGGAGATAGTCCTTACCTGAGGACACACCCCTTAAATGAGGATATAGTCCTTACCCGAGGACACACCCCTTAAATGAGGAGATATTCCTTACCTGAGGACACACCCCTTAAATGAGGAGATAGTCCTTACCTGAGGACACACCCCTTAAATGAGGAGATAGTCCTTACCTGAGGACACACCCCTTAAATGAGGAGATATTCCTTACCTGAGGACACACCCCTTACCTGAGGACACACCCCTTAAATGAGGAGATAGTCCTTACCTGAGGACACACCCCTTAAATGAGGAGATAGTCCTTACCTGAGGACACACCCCTTAAATGAGGAGATAGTCCTTACCTGAGGACACACCCCTTAAATGAGGAGGTAGTCCTTACCTGAGGACATACCCCTTAAATGAGGAGATATTCATTACCTGAGGATACACCCCTTAAATGAGGAGGTAGTCCTTACCTGAGGACACACCCCTTAAATGAGGAGATATTCATTACCTGAGGACACACCCCTTAAATGAGGAGATAGTCCTTACCTGAGGACACACCCCTTAAATGAGGAGGTAGTCCTTACCTGAGGACACACCCCTTAAATGAGGAGATATTCATTACCTGAGGACACACCCCTTACATGAGGAGATAGTCCTTACCTGAGGACACACCCCTTAAATGAGGAGGTAGTCCTTACCTGAGGACACACCCCTTAAATGAGGAGATATTCATTACCTGAGGACACACCCCTTACATGAGGAGATATTCCTTACCTGAGGACACACCCCTTAAATGAGGAGATAGTCCTTACCTGAGGACACACCCCTTAAATGAGGAGATAGTCCTTACACGAGGACACACCCCTTAAATGAGGAGATAGTCCTTACCTGAGGACACACCCCTTAAATGAGGAGATATTCCTTACCTGAGGACACACCCCTTAAATGAGGAGATAGTCCTTACCTGAGGACACACCCCTTAAATGAGGAGATATTCATTACCTGAGGACACACCCCTTAAATGAGGAGATAGTCCTTACCTGAGGACACACCCCTTAAATGAGGAGGTAGTCCTTACATGAGGACACACCCCTTAAATGAGGAGATAGTCCTTACCTGAGGACACACCCCTTAAATGAGGATATAGTCCTTACCCGAGGACACACCCCTTAAATGAGGAGATATTCCTTACCTGAGGACACACCCCTTAAATGAGGAGATAGTCCTTACCTGAGGACACACCCCTTAAATGAGGAGATAGTCCTTACCTGAGGACACACCCCTTAAATGAGGAGATAGTCCTTACCTGAGGACACACCCCTTAAATGAGGAGATAGTCCTTACCTGAGGACACACCCCTTAAATGAGGAGATAGTCCTTACCTGAGGACACACCCCTTACCTGAGGACACACCCCTTAAATGATGAGATAGTCCTTACCTGAGGACACACCCCTTACCTGAGGACACACCCCTTAAATGATGAGATAGTCCTTACCTGAGGACACACCCCTTCGACTGCATCAATGAGTATGCAGGCTCCATCACATAGCCTGACAGCAGTCGATACTTCTCCAGCGAAATCTATGTGTCCTGGAGTGTCAATCACGTTCACCAGGTACTCTTGACCTAGATGGGGTTAATCCTAAATCATGTAACTTTCAAATAATGTATCGCATAATTAACACAATTTTATACATTCCATAAAAATTCATATTCATAATTATAACATCAAAAAAAATCAATGAATTTATTATAGAATTTTGATTTTCTATTATTTTTCTAATTCTAATATATATATCTATGTATCAATAAATCTTAATAAACAGTATAATATATTGGTATAATAATAAAAATATAATATGAGAATATTGTGCTATAAATAGATACTTTGGAATTCTGAAATAATTACACAATAGAAATATTAATATTCAGATAATAAGTGTATTAATATATATATATATATATATATATATATAAATTATATAATAGATTGAAAGATATGAATTATAATAATATTCACAATTTTAAAGCAAATTTATTAAAATTATTAATTTTAATTCTCTAAATATAATTTTTAAAAATATGAAAATTTAAAATATTGGAAAGTTGTAAATAAAACAAATAATATGAGAAGTTCGATTTGAAAACATTTTATTGTAAATGCTGAAAAAGATTACAGACCTTTAGTTAAGAACCGCAAGGAAATCGCAGAGCTTTTCATTGTGATTCCACGTAGTTGTTCATCAGGCAGACTGTCCAAGTACCTCAACTGAAATTTAAAATAGTTAGTAAATGATACAATTGTTCTAGTAACACAATTCCTGGTTACAGATTACATCCTAGAGATCGATTTTATTTTTATATTAGTTTAAATTTATTATAACTTAATTAATAATGTACTTGTGATAATCATGATGATCTAGTACTATTTAATAATTATTAAATTTATATTTGAACTCTATACATAATATATTTAAAATATAGTTATTAATTACATATTAGATACTTCTTTTTTATTATAAAAAATCTATAATAAAATATTACATATCACATATCAATAGAATGATTTAATTATTAAATAGTTATTAGCAAAAGTTGTTAAAATAACATGTAATTAATATTTTGTATGCATGTAATTTGACATTGAATTGCATACCCAGTAAACAATCCAGGAAATTTTAATTTTTTGTAATACATAATTTCTTTTATATTATTTTTTATTTTTTGGGACACATATTTACTGGGAAATGACCCTATTTACTGGGAAATCACCCTATTTACTGGGAAGTCACCTTATTTACTGGGAAATGACCATGTTAACTGGGAAATCACCTTGTTACTGGGTATATATCATGATTATATCAACAAAAAGTTAAAATATTTAGTAGATATATTGATATCTTGAAAGAAATATAAATTATATTTCAATACTATATCATATAATATAATGCAAACTATAGGACCAACTCTTCTAATCATTGTCTAACACCGTTGACCTCTGTCCACACCTCTTGCAGACCAATCGCTCAACATGACATTCCAGATGACCGATTTCTCGGCCGAGCCAGGTCGCATGGGGTCGCGTGGAAAGGCTTACAGAGCTTGCGACATGCCAGGCTCTATGGACCCGTCTTCGGACAACTACCACCCACCCATGGCGACCTCTACTGAACACCGTGGCAACTTCATAAAGATGAAGCAGGCTCCTAGGTTCAAGGTAGGTCATTTACAGATTGTTCTTCATCAATGTTCCCCAAATGACTATTTATCTAATCCTCAACCTCCATTTCTCTCGAATTTCTCATTTTCTCACTTTCCCTCGACTTTCTTTATCGCTCTACTTTACTCAAAATAACATTTTAAAATAATTTTGTATACTATTTGATTAAAATTAAAAACTCAATATTAATATTAACTGATATCTATATTTTATCAATGATAACTAAATAAATGAATGTCTAAAATGGCAGAGAATGAAAGAAATTTATACAGGACCCGGAGCGAAACTTGAAGCTAAGTCGATGTACAAACAGCAATTCAATGAGAAGAAGATAGAGAAAACTATGCCAATTAGGGTTTATTAAATTATTAACATACACTCATAACAATAATGTAGTAGTTAATATAATGCTAAAAATATCAAAATAAACATAATTAAATTATATTTTAATTATATATTTTCATTTTTTCTATTTTCTAAGAACAAAATATGTCATTTCTGAAAGTATAAACTATAAATTATATTATCATATAACCCAACATAAGCATGAAGATACTGCATTCAAAAGCGATAGACCAATTGAAACTAAAACTACGCATCACGAAGATTACACAGTGAAAAAGATAGAAATCGCAGAGGTAATATCCATTATTGCGTTAGGGAGACCGAGTTGAGGAGTAAATGATACGTATGATATGATCTACGAGAGGTAATCAATGTTCATCGTCCTATCAAAAGCATATACACTCGAATGTAAACGGTTGCAGAATTATAGGCCAAAGTACGTACCGACCACAGGGCCGGCGTTCGAGAATATGACGTCGAATCGAAACGCATACGACCACAAACCAATCTCAGTACGGTCAAGCATGAAAAGACCGGACCGACTGGCTCCGAAAGGCAGTTTCCAGGGAACTACGGAGAATAAGGTCGTCGGGGTGGAGATGTAGTGGTAGGGAGAGCGGAGATAGCGCACTATATAGGTGGTGATTACATTTGGGCATAGCATAATTACGGATAATACCATTTGAGGCAGACTTGGGCCTGATTCTAATAACTAAAGTGGTCTAATGATGATATAATGGCATAGTATTGAGTAACAAATAACTTAATAGCTAGGAAGAAAGTATACATTTAGTTTGGTATTAATTAATAAGAACGGAGACGTATCTAATCAAATATAATGGAATAACGGGGTTAAGTTAAGAATACCTAACGTAGAAGAATGAAATTAAAGCTGGATTCGATATTTTATCACAGGATAGTTTCAACAAGAAGTTTGTGATCCCGGAACGCGTGAGAGCGAAGGATCAATTTATACCATCCCGCGAACCGCTGAGCTCTGAAACAAACTACAGAAACGCATATGTACACACACGGGCTGATATTCCAAAAGTAAGAGTTTTAGAAGTGAATACTAAACTAGATATTAAAATAGCCAAATAAAATATGATATATTATTACAGTTTACCATTGCAAATGTTTATTCTAAATCTTTACAACAAACATTAATCGAATTGATTCTAATTAATAATGTTCCCAAACCTCCAAGCTACATCACACTCTCCCCTCTAGAACTATAAACCGATGACCAGCTGTATGCATTCTAACCTGCCCATGGAGACGGACACAGACTACAGACTAAACTTCCTGACGCCAAAATACACAAAGAGAATAATAATACGTATGCCGAGTGAAATAAAGCGAAATTCAGCTCCGATGGCCCAAACCTCGAACTACCGGGACGCATTTACAGGAAAACACGGGGACAAGGTTAGCGATTGTAGGGTAGCAAACCATAGGCCCGCCCGCGACTAAAGCCCCTTCGCTATACAGGCACTCAGCTCGAAGCCTCCGCCGGCGACTTTCGACGACACCCGTCCGTTGGAAAGCAGCACGATGTCTCGACGCAGTTACGTGCGACACGAAGGAGCCGAGCCCGCCCGTTCCACGTTGCCGAGGTGCACGCTGCGTTCGGTCGGACGTTTCGAAGGCGACACCGCCTATCGACTCGAGTACACGGGTCGCGGGGTCGAGAGGGCGCGGCCGAAGCCGGCGAGAGCTCGAGTCGAACCCGGCGCCTTCAACGCTAACACCTCGTACCGCGACGACTACGCCGATCACGCGATGCCGAAGCCTCGAGTCGTCGGCGCCGGCTTCAAGTACCTGCCGCCGGAGGCGCCGTTCTCCGGCGGCTCCGACTACAGGGACAACTATCGCGCGAGGACCGCGAGAGTCGCGTGCCCGATAGCGGTGCCATGCGACAATAAGCGGTTGTTGTATTAGGGGGAGGGGGAGTAGGGGGTTAGTAGGGGTTAGTAGGGGGTTAGTAGGGGTTAGTAGGGGGGGGGGAGTAGGGGTTCGGTGGGGGAGAGTAGGGGCTCGGTGGTGGCTCGGCGGGTGGGGGGGGTGGAGTTTAAGTTTAGTTGATAGTGCAGGATCATTGGTAACGGTATACTCTAGGATGCTATTTTGTTTAGGTAATTCTATAGTAGGGGTAGGCTCTAGCTTAGGAGTAGGTTTTAGAATCCTACATAGACAATGGGGTTTGGAAATCAAGGTATAGTGATTAGTCTTAATTAAATAAAGTAATAAGAGTACATTGCATGAGATGATAAGATGTAGTTAGGGGTGGAGTTTACAGCGATTTGTAAAACCTTTAGCTTCAGTCGGCCTAATGTGACATGAAGAGTGTACAGTGAGGTGTGCATGTAGCCTGAAGATTAACTCAAGATAATGTGTGCACGTGGAAAATATTACAGTGAAACATGAACTTAAACTGCAAATAAATTACATTAAAAACCACAACCTCTAGTATGTATGACAATAGATTAAATATATTGCCAATATCTATGAATAAAGGATATTTTATAACCAAGTATATATAACCAATACGTAATAGTTTAATATGAAATTTAATAAGTAAAACATAGATAATAAGATATCATTATAACTTTAATAAAATATATAATTATGACTATAAAAATGGGAATCTAATGCAGTCTGAATACGCAACATTTATCTATTAAATATTATATCTCTCAATAAATATAGAATTATTACAAAAATGAAATTTCTATTCAGAATTGAATTGATTTAAGTGTAAATACTTGGTGAAAAGTTATGATATGAGTCTGAATTTAAACATTTTATTGTTTCATTACAAGTTTAACCACACGATATTGCGAGCAGTTCAAATTTTAATATTCAAATTTATTACATAATTTGTCAATTATTATAACTCTATATTTAAGCTAGAAATGTAATATTATCTATAAATACATGTAAATAATTTATATGAAATATCAATAAAAAAACTGCAAAATAAGGATTTTTAACTTAAGAATTTCATTTCAATGAAATTTAATTGTTAAAGTAGTTTTTAATTTCTTTGAAAATAAAATTGTTAAAAAAATATAACTATAAAATGGCCAAATTTAATTTACAATAATTAGAGGTGATTTTAATTACAATAATATTAATGAAAAGTTAAAAACATTGCATGTTTATACAAAAACAATAAAATTTACTAATTTAATTCGATGTAATAAATAATTTAATTCAACTGTAAAAAATGTTGTATTTTTACTTTCGAAATTACAGAAAATATCAATAATAATGTCATATGTTTTTACATTAAAAACGCGTGTTTTGGCGTATTGCTTTTGATTAGTTACAGAGAAAGTTAAATAAAAATAATATTTTAAAACAATCATGCTCTAAACCATCGGAAAAGTGCTGTTTTTAATAACTATAGCTTGGTTTTATTCACAGTAGTAAATCTAGTTATCACTTGTCAACATATTATTCTACAAGTTTATCTCAAAAAATGTTATAATATTAAGTACATTTATCTATTTTAATAATAATAGTACTTAATTATTTATTGAATTATTAACGATAAATTATATTAAATTAAACAAATTATATTATATTAATTCAAATTAAATAATTACTAATTTAATATTAAATGTATCACGTATAAAGGTGAAAGTTCATTAGGCCAGAATTTAATTCTTGTAAATTGAACATATCTTATGCCAGCTCAAAAATTAAACATGGTGTAATTCCTGATCATTTTATAAATCAATCCAATCTTAGAGAAAAAAAAACCTTTTTATTGCCTTATCATAGATAGTTAATAGATAGTTATTACATATGCTGAAAGATTAATCACATTCACGATATAGATAGCATCATATTTACTTCAGTAATAATATTGATAAATAAATAAATATAAAAAAAAACAAATTTATGAATATAGTTATATTTTTTCGTCAATACAAATAAATAGAATATCAATACATAGAAATAATGATTATAATCAATTATCCATTTGTTATTTATTAATAATATATGTTTTACATTTAGAATTATGTATTTCTAATAAAATGATTTATTAGTTATGAAATATATAATAGCTACTTAATAAATAAATTAGTAAAAGTAGTGAGAGAAACTAGTGGTATTTCATTAAATAATACATAAGATATTAATTTATATTACCATTGATATATTATATATTATAACTACAAACTATAACAATATTTCATTTAAACATTAGTTAAAAAGAAAAAGGAAATAAAGAAACTTTTAAATAATCTAACTAATTAATAAATCAATAACTAATTATAAATCAATTAATTAAAAGTAGAAAATGTATTTAGAACAATTATAAACCATTATAGCAGAAAAAGGTGAGTGTTATTAATAACATATGACAGATACATATGACAGATACATAGAGACATACATAAATATTAATGAACAAATATTAAGTATATAAATATATCACATAGTGAAACATTACAGTAGATCCACATATGTGTATACACATATAATGGTACAAACACTACACCCTAAACACTACACCCTAAACACTACACCCTAAACACTACACCCTAAACACTACACCCTAAACACTACAACCTAAACACTACACCCTAAACACTACACCCTAAACACTACAACCTAAACACTACACCCTAAACACTACACCCTAAACACTACAACCTAAACACTACACCCTAAACACTACACCCTAAACACTACAACCTAAACACTACAACCTAAACACTACAACCTAAACACTACAACCTAAACACTACAACCTAAACACTACAACCTAAACACTACAACCTAAACACTACAACCTAAACACTACAACCTAAACACTACAACCTAAACACTACAACCTAAACACTACAAGCTAAACACTACAAGCTAAACACTACAACCTAAACACTACAACCTAAACACTACAACCTAAACACTACAAGCTAAACACTACAAGCTAAACACTACAACCTAAACACTACAACCTAAACACTACAACCTAAACACTACAACCTAAACACTACAAGCTAAACACTACAACCTAAACACTACAACCTAAACACTACAAGCTAAACACTACAAGCTAAACACTACAACCTAAACACTACAACCTAAACACTACAACCTAAACACTACAACCTAAACACTACAAGCTAAACACTACAAGCTAAACACTACAACCTAAACACTACAACCTAAACACTACAACCTAAACACTACAACCTAAACACTACAACCTAAACACTACAACCTAAACACTACAACCTAAACACTACAAGCTAAAGACTACAAGCTAAACACTACAACCTAAACACTACAACCTAAACACTACAACCTAAACACTACAACCTAAACACTACAACCTAAACACTACACCCTAAACACTACACCCTAAACACTACAACCTAAACACTACAACCTAAACACTACAAGCTAAACACTACAAGCTAAACACTACAACCTAAACACTACAACCTAAACACTACAACCTAAACACTACAACCTAAACACTACAAGCTAAACACTACAAGCTAAACACTACAACCTAAACACTACAACCTAAATACTACAACCTAAACACTAAACTCTAAACACTACAACCTAAACAATATAACCTAAACACTACAACCTAAAAACTACAACCTAAACACTACAAGCTAAACACTACAAGCTAAACACTACAACCTAAACACTACAACCTAAACACTACAACCTAAACACTACAACCTAAACACTACAACCTAAACACTACAACCTAAACACTACAAGCTAAACACTACAAGCTAAACACTACAACCTAAACACTACAACCTAAACACTACAACCTAAACACTACAACCTAAACACTACAACCTAAACACTACAACCTAAACACTACAACCTAAACACTACAAGCTAAACACTACAACCTAAACACTACAACCTAAACACTACAACCTAAACACTACAACCTAAACACTACACCCTAAACACTACACCCTAAACACTACAACCTAAACACTACAACCTAAACACTACAAGCTAAACACTACAAGCTAAACACTACAACCTAAACACTACAACCTAAACACTACAACCTAAACACTACAACCTAAACACTACAACCTAAACACTACAAGCTAAACACTACAAGCTAAACACTACAACCTAAACACTACAACCTAAATACTACAACCTAAACACTAAACTCTAAACACTACAACCTAAACACTATAACCTAAACACTACAACCTAAAAACTACAACCTAAACACTACAACCTAAACACTACAAGCTAAACACTACAAGCTAAACACTACAACCTAAACACTACAACCTAAATACTACAACCTAAACACTAAACTCTAAACACTACAACCTAAACACTACAACCTAAACACTACAAGCTAAACACTACAAGCTAAACACTACAAGCTAAACACTACAACCTAAACACTACAACCTAAACACTACACCCTAAACACTACAACCTAAACACTACAACCTAAACACTACACCCTAAACACTACAACCTAAACACTACAAGCTAAACACTACAACCTAAACACTACAACCTAAACACTACAACCTAAACACTACAACCTAAACACTACAACCTAAACACTACACCCTAAACACTACACCCTAAACACTACAACCTAAACACTACAACCTAAACACTACAAGCTAAACACTACAAGCTAAACACTACAAGCTAAACACTACAACCTAAACACTACAACCTAAACACTACAACCTAAACACTACAACCTAAACACTACAAGCTAAACACTACAAGCTAAACACTACAACCTAAACACTACAACCTAAATACTACAACCTAAACACTAAACTCTAAACACTACAACCTAAACACTATAACCTAAACACTACAACCTAAAAACTACAACCTAAACACTACAACCTAAACACTACAAGCTAAACACTACAAGCTAAACACTACAACCTAAACACTACAACCTAAATACTACAACCTAAACACTAAACTCTAAACACTACAACCTAAACACTACAACCTAAACACTACAAGCTAAACACTACAAGCTAAACACTACAACCTAAACACTACAACCTAAACACTACACCCTAAACACTACAACCTAAACACTACAACCTAAACACTACACCCTAAACACTACAACCTAAACACTACAACCTAAACACTACAAGCTAAACACTACAAGCTAAACACTACAAGCTAAACACTACAAGCTAAACACTACAACCTAAACACTACAACCTAAATACTACAACCTAAACACTAAACTCTAAACACTACAACCTAAACACTACAACCTAAACACTACAACCTAAAAACTACAACCTAAACACTACAACCTAAACACTACAAGCTAAACACTACAAGCTAAACACTACAACCTAAACACTACAACCTAAACACTACAACCTAAACACTACAACCTAAACACTATAACCTAAACACTACAACCTAAACACTACAACCTAAACACTACAAGCTAAACACTACAAGCTAAACACTACAAGCTAAATACAATTATTTTGTCCTGAGTAAACTTTCATAATGGATTATTTAACAGTCAGTAAAGGGCATACTACAATAGCAGCATTGTAAGGAGTGGTGGTTGAAGGTAGACTTGGTGTGTAGAGAATGTGACCTGCGGTCATAATTATGGGTCATCTTTAAAACAATAGAGTAAACCTATTAAGAGATTCTAGCAACTCAGAATACAAAAATATTTAGTCCATATATCCATACACACAATATCTCTCTTTCTTTCACTCATTAGCAAAGCATTCAAGTACGTAGAATAACAATTTCATTAGAATCATTTTTACTTAGGTTTTTAGAGCTAATGCACACTTTCTCAACATATCTGGATAGTATTTGAGACTTTATAAAGATATGCTGCGAATAATCTGAACAGGTGAATATATATCAGCAAGGCTTTGATAACTGTTTATATTAAATGTATGATTGATTGATTGATTGGAAAATCTTAACCATCAGATCTTATTTAGTTATTGTTAAGAATTAAATGGGTATTTCATATTCTATATATTACATAACCCACATAGATTTATTTTATATAATAGAAAGTTTATATATATATATTAATTATTAACTGCACAGTTAATAATTAATATATAAACTTTCTATTATAGGTGCTATACAAATATAAAATATATCTGATTAAATTAAATATAAAATTGGGATTGTAAAATGTAACATAATCTAGGCAGTTTAAAGTGTGTATGATATATATTGTATATTCATAAACTATTTTTTACATGTATATAAGGAACTAATTTCATTTTGGTTCAGTATAGGAATTAGATCAAATACAAAATCACAACTATTACTAATTTAACAGTTATTTCAAATGATAGGAATATATGATATATGAATATATGATTCTAAATCTAAATAATGTTGTATTCAAGAATGTAGTGTTTTTGGATTGAATTTTTAGATTGGGGTTAGATAAAATAAACAAATTAAATCATTTTTTATAATGTATATATTTCATATGAAATATGATAAAAAACTATTTTTAATTACCAATCCAACTATAATAATAAATAATAAATTATTATTTATGAATTATTAAGCACATAGTACATAGGGAAAAAAACTCGTTACTTTTCAGTTCTGAATTCTATTTCCGTGGATAAAAATGTGGAATTGCACAACATTTTTCCGCGGCCTTAGAACATGTTCAATTAACAACGTAAAATGTCAGCCTAATGAACTTTCAAATTTCCATGTGATGTATTAGTTTTCATATATTATCACTTTTTCAAATTATAAATCAAATTCTAAATTTGTTTATTCTAAATGTCAATAATGATATAAATAAACAAATCAATCAATATTTTAGAATATTTATATTTCCAAAGAAAACAGAGGCTGGGTAATTTAACCAAAGTTCATAAATCATTTTGTACACGACAATGATACTAATTATGCAAATTGATTTCTAAACTAACGAAATAAATAATCAATATAACCAAACTTAATGTATTTGTTTCAAAGGTCAACTATTAACTGGTTGATTTAACCGAATAATTAATTATTTCTTAACATATAATGACCCAGAAATATATGCAAACAAACTTTATAAAACAGCATCCTATAATTAAAATATATTTACTTTTGTTAAATATTCCATCTAGATAACATTAATCCTAGGCTTCTGACACAGTAAATGAAAATGTTCTAATATAAATTAGCGAATGATTAAAATAGTTTATTACATATAATTAAATATTACGTCTGATGAATATTGAATAGAAATTAATAGAAATTAATATTGTAATATTCATTAAATTCCTATCATTTAATTGTTTACATTATAAATAACTTTATCAACTATTATTCTGGTACAATTTTATTTTTCCTACATAAACATTTATACTTATATATAAAATAATATATAGAAATTATTTAGTTATAAATATATAGATTTTATTCTCAATATTGTGTATATTATATAGTATTATATAATATATATAAATATTATATAATATATTACTATCAATTCCATATTTTTTAATTATTTAATTAGCAGTCTACTTTTAATTATTAATATTACACTATTAATAATAAATATGCTAACATTTAGATTAACAACTCGAATCAAAAGTAATATTAGTAATTGCAAAAAAAGGTCAGGTTAGAATTGAATTGGTCAGGTAAAATGGAGAGATTACCAGATATCACAAAAACAAGTCCAATTGGAGATAAACCTGTCTCACCAGTTAAATTAAAAGCAATTAGGAGGTCCGGAGTTCCGAATATATGTAACTCTATTGGTATTATCCGCAATGAGGGTAGACGAATAGATAGAAATAGGAGTGACAGAATAATTATTAATTATGAAATAGGTAAAAAGGTTCAAAAAGGGTGGAATGGTTCCAATAGACATAGAAAAAGTCGAAGAAAAGCTGACCAATTAAACAATAACAAGAAAGTAATAACATGTCCAAAGATTGCAAAACACATACAAAAATATAAGAAAATAACACCGAAGATTACGTGTAATTCAAACAATTTAGGTTTAAAAAATGAAAACGCAATGCAATGCAATGTTAAGAATTATATTCAAGAGTTTTATCAAAATAGAGATCTTCAGTCAGGTTCTAAAATTTTTAATAAAAAGGAAGAACCTTTTGGAGCAAATTTTAAACAAGACAATAGTTATATTACAGATAGAAATGCATATTTAGATAATATAATAAATAAAGAGAATAACAGGGAAATATATGAACCAATATACAAAGATCTAGATTTAGATAAAAATAATGAAAAAGCACTTTTTAACATACATTCCAACCAAGATAATAATAGATCAATAATAGATACCAATATAAATTTAGATAATTATAAAATAACTGAAAAGTTCAACAGAGATGAAGCAATGCCATACCTGAAATATAAAGATCTATATTTAGAAAACAAAAATAATAATAGAAAAAATAATGATGAAGGACTATTTAACATAAATGGTAAACAAACCAATAGATATATTACGGATAATAATATAACAACTGGACATATGAATAAGATAATAGATGAAGTAATGGTATACCTTAAATATAAAGATCTATACTTAGAAAACATAAATAACAACAGGAAATCTAATTCAGATGAAAGTGACTTGGAAATATTACAAGACGACGGAAATGATGAGATAAATAAAGACAATTCAGGAAACCTATCAAATGCTGAATCACAGTTAGATAATGACAATGTCGAAGAAACAAACAATGAAGTAGTCAACGAAATTGGTAAAGTCAAGAGTTCACAGGAGTATTTAACCGGTAGTAAAAAAGACGATCAGCACTTGAGTATAGAAGACAGTTTATTTGTGGAGGCGGTATTGAACAGTATTCAAGATGTGAAAAGTAAACAAAATTTGAAAGCTCAATTCAGTTTAGCGTATAAATTATAATATGCAAATACAATAATATCTTAATATATATATATATATATATATCTATATCTATATCAATTCATTTGGAATGATTGACTATTTCAATATTATACTAACTGAATAAAAATATTAAATATAAGCAACAATTAAATATAAACATACAAATAAATATATCAAAATATAAAATAAACATAATATATTAAATTAATATCACACATCCCTTAGATGTGTGATATATAATCCTTAGAAACTAACGTTAATTAACTAGGGATCATAGAAAAGGAGATAGACAAGTCAGGTTATTATCCAGGTCATCTTGTGATGCAAAAGAGAACGCATCAAGAAGAAACACTAAATAAAATCAATAGAAATCCAATTCTACCAACAATTGGCACAGAAATAATGTTTGTATTTAATATCAACTCATAGAAACTACATTTTCTATGTTGAAGTTCAAATTGAAAAAATTTATATTGAATATTTTTGAAAATTTTGCTAATTAAATACAAAAACCTATAAATATGAAATATATGTGTTGGTAATTAATATTTAGTATCATCTTTAAAATAGAAAATATTCTAATTAACTATTTTCAAGTTAATAGGTTAACTTATAATTCACATATATTAATGTTATTTACTTTATCCAGAGACAGATCGAAGGAAACACATAATATGTTTCAGCTGCCTCCCCTAGAGAGGAAAAATCTACCCTTTCTAAAGCTAGACAATGAAATAGAAAGGTTGGTAATAATCCGCAATACTTCTAAAAGACCAACTATAGATATTTATACGAGGTATAAATTATAATTCAATGCGTTATCGTATGAATATAAATTGATTATTAAAACTAACTTTTCCTGCCATATGTTCAGAAATTATTCCTACGCTAGCCAGCAGGTTATCAACAAGAGTAGTTTTACCTGGAAATCGAAAATTTAAATTGATTTTAAGCATTAGTCGAATACGAAATTACTATAAACAGATAAATAACTAGATCATAGAAAATATACTATTATTATAGTAACAATTTAAACTATTAATATAAATATAACTGCGATATATTCAGTTAAATTATTGCCCAGTAAATTTGAATCAGATTAGAATGACAACCCGATTCAATTTAGTAACTGGAATATATTACTAGTTTTTCAGTTCATTAAAAAGCATAAATTAATAAACTAAATATATGTTATCAAGACTAAAAAATTATCATTAAAAAGCACTTTAAATATAAAATTAGATGTTTTTCACAAAAATTTTAAAAACCATGATCCACATGAGCGATGATACAGATATTTCTAATATGTTCAGGATTTTTCTGCAAATCTGATAAACTTGAAATTTTTCGTACCTCAGTCATACTGGATTGCATTGGGCAAATGTAAGATCGGCGGGAATACCGAGTTCACCGATATCTCTGTATGACGTGATGGGCAGACTTAAGGTTCTACCTCCAATGTCCAACTATAACGAATGTATGCATGGCTTTCCGTTAGAAATACATAAATATAAATGATAATTATTAATGTATAATAAATTATTACAATAAAAAGAGTTTACAAAGTAGTATTCATAATGGGTTCATATGTTTAACTGCTTCAAAATATGAAATTAAATTACATTGTATTAATTTTTGAATAAATAAAGGTTATACAATTAAATATATGATATTATACCAAATGGTATATTTTAAAATAAGCAATATATTATTGAATAAATATAATATATATAATCTATAATATATTAATATTATAAAATTATTATAATTAAGTATTATCATAAAATATCTAAATTGTATATTAATTGTCTAATAAATACAACTGTTTAAAAAAGTCAATAGATTTATTGATTTGTATCTTTAAATATCTTAAATTAAAGTTATATGTTCATAATTATGAATTTAAGTATTAAATGAATAAGTATTACATTTTTGTTTTAAAAATGTATCCATGAATTTATATTAAAAATTATCTATTTAATAATAAAAAAGCGTTATAAATATTGTATTGACAATTACAAAACAATAGCATTCACTAAATGAGTTATCCAATATATATTTTAATGAAATGAGCGATAATATAGGAATATATATTTTTTAATTAACGAAAATTATATTTTAAATCTGCGTATTATCATATAGAAATTGGTAAAAACGATTTTAATTATCAAAATTTAAGATATAAATTGTATATATAATTTACGTTAATCAATTCGTATTATTGAGTTATTAACATTTTTAAATCAAGTAATAATATAATTAAAATTCAAATAAAAATCCGATTTATATATGAAAATGAACTTTGAACCTATATTAAAATTATATATTTTTTAATTATTAACTATCAATAGATTATACATCATAAAGTAGATTTTTTAAATTAATATATATTTGTATGTACAAATAAATATTGTAACTTAGGTACATAACATTTATATATATATTTAATATAACAATTGTATTAAATGACCAAAGATAATAACCACTAGTATAATCCCTAGCAACCATTTGATATCCATTAATACTCGTTGTAATTTAATGTGAAGCACTAAGTTGTCTGTGAATATCTCTATTAAACTTCAATCATATAATAATACACTATAGAAACCATAGTAAACCATATTAAACCTTAGTGTAAAGGGATAGCTATGACCAAGGTATGCATATGCCAGATATGCAATTGTGGGTTAGTAAGTCGCCATACGTACGTACATGTAATACATAATATATTAACTTCTAATTAAGTATTATAGGTAATCTTTTCGCATACATGAATACCATGTATGCGAAAGGTATGGGATGGTATATCACAAATATTATATTATCTATCCAATATGTAAGCTATCCAATTGAATCTAAAATGTAAATTCACAATATACCCATCTTAGGGTCAGGGTTTAAATATTAATACTCTTCGATCAGGTATTACTAATAACTATCTATTAATTAATGAAGTCCTGGGTTACCTTATATTCCTTGACTGTACTTTCGTCCATAGCGATCAAAGTGTTATGGTACGCTGACACTAATAGTAACAGTATATGTGTTCATTGACATAATTTCATATAAGTAATAAATGCTCGTGACTACATAGTACATACACTTTGCTTCACATCGTCTACATATTATGTACAAAGGCAGGCAATGATATGATAATAGATATATAGTGTATTTAACGTTATGATTGATACATTACATTTCTATGAAACAAAGACTTTAGAAACCTAACTCTCACATGTAGACTTATATAATGAATATGTTGATATTAGTAACATATTGGTGTGGCAATGGCGTGTCCCTTCATCCTAGACATAATTAGTGTTATTATACACTATTACCTAATAATAGCCTATTGTAGTATTTACATAGTTAATATAGATAGACATCACTTAAACTTACAACCAATTCTTCAAATAAATACCATTTCATAATATTTATGACTTAATATTAAATCAATAATGACCTATGAAGAAAATGCATATTCATTTTTATTTGGTTATTTGCAAATACATATGAATTCAAGAAGAAATAACTCCTTTAGCTTATATAACATTGAAAGTAGACTGATTATCTGGCATAACTTGTAAGCGTATTTATTAGTGACACTTTTCAAATATTATGTGGTACGACCATTTAGTTTGTTGTAATGTTTAGTCATGATGATTACATATTATATACTATAACCTAAAACTATTTTTCTAAACTATATTAACAACATCGATTTACTATATTTAGGTAGACGAATATGACATCGTAGAAAATAAACTGATATTAGTTTATGCGATAAATTATAAATTATCTATATACAACTTCAACTTGATTTCGATACTTATAAACACGTTTTGCCGTTTCCACAAATCCACATGTAAGCCCGTTAGAGTTGACCACTCATTTATGAACTTCCCATTCGGTACACTGGTATACTTCTCATGAGTACAAGACCCCGTGACAAGTCTGATCATACAAGATTCATACCAAGTGTTATACAATAAATTAACGAACGGGCGTTATCCCGGTCGTTATTAAATCGATATCGGTATGTCGATGTTCTCGATTACGAAATAATTATGAGGTCATCGACCTGCTAGCAAGCCTAATATACCCCTACCCCGCTCTGATTACGCAATCTCGACTAGAAAACGAATCACTAATTCATGGGCATAATTGATGCGTTTATCTCGGATATAACGTATCCATAACATAAATATCTGTGTGTTTTGCAATGTATCCTAAATAATTAAGGGTAGTTGGGTATTTATCAATACATTAATATTAAAATATAAATTACGTAAATTTAATGTTGTAAATATCCAAACAATTTTCAAATCGCCTGTGTATCT
>OZ038312.1:18272672-18296274 GCA_964035775.1 Osedax frankpressi | reverse complement strand
ATATTCCATAGACTTAAAGCATTCAATTCATAATAAAGATATTCCTACGACTCTATAATAACTCTCGGGGATATCTGCCAACAAGTTGGTTTCTAAAAGCTATTCCAACACCTCAGACGACTATCGTAAGTGGGCAATACCTCAGACTCAGCGCATAATTCACGACGACACGTATCGACCTCCCGACGCCGAATTCCAGGGAGTCACAAACTACAAACTAGACTACCCCGGACACAAAGGCAGCGTTGTTCGGCAGTCCATGAAGCCAGCGGAAAGAACGAATTCCCCCGGAGCTTTTGCCGATACAACTGGATACAGGTTGGTATTTTATACTACTTAGTACATAGGTATTTTATACTACTTAGTACATAGGTATTTATACTACTTAGTATATAGGTATTTTATACTACTTAGTACATAGGTATTTTATACTACTTAGTACATAGGTATTTTATACTACTTAGTACATAGGTATTTTATACTACTTAGTATATAGGTATTTTATACTACTTAGTACATAGGTATTTTATATTACTTAGTACATAGGTATTTTATATTACTTAGTACATAGGTATTTTATACTACTTAGTACATAGGTATTTTATACTACTTAGTACATAGGTATTTTATACTACTTAATACATAGGTATTTTATACTACTTAATACATAGTATGACTTCGTGTAATTTGTATACATTATTGCAATTACAATTTATGTAAATATTAAGATATCTGAACATATAACTTACTTGAAATGCATACAATATATAATATATATGCAATGTTTACAACTCAATATGAACATGATTTATAGATAACCAAACACTAGCGAAGGTAATTTGTTGAAATATTAATATCTAAATGTTTGTATGGGGATATTACTCCCACAACGTTAAATTCGTTCTTTCGGTGTTTACACTTTACGTTGTACTGGAAAACTACACACACGTATAAGTGCAAATGACAACAATACGCAGGAGTGAGTACGTGAAGCACCCTATGCCGGATAAACCGCTAAAAGAAGCAGTTCAGTGGGTTCCAAATAAGGCAGCGCTGGACGATATTTCGAACTACAAGAAGGATTACGTTGCAAAACAGGTCAATTGCAGCGATGGTATCTCGAAAGGAATTACAATTTTACAAAAACTATTTAATAATTCATGAAATAACTTTAATTCCTCTTTACACACCGACATAAATATACGAACTAAAATAACGTCAACAATTGCAAATGTACCATTAGATAACATATTTTGTCAAATATTATATGAGGTCTGATAATATATTTTATACTCCATCATTTTGTACACAGAAGAATTGTTATATCTCTAACCAGGATACTTTTCATCTACATCTATAGAGAGGGGCATTAAGTATACCCATTGTTTCTTCTGTCTATAGTTAAAATTCATATTGGTGTACCGCATACGTGGCATTCAATGTTCACACAATTACTGACTTAAAATACTAATATGAGAAAATTGAGCATTCTTTTGTGAATATATTTGCTAGGATAATGAGAATCTATAAGAAACTTTTCTGGTTGAATAAGTGATATTACAATGTAGAAGATGTAAATAATGGAGGAAATGTATCCTGGGTATTCATTTTTATTACTATATTGATCTCTCTCTCTCTCTCTCTCTCTCTCTCTCTCTCTCTCTCTCTCTCTCTCTCTCTCTCTCTCTCTCTCTCTCTCTCTCTCTCTCTCTCTCTCTCTCTCTCTCTCTCTTAACCTCCCCGCGTTGCTCTCGCTCTTTCAGGTCGGTAAACCGGCCTCATTTAAGCCAAATGATGGCGGATACAAATCCGACGCGCCGTTCGCCGATGCCACAACGCAACGCCAGGACTTTCAGGCGTGGAAGGGAGTTGCGCGTCCGCTGATACGCGCCTCCGAGACTTACAGCCAACCCGTTGGCGCCCACGACTGGAACACCACCAACAAAACCGCGTTCAACCGCAAACCGTTGGATCGACGTGCCAACGCCCGCAAACCGCCCCCTAATCGTCGAACGGCGCCCGGCGATTTCGACGGCTGTACGAACTACGCGGACGACTACCGCAAATGGCCGTTGCAACCTCAAGCGACGTTGAAACGCGATCGTTACAGTCCACCTCAGAACGAACCGTTTCGCGGCAGCACGAATTACGCCGACGACTACAGAAAACACGCGGCGGCCGCCGTACGCGCCTCTATGAAACCCGAACAGCGCGCCAACTCCGCGGGCACTTTTGACGCCCGCACCGGATACCGCGAAGACTACGTGAAACATCCTTTGAACCCGGCAGCGCCGAAGCCGCTCGCCGAATACAAGCAGAACCCGGCGAAACTTGACGCCGGAACCAACTACCGGGACGACTACGTCGCGAAAATCGCGCCCAAGGCCGTAAGTTGTAAACCGGAAGGCGGCGGTTACCGTAGCGACGCGCCGTTCCAAGCGGACACCACGCAACGCGGCGACTACGTTCGCTGGCCGGCCGAGAAGCCGTACGCTCGCGACAACGACTGCTACAGCAAACCCACCGGCGAAATGCAGTTCTCCACCACGGCGGCCAGCGCGTTTAACCGAAAACCGCTCGCCAAGGTCAAGGCGTCGCGACCTCCGGCGCGCGCTTCGGAACCCGCACGTTTCGCCGGCAGCACGAATTACGCCGACGACTTCAAGCGGTGGCCGCTTGTGGCGGGCGTTTCTCAGGGCGCCGGCCCGCCGACGTACAGACCGCCCGACGCGCCGTTCGTCGGCAACACGAGTTACGCGGAGAATTTTCGCGCGCATCCCGGAGCCGCGCACGCCAAGTGCGTGCGTCCCGACGGCCGCAGCGATTTGGCCGCCGATAACGTTCCGTTTCGTGGCGACACCGAGTACCGCCAGGAGTTCGTGCGCAAAGAGCCGACGTCTTGTCCGGCAGCACTCCTGCAAGGACAGACCGCCGCCTATACGTACTCCGAGGACAACGCGGCCGGTCACAAACTTTACAGACCGAAGTCTAACCAATGCAAGCCTCTGGTGGTCTCGCAGATGAAACAACAGACTGTAATGGCCGCCTAACATTATCTGCAGGGTTTACGGATATCTTAACGGCATCCGGCGTCTTATCTAAACGCTGCTAGTCGCCTCATCATTATTATCGAACACAGAATGTCAGTTACACAATGGAGACATGACCAACTGAACTCTTACGCTCCATTCCACTAATTCAAATCATTCCCATTTCTGCTCATCGTAAATCATTTCATTTCGCTACTCTTCTTTTTCACAAATCGCCATCCACTCTCTTACCACTTAGCTTACATCTGTCCCGTTAGCCTACTTCTGTCCCGTTAGCCTACTTCTGTCCCGTCTAGCGTACATAATTCTCGAGAATGTGATGTACAGCGAAAACCAGTTTAATTTATCGGAATTACTGCAAGTTCTCGTAAAACTGTTATTATCGTTGCTACTATTATTAGATTTTAATCTTTTTTTTTTATTTCATTCGCTTCGCTTCTCCCAACCTATCGCTATATGAGGTTTTCACTGCTGCGTACAATCGCCCAAGGCGATTTTCTTTCGTATATAAACTACTACCGTTAACAGCGAGTGCGTAGTGTTTCCACTACTATTGAATGTATCTCTATTAACATTTCTGTCCGCAGCATCTTCTACCGTCTACATATTAATCCGCAGCGCATGCGAATAGACACATTCTACATACACATACGGCTTATAGATTATGCATTCGCTTAGATTACGTTTAATACAACACGTTTAGTACACAAACTAGGAAATCGCTTACATATGTTACTAATAATAAAATGTTTTGTTTTTTACTATATAAATATAATTCACACTCGCACTGTAAATAAATAAGAAACACTAAATCCACGTTTCATAAGATTTTATTGAGATGTACAAAATGTGGAAATCATGGATCGGCGAGAAAAGTGATCGTTGAATATTGAAACAGTGTTGTAATTAATAATAAACTGTATACAAATACCACTTTATTTATTCATTTTTTTTACCTAGTAATTATTTTTATTTAGTATATTAAATAGTAAAGTATTTTTTAAAATATTTACATTCTACAAGTCTGACAATAATACTCATAATTATATGAATTATTATATAAAGATGACAATAATAATTCATTGGACTATATAATACTTGAAGGAATAATTAGATTGATAATCAGTTATATAATACACTCGGTATTATAGAGTTTTGAAACGCATGTATACAATTATGCACAATTATGAAACTTTCAATTCATTGGTTGAGTTCTTGGGAAGCAATTCCGTTTCCTTAGTGGACTTCTCAATGTATTTCTGTGAAGTGCTAAAGATGAAAAACAGGTTACAGCGAAACATTGACATTGAAAGTGCACTTATAGTAATTACATATTAGTACGAGAAATTAATATTATATACATATAGTAAATAAGAAAATTCAAATATATAATGCTTGCAAATGATAGATTGAATGATGTTTTGTTAATAATAATAATATATGAATTTAAATATAATTTCCATATGAATTTTTTATAAACTTTATAGAACTTAAAGAGAATTTCTAGAATGATTTCATGGCGAATATAGAGAAGTATGAAAAGTATTGACACAGGTAAATAATCCATATATGACAGTTGTATAGCAACTAGTAATTGTATAGCAACTAGTAATTGTATAGCAACTAGTAATTGTATAGCAACTAGTAATTGTATAGCAACTAGTACAGCGATGTAACGAAGGATGAATGGATAATGCTATCTTCGAGGAAAACGCATAAGATAGAATCCAAAAGTAACGGTATAATAAACACAATAGTTATTCTGTATACACGAGACCCATCAGTTATCGCGGTAGCTATCTTAATTATGATGGAGATGGTTCGACTTCAGCTATATAAAAAAATCCATATTCAGAGAAAAAATTGCCCGGCACCGATATGAACGTCACAGAAGCATTTAAAAAAGATACAAAATATACGAAAATTATCACTCACCTCCATCTGAAATTTTCATATTCTGAAAAATGAGTACGAGGGAATTAACGATCGGCAATCGAGATAAATATCATTTCAACATAACCATAATGAGAATCAAATATTACATAATTATAGTCACTCAATAGCTAATGGCTCGGTATATAATGAATATCTAAATAGTGATTACGCATGACACAAGAGTAAAATTAAGTTGATTGAAATAAATTTAAGTTTAACGAGTAATTAATATAAAATAAACGATTTTTAAAGTCTGCAATAATCATATCCGTTTTGGTAGAAGATATTTCATTATTTTTCTTTTTCTGTATGGTGAAAGTTAATTTACAAAAGTTTTTATAGTTTTGTATAATAAGTAATAGTTTACCGAAATAGTATTTATTTAGTTTTTAAGTTTGAAAAGTATAGATGTACTTAAAATTGAGTTATTAAACTAGTGATAGATATGCATTAATATTTTGATTTAGTAATTTAGTGAGATTTATTGAATTCTTAAATGCATTTTTTATATATTGTTTAAATTGCTCATCTAGGATTTGAATTGATGATAAGATTGAGCAGGATTGAATAGATCTAAATATAATGTTCATGATTTAGATCAAAGTTAAGTTAAATACACACATAAAGTGTGGTTTTGTCGGTGCAAGTTTTAGTTCTTGTTTGTTTTGAACCTGAATAATTCTAGCTCTAGTTTTCAAGCGAGTTGGAGATTTAATCACCGAAGACATGCTGCGAATGGTCAGAGGGTCAGTGGAAGATAAGAATATATTACAAATGAATGAACTATAAAATAAATCAACACTTTTATACTTTACCTGAATTTAGAACTTCTGAAAATAGTTTGAATAAAAACATAAATGATACTTTTACATGTTAATAATAATATGTAAAGTCTAGTAGGAAAATTAAAACTGTTTATTATTACACAAAAATAATTATAGTAGGGTAAATGCACGAGTCGAATTAATATAACAATAGATAAATAAGAATGTGAGGGATGGAAATTCAGCGCAAGAGATGGGAAGTGAGATGGATGGCATATTCTACCAACGATTAAAGAAACCTGTTACTTTTATTGAGCAGACGACTCGACCTTTTAAATTGAATGGGAATCACAAGTTGATTCTCCTCATTTTTTTTCAAATTTGCATCAGCCTGCAAACAAAGCCGCAATGATAAATAGTGCCATCTAGTGGTGGGCACAGAGGCCATGCGGGGCCCATGCGCGTTGAATTGAGGGCTAACCTCGTAATGTTCCGAGTAGAATTTGCAAAGTTTCTCTACTTGGTTCAGAGAGATGTCACGTTTGGACGACTTCTCGAGCATTGTGCTATGTGAATGGTCAAAAGATGACGGAGGCGTAAAATACATATATATTTTAAAATATCATGTATAATAACAATTCATAGAGAAAAAATGAAATCTCTTGGTCTTAATGGAGAATAAAATATGTAAACTGAAAAGGGTGAATAAAGAATGACTGTAAATGAAGAGGAAGCTAAAAATAGACATATTAGGGGACGGAGAGAGAAGTTGATAGAGGAATGGGAGAAAAGAGGAATGTGGAAATGAGATGATAGGTCGAATTGAAGCCTAGGAAAGGAGAGGTAGTGATCAACCTTAGCATGCTATTTAAGGGACGGATGAGCTTGTAGGGAAGATTGAAGGAGTCGAGAAGTTCTTCTCCAAGAACTCCTTTTTTCTTTAGAACATCAACTTTTCTCAACAATTTGTTAAGTTTGAAGTTTGATTCAGCCAATGGTAATAACTAGAGATAAGGAGAGATATAGATAGATAAGGAGAATTAATAACTAATGATAAAGAGTTTTAATAAAGAGAGATAAGGAGAGATATAGATAGATAAAGAGAGATAAGGTGAGATAATAACTAGCGATAAAAAGAATTAATAACTAGTAATAAAGAAATTAAAAAACTAGTGAAAATGATAAATAATAACTAGTAATAAAGAGAATTAATAACTTTCAATTTAGTACATATAATCTACTAGAAATCATTGAAAATAATATATAAAATAATAAATAAAAATTGAAAATATAAAAAAATGGGGAAATAGCTAGAGGTTATTATATATTCAATAGTTAGTTATGATTCCATTAACAATAAATAATGATATCATAAGCAATATATAAATATATGAAATACATATAAACTATAAATAATTTATTGAATGCTCTTATTTTGAAAAATTGAAAATAATAGGTCTTAGATAGTATAAGAAAAGAGGAATATAATAAAAGGAGATATGTATATTACACAAAGGAATGTGGGTAGATAACGCAATGGAATGTAGTTAGATAAAACAAAGGAATGTAGTTAGAAAACACAAAGGAATGTAGTTGGAAAACACTAAGGAATGTAGGTAGACAACAAAGAAGTGTTAGTAGATAACACAAAGGAATGTGGATAACCGTAACAATAAAGAGAATGCCTAGCATGAAAACGTCGGACATGCAGTCGTAACCCTCCTCAGCAAGCATCTCCGGAGAATGGTACCCCACCGTACCTAAGATGTCTTCAAACTCCACGATTTGTGGGTGTTGAGCCATACCCACATCTATGATACGCACCTCAATCTGGAGAATTACCAGGGTGGTAGAGTAGGCGAAGGAGTAGAAGAGAGTGATTTCTACGATGTACGACTCCGTTAACGATGGGCGAGATGCATTGGGAGAGGCAATCTACAAGGCTACGACTAAAAGCACCGGTTAGTAGTATAAATTAAATAATATAAATATAAATTTATATAAAACGCATGGTTATATAACAATATGGAAATTACAGAAGAGAGTTCATTAAGACTAGGAGTAGTCTAGTAGTTATGTCAGGGTACTTGTTGAGTCCGCTAACCTTAGAGATCACTGAATTGCTGCATTTATTTACCTGAAAACATGGAAATCGACATTAATTTGTATTATAGATGAAATACAAGTGAGTTACTCGCCAGGGATTAAAGTATAATTAGCATTATTATTGGCTGGATAAACTTTGTTATTTTGGGAACAAATTAATTTTATTAATCTTTAATTTTGTATAATGTAATATACAAAACCAATCAAAATATTTGTTATATATTTTCCAAATCAATATTAACCAAATTAGACTACAACTTTCAGAAATATTTGTATCTCGCATAATTTATTATATTATTTAGATCAATTATTTCAAATAGGTTAAAAAATAATTTTAGTAAATTAATATTTTATTTTATTTTTTATCGTTCATAATTATTTATCAAGAATATAGATTTGATAAAAATCAATACATATCAATACATATATGCAATACTTTATAACCTTATTATATTGATTTCTAAACCAAGGAAAAGTATAAATTAAAATAATATTCATTCTAATTAAACTACTTTATTAATAGCAGTAGCATATTATTTGATATTAATTGATAACAATATGACTTGATGCATTAACCATTATTAAATATTATTATAGTATTAATATTAGATTGTTTAGCAATAGAAAGATAATACAAATGGTTATATTATTATGGCTAGTGAAACCAGTGCATTGCATTGATACGTTAAGCGAAACCTTTCATAATTATCGCCGCAGTTACCTTGACAACGAGTATGTTGTCGGGTTTAAGGTCGCGGTGGATGATTCCTTTGGAGTGCAGCGTATTCAACGCCGTTGAAATGTCTGCCCACAGTTTCAGCGTCACCGATAACGGAATTGTAGCATTCGACTTGTAACTTGAAAGGAGATGAGAACGAAAGATAAAATCTACAAATGAGGATCTTAGAATACTGATCTAGATGTTACATCATACGAGCACTATAAAAAATTAAATTGCATAGATATCGAAAATTAAAGTACAGATTATATCCGTATAGCAGTACCCAAGGTATTATAGCAGTACCCAAGGTATTATAGCAGTACCCAAGGTATTATAGCAGTACCCAAGGTATTATAGCAGTACCCAAGGTATTATAGCAATACCCAAGGTATTATAGCAGTACCCAAGGTATTATAGCAGTACCCAAGGTATTATAGCAGTACCCAAGGTATTATAGCAGTACCCAAGGTATTATAGCAGTACCCAAGGTATTATAGCAGTACCCAAGGTATTATAGCAGTATCCAAGGTAGGGTACATAAGAAATATAATGAATGGTACCCTAAAAATATCTCCGGAACCCTACTATTTTTTACTATGCTGTACTCTACGTAAACCCTAAATAACATAATTATTCATATTTGAGTACCCTAATTAAATATTGAAGTGTACTCTAATTCTAACGTAGACATGTACCTTAATACAAATATTACTCTGTACCCTAATATACACCCGAATAAATTAAAAATACCATATAATGAAACAATAATCCATACAATTTTACACATATATATAATTAATATATATAAATATATGAATTAAATACCAAAATAAAATGATGAAAATTAGTAAATATCCTTCATTTTTGATTATCTGTTTTATTGTTAAATGTATAGATGATAGAATGCTATCATAAGCATGGATATGAATTTAAATGCATAAACCTGATCAGACTGCTCTATCGCGAAAGTGTAATTCCTGGCATGTAGAATATATGAACTGAATTACGAGCAAAAAAACGACAAATATCTTCAGTATTTGCTTGAGAAATAAAATTTAGAGAGATGGGTTGAGTCGTAGAATGAGAGGGAGATGTAAAGAATTAGTGATAGGGAGAGGGAGAGAGAAAGGAGTGTAGTTATCTCATATATCTCATATTATTAATTATTATTAAATATGATTACAATTATTATAATAATATTATATATTATAATGTATGTTATTAATTATACATTAATTATATAATACAGGATATACATTTGTATTATATCTAATATGATTATTATAATAATATATTATATAATATGGTATCATCATATTATATAATATTAACAATTTAGTTATATGTTGGTACAATGAATTATACAGTTTTCAAACAAATTATACAATTTACAATAAATTTTTCCAACCTTTTTGTAACACAATAAAAATTATATATTTAATGTAAAAAGTATATATTTTTACTTTATTCTAATTATAGTAATTTATATATTAATTTAAATCATTAATTTGCATATTTATGTTAATTATATATAGATAGAAAACATTGACTTGAATGTATAATTATAATATATGTACTTCTATTATATCTTATATATTTTACAATTTGTATAATTTATGCAAATAAACGTATACATTCGATATATCTAGAATATTTATTATTGGCTACAAACAAATCGAGGAGGTTGGAGATGCCGATTTCAGTGAAAATCACAATCTGTGGAGCTTCCTTATCACCCGGCTCACAAAAGAATGGGTTGTCAGTGATGCAGATGCCGTAGAGTTTAATGGTTGGCGGTATGGCGCAATTCATGCCGATGCTAATGGGATGGAAAGGGGGCTCGTCTAATAAGGCTGAGAAAGTGTGACAAAATGATTAAGCATAGGAGTCTGGGAGGGATGTATTTATTGTACATATGATACAAAACTGGATAAAATACTCCAAATAGACCAACAAAGAAACAGATACAATGTAGGGAATATTGTTACAAATACAATGCAGGGAATATTGTTACAGATATATCAAGGTGATCATTTTGATACATTTTTAAAAATTATTTATTGGTTCCACTATTATATAATAAAGATAATTCCAATAAAATACAATCAGCCAATTTTTATATTTTTTTTGCCATTTTTTTTAAGATCTTTTCAACTTTATCTTAAATTTATGAACAATATAACATTAGTTATATTTGTTATATAAAAATATATTTGGTATTTTGAAATGTGTTTCGGGGAAAAATTCAAATAATCAATATTATTTTAGTTGTAAATAATTTGATTAAATATATAAATACTATGCGGTAAAATAAACTTAATGTAATGCTATTTACACAGGTGAGAGAAAAAAAGCAAAAATTATACAATTAATTGAAAAATGTAATAACAAATAGTAAACTTTTAAATATGAATATTTTTGAATAGTTCTAACTATGTAATATTAATTATTATTGGATATAGTTAATATTAAATATAAGTTTATTTTAATATATAAATAGTATTGATAATTGTTTAATATTTGAATATTAAAAATGTTAAAATTTATTACAGGAAATCTTAGAATTTAAAAAATTCCTATTATAAATAATTAATGTTAAAATTAGAATAAATAGTAATTGAGTTATTAAGTTAATAAATAAATATTAATTAAGACGTTTTCATAAATAAATATTGCACTTCTCAGTACAAGTATTTAGTAAGCTTATTGGCTATTGATTTAAATGCTATCATTGGGATAGATACAAAATTTTATATTTTAATACATTTTTAATTGTATGATTTTTGCATCATTTTTTTTCATATCCGTTAAATATATAATGCATCATATATATAATACTGTAATATATCTCTATATGTTGGTAGCTAACGATTACTCATAATTATTAGTGTAAATGAAGTATAAAATATAAATTTGTCGTGTTAATTCATTGTGAATTTTATAAATATTAAAAAATATAGTATAAACCCGGGTATGTTTAGGATAAACAAAGGATGGTCAGATTGCGGAAATAATAGAAGAAACAAGTATTTATTTATTTTTGACTATAAATTTTAATTACATTTTTTTTAAATCGATAAATTCAGATATCTTGCGCTAAAATATTGCAAAAAAAAAATGCATAAGATTAATTTTAATGTGCATTAATGTGTATGCTTAACAATCAAGTTAATTCTGACAAAATGGTCCGCCTTAATATACGAAATAGGTAGTGTGAGGTATGCAAAAAGACAAAAAGTTAAATGTTGAAACCTCAGAATGAAGATCTCATCGAGCGATCTCTGTACGGAGTCGATATCGGCGAACAGGACTCGTTTGGCCGCACATTGCAAGAGATTCGATCTCGAGTGTATCTTAACCGAACATTGATTAACGATGCCCTCGGCTCCCCGGCCGATCTCGGAGCCGTACGACACCTGGCTCTCCTTGAACAACGGCAACTCGAAGTCGTGGTACTGCACGGGGCGACGGGTAGTCATTAATACCGGGTGGCGGGTGGGTAGTTAGGCCAAGGTTATGGTATGGTTGCCGTGGTGGGGGGGGGGGGGGGGTAGGCATAAATACCGGGTGACGGGTGGGTAGTTAGGCCGAGGTTATGGTATGGTTGCCGTGGTGGGGGGGGGGGGTAGGCATTAATACCGGGTGACGGGTGGGTAGTTAGGCCGAGGTTATGGTATGGTTGCCGTGGTGGGGGGGGGGGGGTAGGCATTAATACCGGGTGACGGGTGGGTAGTTAGGCCGAGGTTATGGTATGGTTGCCGTGGTGGGGGGGAGGGGGGGTAGGCATTAATACCGGGTGGCGGGTGGGTAGTTAGGCCGAGGTTATGGTATGGTTGCCGTGGTGGTGGGGAGGGAGGGGGGTATGCGGAGGAGCTAAGATTATCTTTAGCAGGTATTATGGTAGTTATTGTGATAATTGTAACGATATTAGTTATTAGTCGATGCGATATTAGCAACGGAGTAGCTGTTATGACGGAGTTGTAATGGTAGCGATGATTGTCGGTATGTTGTGGTTGATACACCGTGTAAATGCAAACTATTTACCAGTAAACCAGAAAATAGCGTCAATCACTAAAATATATATCGAAGGAAATCTTCTTCAACGTCAAATATTGATTGAATAGTTTTTATGAGAAGAGCTCTAGAAATATAGCTTATTAAATTATATAAGAGCTACTTTTGAGCAGTGAAAGTAGGTAAAGAATGTATCAGTGGTGTTCACACAAATGAGGTTATGAAGACATAGAGACAGCTAAAATTTGAAAAAAAAGATTTAAAAATATATAAAATGGTTCTTTCATTAATTCTTATTAATCCAATATTAATAAAAAATATTATAATAGAGTACATTTTAAATGTTTTAATATGAATTATATATTTAATTTCTAAATATAATAGTAAAAAACGTATACTTTTTAAATGTTATCTAATTATCAAAATTAAACTTGTTTATTCCTACAAAAATGGTTTAATTGGACAAAAGTTTTCACTTTGACTATATGAATATCATGTTAGATAATAATTATTTTATTTAAACCCATAAATATAATCAAATATAATAATATCCAAATATATAGAGTTTATTAAATTATATAAAAAACAAACATATATATTATACAAACATTTTTGATACGATTGAGTAGTCTTTTAATTTTCACCTCCAGTGTATTTCTATCCATAGTCCAAGTCATCTATACAAAGCGAATGCAAATATTAATGTTTCAAATTGAAAGCAATCTTTTTACTATTTCATTTATATTCATTTTAGTTACATTTTTGGTACAAATTGTTGGCAATATCAGACATATTTAAGATAGCTGAAATAATAATTATAAACACTGTGTTGTCGAGTGTAAGTTTTTAAAAATTGAATTCTATCATTATTGATCAATTTAGTAAATACATTTAACAAGCGCAACATTTTTAAAAGTAGTGATTTTTCAGTTCTCGTTCCAAAATTTATCAATTAAAATTTGATATATTTAAAGATGATTGAAATTAACATTATCAACAGACTAATTTAGAGAACTGAATTAAATGGTGTTATTAAGGAAGAGTTCTATTTGGAAGCATTGAATATATATAGTTATACCTGGAAGCATCAAACAACAATTAAGGGGGATAAGTATATATTAATTAAAATTATGTAATATCTATTATCAAATGATCTGGATCTAGCATTATCTGTTTTTACATAAGTTATTACATAAATGGACATTCTATTTATTCTGTAAATGCATTTATAATATAGTATATCGCTTAATAATAATCAATATATATATTAATAGCATCGTAATCTATTAGAAGACATGCTTTTACAGACTTACAGATTTTGCAATAATTGCATATATGCCATTATTCGCAAAATATATATTTTATGAAGTATTCTGTATTCTTTCGAGACAACATATTTAATGAAATTGAAAATAATTTTAAATGTATACTCCTTTATGAATGAACACATTTATATGTATTGAACATATTTATATTAATTGAACATATTTATATTTATTGAACATATTTATATTAATTGAACACATTTCTATTTATTGAACATATTTATATTTATTGAACATATTTATATTAATTGAACATATTTATATTAATTGTAGCTACGAGTAAATGAATATAATAGCAATTAAGCATGATATAAAATTTAAAATTTTCTACATAAGTCCCAATAAATACTCAAATGAATACATATAACTGCTTCGGTGGTTTAATGGCATAATACACAAAACATTAGTCTTAAAATATTATATAGAAGTGGCAGATTATTTCACTGCTACTCTGGTTAAAACCAAAACGTCTTAACTAAGAGTGGCTTCGAAGGGATTTTGGACTATCTACTGATCGTTTTGTTTCACTTAACAAAATTTCCTGGTATGGGGTATGAAAGGACTCGATCGAATATATTCAATATATACAATACATATGCAATACAATTCAATATATAAAACTATTGAAATATAGTATATTTAATAGTTATATAACTATTATTAATAATTATAAATAATTTAAAACTATATTAGCATGGTTGCCATCAATCATTATATAATCGGTAGAGTATTATCAAGAAAATATTGATATATTAATAATATAGAATTAAAAAATCTTAGGAAATAAAACATTAATATTTAATAATTGTTCATATATCATATATATATATATATATATATATATATATGATATATATATATATATATATATATATATATTTATATATATATTGAGAAAAATTGATTGTAGAAAAAAATTGATTCATATTATTAGGAATATATACAACATAGAATGTGATATATAATAATATGATTTATCTGATCGATATCCATACTATTGTATCCAGTATATAATTTGGTGTGTTGTTTTTGTTTTTATTTATAAACAGATATATAATCTCTAATATCAGTTTACTAAATAACTAAAATATCTACTAATATGTATAGATATATGACAATCTAAAAGATTAAAATATAAAGTATTTATAGTAATTCAATATTAATGATAATATTAATTTAATATAACTGAATAAATTAATTATATCTGGTTATGTAAATTGGTAGGGATCAATAATGATATTGTTTAATGGATAAGTTAATATCAGTTAATATCAATATTTATATAAAATATTCATTTTTATAAATACTCGATATAATAACTAAATGTGGAAAAATCATTAATTTATTGATTATATATTATCACAATATTTTATTTTAACAATTCAATATTAACATTAATTAAATATTAAAGTATATCTGGTAGTATATTCTGGTATATTTTATACCATTTAATAAAAGCATTCTATTTAGCTACAAAAATGTAATATTATTCAAATATATTTTACAAATGCGAAGGATCTACTATGTTCTATATATGATAAACTTCAAAATTGAATAAAGTATAATGTTATTTTTACAAATACTAACAATTATTAAAATAAACTCACAAAATCATAAAGTAAATTAAAAAATATAAAAAATACAATAAATAAAGAATTTCAAAAGACGTGAATAATGCAATCAATGTTCACCAGGGATTTTCATTATAAATAGGAGATAAATGAATTTTGATACATTATAATTTCAATTATAATGCATTTATTATATAACCATAATTTAATAAATCTATAATCTATTTGATTATAAATTATTATATATATATTAAATCTTACTAATATGTATGATTTATACTTTGCACTATGTAATATAATAGATATACCGATGTAAATATATTTGTGATGCATATATTTGTATATATGCATATATTAATTAATATTCTCAAGGATTGGTCTAAGACAATTAGTATTCCACAATTATTTGCTAAAATCCATGTAATAAATAATATTATTATGGTTTGATACATATTTATGGATTAAATTCAATCATTACATATTCTTTACATGGAATACGATATCATTAATGGCCAATATCGGATATTACCATATAGATGTATCATATTAATAAATGGATGATTCATACCTTTCCCCATGTCAAAAAAGTGAGGCTGTACGGATCCACCTCTACTCTTACTATAATAATACTTACTTTCGGGTATAGTATATAAGGATCTCTCAATGAATGTATAGTTAAAAAGATAAAGCATTTTCTGAGGTTCGCTATCAATATTTCTACAAATTCTGCTTCTACTTTCTGCTATACTACTAGAATTATTGGTAATTTAGGTGTTGATCAAATCGCTCAAGAAGCCGATATATATATATATATATATATATATATATATATATATATATATATATATATAATAACCAAAGCCACTCAACTTTTAAACTAAAAATAATCCAAGATTGCACATATAGTTACACCACTGGTTACCACGATAGATCCAGTCAAGAAACCGATATTTACGCTTACAGATAATCGAATAAAGGGCTAACACCGTAGATACACAGATGGATACACAGTAGACATGCTTCTAAACATTTAATTACGTTTAGTAGTGTATCAGATCAAGATAAAACTCATTCTGATTAATTGCATATGCCCAATCGCATTACATTGTTTAGAGGTATGCGATTAACTCTAAGAATTCCATTTTACTGTAATTTGGGACAAAGATGTATGGCTAGATGTTTAGATGTCAGCACGCAATAACAACATTGATTTCTCATATCTCCATAACCTGTGATGAAGTTTACAATTAGACTAACGATCGACTCAATGAAAGATCACCAAATTCAAACATATAGTTTTTGCATTTCCATCTATCGGATCCTGAAGATAATGACATCTTGAAAGAAGAATTGAATATCCCAGCTAAATCTGTAAAAAGCCTAAAATCTATTACGTGGAGAGTATGTGTAGTGTTGCTTTATTGTCAGAGGAATTAAAATAGTGCATTTGATAATCAATTGCATTAACTAATCGATTGTAGGCACATGCGAACTTCTTTATAATTTATTTGGTAGCTTTTAGTTTTTCGGTATTTTAGACATTTCATACTTATTTTATAAAAATTATATCGTCTTTATATTTTCTATTTTGATCACTTTTTACATGTTTTACATGTTTTATATTTTCTTATTGATTTTTAATATAGATTTTTTTATTATTGTTCTATTAGTTTATTATATTTAGATAGATTAAAATAATTAACATGCGTGTTCAATTTATAATTAATAATTATGCAAAGTAATACCAACATATGCATAGTATTCCTAGACGCCTCTAAATTTAGATTAAGATTTCGATTGTGTTAATCATGTAAGAATAATCAATTATTCGAAAAGCTAATCAACGGACATATCCCTTTATGTTTCCGAACATTTTCAAGTCACTAATATGTAAACCAATTGTAAACCAATATGTACGATGGGGTAATAATTGTTATCAGATATTCTTAGTGACTAAAGTGATTATTCTCTCTTATTGTATAATATACCGATATACTAATTGACTCATTGAGTAAGATACAAATATGTTAATGTCTAAACGGTAGGAGATTTAATAACATATGTAAAACTGCTGATATACCATTAAAACGTATGCAAAAATTGTTAAATTTTTATAACAATTTTGTAAATTATAATTATAATACTTCCAAACACACTATAATCCATATATATATATATATATATATATATATATATATATATATATATCTATATATATATATATATATATATATATATGCAAATAAAACTAAACCAAGGTAATTATTAATTATAAATATAAAATTGTTTATTGTGAGAAAATTGATACCAATTAACGATAATCGCCAGTGGAATTGGACATACATCAACGTATCCGATGAACTCGATATTGAGAACAAAATATACATCATATACGTGAAAAGGTTACATATAACTATATTCAGTCACATATAACTTAACACTTTATTATGAAAGTGTAAAGAACTCTTTGTTTGAAAGTTTAACTATAATATATATATCAATTATATATGGTTACTAAAGCTAATTATATAATATTATTAATGTTTCCTATACTAATTCACTAAGAATTATTCATGATTGCAGAAAACGTATTGAAATTTCTATGTTTTTTCTCTATTATAAATTAATAATTTTACTGTACAAAATAAAAAAAAATATATTAAATTATATTCTAGAATGACCCAAAGTTAGAAACTCATTATAAAAGTCATTATATAATACAATTATACTACCATCTCATGATGTGGCTAAATCAATCAACTATAAATCAACTATAATTTCAATCTAATTATATCATGTTATATATTGTTATTATTGAAATTAACGTTTGTTCGTTTAACTATGAATCATCAATTTCATATTTAAATCTAATTATATTATTCTTATGGAACTCTTTTTTTAATAATTTATCATTTGAATGTGGTCTGAAATAATAATATTAATAATAATAATAATACCTATATAACGGGTATTGTTGGTATGATAAGCCATTTACAATCTAAATTTGAAATAATCAATTTATGTCAATAGTAGGCCCGCAACGGACTAGTAAAATGTAGACATGGCATTAGCTGAGGTAGATATTTAGATTTCAAGTTATAATATGAACACTGAGTAGCATAATTATCGTTCTACCATGTACATGTAGGTATGTAGTTCTACCATTTTAATATGTAATTAGTATCGGTATATATAGCGTCAGTAAATATTGTGAGTGTAGATCGTGTAAACTATTGCATGTTTATATGCTAGTACCTAATTGCTTATAGGGTTTAGCTATAGGATTTTCGTAAGTTATTCTGGATGTTAAGCTCGGGAATTGGAACATTGATAATTTGCAAAATTATGTATATGGAAAATATTAATATAATTGAATCTACTTTTATTATATGTAGTTATAAACATTTATCTTTAACAGTAACACATTTGTGCATAATGAGATCAACGAAGTATCTGCCTGGATATATTTTAAATATAGATAAATCATTCAATAATTGATGTATGGAATATAATAACAAGAACAACCCGGGTACCGAGATCACCCATCAGTGAAAATATAAAGACACTCGGCTTGTTACTTATTAGTATTGTATCTTGTGTGTTAGTATGAGCTGAGATTATAACATTTATATAGTATGTCATTTGGGAGGGTTTATATCATTTGACATAATGGAATGTATCTCCAATTCTTATAAGAATAGTTTTTCGATGAGCTAAGAGGTAATTACGTTATTCCTATATATATATATATATATATATATATATATATATAGTTATATAACATATTTGACTATCAAAACTGATAACTATAACTTATCTAAACTACGGAAAATACGACGATACCTGAATAACTCGACTAATAAAATATTGCTTACTATTACTTAATATTACTTAATATTACTTAATATTACTTAATATTACTTAATATTACTTAATATTACTTAATATTACTTAATATTACTTAATATTACTTACTATTACTTAATATTACTTAATATTACTTACTATTACTTACTATTACTTAATATTACTTAATATTACTTAATATTACTTAATATTACTTAATATTACTTACTATTACTTAATATTACTTAATATTACTTACTATTACTTACTATTACTTAATATTACTTACTATTACTTAATATTACTTAATATTACTTAATATTACTTACTATTACTTACTATTACTTAATATTACTTAATATTACTTAATATTACTTACTATTACTTACTATTACTTAATATTACTTAATATTACTTAATATTACTTACTATTACTTACTATTACTTAATATTACTTAATATTACTTAATATTACTTACTATTACTTAATATTACTTAATATTACTTAATATTACTTAATATTACTTACTATTACTTAATATTACTTAATATTACTTACTATTACTTAATATTACTTACTATTACTTAATATTACTTACTATTACTTAATATTACTTAATATTACTTAATATTACTTAATATTACTTACTATTACTTAATATTACTTAATATTACTTAATATTACTTAATATTACTTAATATTACTTACTATTACTTACTATTACTTAATATTACTTACTATTACTTACTATTACTTAATATTACTTAATATTACTTAATATTACTTACTATTACTTACTATTACTTAATATTACTTAATATTACTTAATATTACTTACTATTACTTACTATTACTTACTATTACTTACTATTACTTACTATTACTTACTATTACTTAATATTACTTACTATTACTTACTATTACTTACTATTACTTACTATTACTTAATATTACTTACTATTACTTACTATTACTTACTATTACTTACTATTACTTAATATTACTTACTATTACTTACTATTACTTACTATTACTTACTATTACTTAATATTACTTACTATTACTTACTATTACTTACTATTACTTACTATTACTTAATATTACTTACTATTACTTACTATTACTTACTATTACTTACTATTACTTAATATTACTTACTATTACTTACTATTACTTACTATTACTTACTATTACTTAATATTACTTACTATTACTTACTATTACTTACTATTACTTACTATTACTTAATATTACTTACTATTACTTACTATTACTTACTATTACTTACTATTACTTAATATTACTTACTATTACTTACTATTACTTACTATTACTTACTATTACTTAATATTACTTACTATTACTTACTATTACTTACTATTACTTACTATTACTTAATATTACTTACTATTACTTACTATTACTTACTATTACTTACTATTACTTAATATTACTTACTATTACTTACTATTACTTACTATTACTTACTATTACTTAATATTACTTACTATTACTTACTATTACTTACTATTACTTACTATTACTTAATATTACTTACTATTACTTACTATTACTTACTATTACTTACTATTACTTAATATTACTTACTATTACTTACTATTACTTACTATTACTTACTATTACTTAATATTACTTACTATTACTTACTATTACTTACTATTACTTACTATTACTTAATATTACTTACTATTACTTACTATTACTTACTATTACTTACTATTACTTAATATTACTTACTATTACTTACTATTACTTACTATTACTTAATATTACTTACTATTACTTACTATTACTTACTATTACTTACTATTACTTAATATTACTTACTATTACTTACTATTACTTACTATTACTTACTATTACTTAATATTACTTACTATTACTTACTATTACTTACTATTACTTACTATTACTTAATATTACTTACTATTACTTACTATTACTTACTATTACTTACTATTACTTAATATTACTTACTATTACTTACTATTACTTACTATTACTTACTATTACTTAATATTACTTACTATTACTTACTATTACTTACTATTACTTACTATTACTTAATATTACTTACTATTACTTACTATTACTTACTATACTTACTATTACTAATAACTTACTATTACTTACTATTACTTACTATTACTTACTATTACTTAATAGTACTTACTATTACTTACTATACTTACTATTACTTACTATTACTTAATATTACTTACTATTACTTACTATTACTTACTATTACTTACTATTACTTAATATTACTTAATTACTTACTATTACTTACTATTACTTACTATTACTTACTATTACTTACTATTACTTACTATTACTTACTATTACTACTATTACTTACTATTACTTACTATTACTTACTATTACTTACTATTACTTACTATTACTTACTATTACTTACTATTACTTACTATTACTTACTATTACTTACTATTACTTACTATTACTTACTATTACTTACTATTACTTACTATTACTTACTATTACTTACTATTACTTACTATTACTTACTATTACTTACTATTACTTACTATTACTTACTATTACTTACTATTACTTACTATTACTTACTATTACTTACTATTACTTACTATTACTTACTATTACTTACTATTACTTACTATTACTTACTATTACTTACTATTACTTACTATTACTTACTATTACTTACTATTACTTACTATTACTTACTATTACTTACTATTACTTACTATTACTTACATTACTTACTATTATTACTTACTATTACTTACTATTACTTACTATTACTTACTATTACTTACTATACTTACTATTACTTACTATTACTTACTATTACTTACTATTACTTACTATTACTTACTATTACTTACTATTACTTACTATTACTTACTATTACTTACTATTACTTACTATTACTTACTATTACTTACTATTACTTACTATTACTTAATATTACTTACTATTACTTACTATACTACTATTACTTACTATTACTTACTATTACTTAATATTACTTACTATTACTTACTATTACTTACTATTACTTACTATTACTTACTATTACTTACTATTACTTACTATTACTTACTATTACTTACTATTACTTACTATTACTTACTATTACTTACTATTACTTACTATTACTTACTATTACTTACTATTACTTACTATTACTTACTATTACTTACTATTACTTAATATTACTTACTATTACTTACTATTACTTACTATTACTTACTATTACTTACTATTACTTAATATTACTTACTATTACTTACTATTACTTACTATTACTTACTATTACTTAATATTACTTACTATTACTTACTATTACTTACTATTACTTACTATTACTTACTATTACTTAATATTACTTACTATTACTTACTATTACTTACTATTACTTACTATTACTTACTATTACTTACTATTACTTATATTACTTACTATTACTTACTATTACTTACTATTACTTACTATTACTTAATATTACTTACTATTACTTACTATTACTTACTATTACTTACTATTACTTAATATTACTTACTATTACTTACTATTACTTACTATTACTTACTATTACTTAATATTACTTACTATTACTTACTATTACTTAATATTACTTACTATTACTTACTATTACTTACTATTACTTACTATTACTTAATATTACTTACTATTACTTACTATTACTTACTATTACTTACTATTACTTACTATTACTTACTATTACTTACTATTACTTACTATTACTTACTATTACTTACTATTACTTAATATTACTTACTATTACTTACTATTACTTACTATTACTTACTATTACTTAATATTACTTACTATTACTTACTATTACTTACTATTACTTACTATTACTTAATATTACTTACTATTACTTACTATTACTTACTATTACTTACTATTACTTAATATTACTTACTATTACTTACTATTACTTACTATTACTTACTATTACTTACTATTACTTACTATTACTTACTATTACTTACTATTACTTACTATTACTTACTATTACTTACTATTACTTACTATTACTTACTATTACTTACTATTACTTACTATTACTTACTATTACTTACTATTACTTACTATTACTTACTATTACTTAATATACTTACTATTACTTACTATTACTTACTATTACTTACTATTACTTAATATTACTTACTATTACTTACTATTACTTACTATTACTTACTATTACTTAATATTACTTACTATTACTTACTA
>OZ038312.1:18261977-18272472 GCA_964035775.1 Osedax frankpressi | reverse complement strand
TATAATTTATTTGGTAGCTTTTAGTTTTTCGGTATTTTAGACATTTCATACTTATTTTATAAAAATTATATCGTCTTTATATTTTCTATTTTGATCACTTTTTACATGTTTTATATTTTCTTATTGATTTTTAATATAGATTTTTTATCATTGTTCTATTAGTTTATTATATTTATATAGATTAAAATAATTAACATGCGTGTTCAATTTATAATTAATAACTATGCAAAGTAATACCAACATATGTATAGTATTCCTAGACGCCTCTAAATTTAGATTAAGATTTCGATTGGGTTAATCATGTAAGAATAATCAATTATTCGAAAAGCTAATCAACGGACATATCCCTTTATGTTTCCTAACATTATTAAGTCACTAATATGTAAACCAATATGTACGATGGGGTAATAATTGTTATCAGATATTCTTAGTGACTAAAGTCATTATTCTCTCTTATTGTATAATATACCGATATACTAATTGACTCATTGAGTAAGATACAAATATGTTAATGTCTAAAAGGTAGGAGATTTAATAACATATGTAAAACTGCTGATAAACCATTAAAACGTATGCAAAAATTGTTAAATTTTTATAACAATTTTGTAAATTATAATTATAATACTTCCAAACACACTATAATCCATATATATATATATATATATATATATATACATATGCAAATACAACTAAACCAAGGTACACTTATTAATATAAAATTGTTTATTGAGAGAAAATTGATACCAATTAACGATAATCGCCAGTGGAATTGGACATACATCAACGTATCCGATGAACTCGATATTGAGAACAAAATATACAGCATATACGTGAAAAGGTTACATATATTATACTATATTCAGTCACATATAACTATATTCAGTCACATATAACTATATTCAGTCACATATAACTATATTCAGTCACATATAACTATATTCAGTCACATATAACTTAACACTTTATTATGAAAGTGTAAAGAACACTTTGTTTGAAAGTTTACCTCTAATATATATATATCAATTATATATGGTTACTAAAGCTAATTATACAATATTATTAATGTTACCTATACTAATTCACTAAGAATTATTCATGATTGCAGAAAACGTATTGAAATTTCTATGTTTTTTCTCTATTATAAATTAATAATTTTACTGTACAAAATAAAAAAAATATATTAAATTATATTCTAGAATGACCCATAGTTAGAAACTCATTATAACAGTCATTATATAATACAATTATACTACCATCTCATGATGTGGCTAAATCAATCAACTATAAATCAACTATAATTTCAATCTAATTATATCATGTTATATATTGTTATTATCGAAATTAACGTTTGTTCGCTTAACTATGAATCATCAATTTCATATTTAAATCTAATTATATTATTCTTATAGAACTTTTTTTAATAATTTATCATTTGAATGTAGTCTGAAATAATAATAATAATAATAATAATATCTATATAACGGGTATTGTTGGTATAATAAGCCATTTACAATCTAAATTTGAAATAATCAATTTATGTAAATAGTAGGCCCACAACGGACTAGTAAAATGTAGTCATGGCATTAGCTGATGTAGATATTTAGATTTCAAGTTATAATACTAACACTGAGTAGCATAATTATCGTTCTACCATGTCTAGTACATGTAGGTATATACATATGAGGTATAAGGTAATCGGCTAGATCCAAAACTGCTAGTTGAGGAAGTGATAGTTTCTTTTAGCATCCGGGTTACTCGCTCTTCATAACTTAGTATGTCGGTAACATTGGAGTAGTTCGATTTTAATATGTAATCAGTATCGGTATACATAGCGTCAGTAAATATTGGGAGTGTAGATCGTGTAAACTATTGCATGTTTATATGCTAGTACCTAATTGCTTATAGGGTTTAGCTATAGGATTTACGTAAGTTATTCTGGATGTTAAGCTCGGGTATTGGAACATTGATAATTTGCAAAATTATGTATATGGAAAATATTAATATAATTGAATCTACTTTTATTATATGTAGTTATAAAGTCTATCTTTTATCTTTAACGGTAACACATTTGCGCATAACGAGATCAACGAAGTATCTGCCTGGATATATTTTAAATATAGATAAATCATTCAATAATTGATGTATGGAATATGATAATAAGAACAACCCGGGTACCGAGATCACCCATCAGTCAAAATATAAAGACACTCGGCTTGTTACTTATTAGTATTGTATCTTGTGTGTTAGTATGAGCTGAGATTATAACATTTCTATAGTATGTCATTTGGGAGGGTTTATATCATTTGACATAATGGGATGTATTTCCAATTCTTATAAGAATAGTTTTTCGATGAGCTAAGAGGTAATTACGTTATTCCTATATATATATATATATATATATATATATACATATATATATATATATATATATATATATATATATATATATATATATATATATATATAGTTATATAACATATTTGACTATTAAAACTGATAACTATAACTTATCTAAACTACGGAAAATACGACGATACCTGAATAACTCGACTAATAAAATATTGCTTAATATACTTAATATTACTTAATATTACTTAATATTACTTAATATTACTTAATATTACTTAATATTACTTAATATTACTTAATATTACTTAATATTACTTAATATTACTTAATATTACTTAATATTACTTAATATTACTTAATATTACTTAATATTACTTAATATTACTTAATATTACTTAATATTACTTAATATTACTTAATATTACTTAATATTACTTAATATACTTAATATTACTTAATATTACTTAATATTACTTAATATTACTTAATATTACTTAATATTACTTAATATTACTTAATATTACTTAATATTACTTAATATTACTTAATATTACTTAATATTACTTAATATTACTTAATATTACTTAATATTACTTAATATTACTTAATATTACTTAATATTACTTAATATTACTTAATATTACTTAATATTACTTAATATTACTTAATATTACTTAATATTACTTAATATTACTTAATATTACTTAATATTACTTAATATTACTTAATATTACTTAATATTACTTAATATTACTTAATATTACTTAATATTACTTAATATTACTTAATATTACTTAATATTACTTAATATTACTTAATATTACTTAATATTACTTAATATTACTTAATATTACTTAATATTACTTAATATTACTTAATATTACTTAATATTACTTAATATTACTTAATATTACTTAATATTACTTAATATTACTTAATATTACTTAATATTACTTAATATTACTTAATATTACTTAATATTACTTAATATTACTTAATATTACTTAATATCACGGCTTACCTACTGAAGTAGACTTTCTTATGGAATATAGAAATACCAGCTTACTCTGAATAAAATAATTAAGAACTCAGTTAGATTAATTTACAGACTAAAAGATAAAGACAGCATTACCGAATACTATAATACACATATTACCGAACTCCAACTTATAATACGACTATAGTCTATAGACTAAAGTTATTAATAAACAATCACCAAAGCGACCTCTAGGCTCTTCTGACATTTCTTTACTGACTAAGACTTCCATCTAAATAAATATAGATGAATGTTTTATATACCATATATATATATATATAAATATATATATATATATATATATATATATATATATGTGTGTGTGTATGTGTGTGTGTGGGTGTATGTGTGTGAGAGTGTGTGTGAGAGAGATTGTGTGTGTGTGTGTGATGGTAATCTCGATTTACAAGCGTATATAAAGAATATAACACATATAGAAAATATATATTATAAAATATTATTAGAATTAGAATAATATATTTTTTTGAATCCAGATAAATTACTCAGAAAATCCATACAATTATCACACACGCGATACGATCATTTAATTATGATCAATCTTCCTAAGAAATGAATATCTAGATTAAAAATCAAAAATGCTATTATATAAATCAACATAGATATGATAGCAATATTATAACTGATTTTGCATTAAAATTCTATATATTTCAATTCAATAGTTCTATTGTAGAAGGTATATTAAAATAGAATCGAATTACTTTTTCCTTTCTTGTTTCATCTATACCAATGTCATTGTTTAGCGATAAAACCTAATGCTAAACTAATACAATGACTTATATTTTATTTCATAAACAAATAATTAGAGAACCACCTTTAACACTTCCTAAATTTACAATTATTTTTATATACCTTACTTATTTGAGTTAATATCACATATTAGGAAAGTGTATTAATAGTAGTCGACACTGATATCCTGGATCAATTATCAATGTAATTCTAAAAAGTTCCATTTTAGATGAACTCTACCTAGCAACTTTCAAATAATTAACTTTCTAAAACGGAGACGATGAAAATTCAACGTCGATAAATAAATATGAAATAGAATATGTGTATTGATATTAAAGTAATATCTTATATCGATAACATATGAACATTCGGACACATTCTCGACCATAGAATGACTTTCATATCTCATAATGATAATATATTAAAGTTGACCAGCTATTTGCATTGATATTGTAAAATTTCTCATGTTTTTATTAATATTCCCGAATAAACTCTACTATTTTAATATTATTTTAATTGATTGCCAAATTCTACTAAATATCAATTAAAATATATTCTGATTGCAATTAACCTAAATCGATACTCTACCAAAAAACCTGACCACTCAGAGAAAATCTTTATATTGGCGTTATGTAATCTTTCAAATGTATCTATTTATTCATGTTATCACATATTCACATATCACACATTTATTCTAAATATGTATCCGATTTATTAAATCTATATAATTTATAATGTTATTATTTTTTTCAATTAATTCAAACAAAAATGTATAATATTCATAAGGAAGTTAATCTATAACATGATTCTTATATATTAACGCCCATTTCAGGGCATCTCCCAATGAACTACTACTACTACCTCTACTACTACTACTACTACTACTACTACTACTACTACTACTACTACTACTACTATTACTACTACTACTACTACTACTACTACTACTACTACTACTACTACTACTACTACTACTACTACTACTACTACTACTACTACTACCTCTACTACTACTACTACTACTACTACTACTACTACTACTACTACTACTACTATTACTACTACTACTACTACTACTACTACTACTACTACTACTACTACTACTACTACTACTACTACTACTACTACTACTACTACTACTACTACTACTACTACTACTACTACTACTACTACTACTACTACTACTACTACTACTACTACTACTACTACTACTACTACTACTACTACTACTACTACTACTACTACTACTACTACTACTACTACTACTACTACTACTACTACTACTACCTCTACTACTACTACTACTACTACTACTACTACTACTACTACTACTACTACTACTACTACTACCTCTACTACTACTACTACTACTACTACTACTACTACTACTACTACTACTACTATTACTACTACTACTACTACTACTACTACTACTACTACTACTACTAATACTACTACTACTACTACTACTACTACTACTACTACTACTACTACTACTACTACTACTACTACTACTACTACTACTACTACTACTACTACTACTACTACTACCACTACCACTACTTCTACTACTATAAATATCTATATATATTTTGGAACAATTTAGATTTTAATGATAAATCGTATATAATATATTTTGTTTATAAATAAATTATTAATCTATAAAATAAACTATTTAATTTTTTAAATTGAAATTCTACCTTTTAATTTCCATTCATAAAGTTCATTATTTTTCGTAAACAACATATCTTTAATTATAAAATTAAGCAAATACTGTAATTTTCAAAAATGACATGTCTAGTTAGTATGATGATTAACATTAACATATTATATCTTCGTATATTATAATATAATATATATAATATTTTTATTATCATTTGTATTCTAACTGAAATCACTTGAGATCATTTCAATTTATCAGATAATTCATTAATTTACTTTATTTCCCTATAATTAATAATTTAACTTTTATATCTACACCTTAAATATGTTGAAAATGCTGTGAATTATTATATTCATTGCTGAACTAACCTACACAATGTATAATAATGATTTACATTAGTTAATCTCAACATTAGCATAGTAATACTTACCTGCCGTCCAATGTGTGACATACACGACTACACATATACAGTAATTATATAATTGGTTAAATACCTAATAAAACAGTTCAATATTTGAGAACATCTTTAATATGTTCAGATAAGAATTATTAAGAATTACATACGTTTTTTTTATTTATTAACATTAATTCAAGGCTATATAATTTAGTTTACATTTAGAAAATTATAAATTTGTAATAATAACATTTTTATGGTAAATTTTTACAATTTTAAGTCATCATTTTATCCCATGAATTTAAAAGTAACTTGTGAAATGTTTACTTTTTAAAAATTAATATAATCAGTTTAACTTATTATACTACTTATATATTGTCGATATTCATCAAATGGTATAGCAAAATATTGCACAAAATTAATGTAAACAAATATAAAAATATAAGCTAGTATTTTAATTTTGATAATACAATAATACTCTATATTTACATTATACAGACATTATATATTTATAGGCAATATAGATACTTATATATTAAGTAAGTGTGTGGATATATGTACTATTAGAACATGTATTTAAATAGTTAAGGGTATATTTGTTATCGAGTGACTCGAAATTTGGTCACAGTTTTAATATACGACTCGGGCAAGGTTTTGAATGACCTCTAACCCTACGTCACTCAGAAAAAACCCAGCAACACTTGCCGACTGGCCACCATGCTGTCCCTTACGATGTCATTCTTCTTTGTCGAGATCATCGTCGGCTATCAGACTGGCTCCTTAGCTCTTATAGGCGATAGCTACCACATGCTTAGCGATGTCGTGGCGCTATTGGTCGGTATGGTGAGCCTCCGCCTATCCAAGATGCCATCCAACAACAAGCATACCTACGGATGGGCCAGATCTGAGGTTAGCTCTACATATTTATATATATATATATATATATATATATATATATATATATATATATGATATCCCAATCTATATATAGGTATTTTGCTAAATATACTGTTTAGTAGCTAATTTAATATCAATATTCTAATAGTTACTTTAACCGTTGAAGTTTAACTTTTAGATTATAAATATTATTATCTATTCGATAAGTTTATTATTAATTGAAAAAAAATTAATATAATTTTAGTATATATTGAATTATTGAAATTTGTTGATAGCATTAATTCTTCTACAAAATGTTTATTGGTTGTCAATGAGTATGTTGTATAGTTAAACTTATATGTAAACAAATAACATTAATGTATATATATATATATACAGCAGTTATCCTTCAGTACTAATTATTTACAGATTCTCGGAGCGTTTGTAAATAGCGTTTTCCTGATAGCTTTGTGCTTTACACTTACGGTAGAGGCGATTAAGAGACTCGTCGGGGAACCGCAAGTCATCGAGAATCCAAATAGTCTTCTAATCACCGGAATCGTGGGTCTATTGGTAAATTTGATCGGATTGTTTCTATTTACTGGTATCGGTATGTATTTAAGTGCCAGTATACATGCAGGCATACTTATATATATATATATATATATATATATATATATATATTTATATGTATGGACATTTAATTAAAATAATATTTAAAAATTAAGTCAAATAAATTGTTTGTAATACTGATTAAGATATATAAGTGAGAGTTACAAAATGTATATAATATTATCATAATAGAGTATAATATGAATAACAACACCAATTGAAGTCACTTCATTGAAACTCTAAAACTAAGATAAGTGAACTATAACTCAGATATCCTTGAAGCAAAAATAATATTGATATTAAATTAGATTTTAGAATGTAAAATATATATAATTATGGGGAATATCACTTTTTAAAGTGAAGGGAGATTTACCCCCATAGCCCTAGTTTGACGTATCTATGCAGGACCCAATGGCTCTCACGGACACGGTCATGGTGAACCTACCCCGAACAAATCCAAACCGAGTCCAGGGCCATCTAAGAAGGAACCCATTGTTGTGAAAGATAATAAAGTAATTACCTACTACTGTCTATATATCGTAATATATATATATATATATATATATATATATATATATATATATATATATATATATATATATATAGTAAATATATATATATATAGATACTTTTAAATACCAAGATACTTTAGTTTCTTATTTATATCATACTTACTGTTTATTAATTGTTTACTATTACGAATTATATTTACGCCAGTTATTTGAATATATTCCGAAATTTAAATTCGATGACAATATACTATTACGTTATTAACGTTATTAATCTGTACTCACACAGGAGATAGCAATCGACATAGACAATAAGGGTCTAGAAGACGGAGCCGTAATGAATATGCGAGGAGTGTTCCTGCACGTCCTGGGTGACGCTCTGGGCTCAGTCGTAGTTATCGCCAGCGCCATCGCTATGAAACATACCGATGGTGCCTGGAAGTACAAGATCGACCCAGCCATGAGTCTCGTACGTATGCGTACTCTGATACTGTAATATGCGTATCGATCTTGGTGAAGTCGTAGGATATAGAATGACTCTCTCTCTGTCTATATTAACCACTCTCTAAACATCTCTATCTCCATCTCTTTATTTATCTCTCTCACTGTTAAGTTGGCTAACACTTATATTAACACTTATAACACTTATAACACTTATAACACTTATAACACTTATATACTTGAATTATATATTTTTTCAATATGGATTAAATTGATTTTCACATTATTATTAACTATTAAACTAACAACTTTAAACCTGAACTTGTAACCTCCCAATACGCATGTGAACAATTCTTAGTCCAGACGTTTATCTCGTGAATATGCTTATTGGTTATAAGTATATCGATATATTAACTTAATAGTTTTTATATTTCAGTATATCTTTGGCATAACTTAGCTAAACTTAATAATGTTAAATGCATAAGAAAATATCGCTAAATACACCAGACCCCATTGTACAATGATATGCGATTCTGTTCTACATACGTAACCCCGTACCCCCAATCCAGTAACTTCCTTCGATACGCAGATATCTGTTGTAATCATCATCAGCACAACGATACCGTTACTAATGTCAGCATCTCGAGTTCTCATGCAAACCGTTCCGTACCACATCAAGATCGTCGATATGAAATTAAGACTGCTCCAACAGGTCGGATATCAGAATAGTCATTATATAATAATTATAATAATACTCTTGGTATTCAAGTGAGGAGCGGTTAATGTATGCCGGACATCCATGTAAGTTGGAACGAAACAATAATACACAAATCATGGATCCATTAGAATCGCAATATTATCTTTATTATTATATTTTTATGTTGCTTAAGCAGGAAGGATAAACTTCAAAAATATGCATACATTTATATATATATATATATATATATAGCAATCAGAAAGAATCGTTCCGGTACCTCCAATCGATTATATAATGCTAGAATACTTCAACTTATTCCATATCCTTGAGCATACGTGTAACTATTATTTTAAGAAGTCATTTCCTGTGATCCATGAATTAAGATCACTTACAACAAATGGAATAAACATCCAAGATGCGAGTAGTTTGTGAGCGGTATTAGCAAAGTCAAATACGATAGTGATATCGACTATCTATATTCTTCTCTCGCTATTGTTTACTATATAATGTTTGAGAAGCAACTTGAGGTAATGTCTAGCTTATGGTTAATATCGAGAAAGATAATTTAAGAGACTGTCTGACTAGCAATTCCTGTATGTAAGATGTGTACTTCTCACCACATTGGTGTGTACGACGTATATATCGTATATCAGTATGTGAAGTATGCGTTTTAATGATCAAACGTTGCAATGTGAGTTTTTGCTTGGTTCAAGGCATGCCTTGTCCAGATATGATCTCCCTTTCCATCAAATATACGTACATATACATAGATACGACAATAAGACTGACTTCCAGAGAGAAATTCTAATGTAAATATTATCAAATAGATAGATAGCTGAAGATATAGTTTCCTGTAATTTATTACTAAGGATTACTATAAAGATTACTATAAGGATTACTATAGTAATTACAGTATCTTTGAAGTTCAGGAGTTGTGTAGTTTTGGCTATGGACTAAATACTACATATTCATAACTATTGGTTGAGTTTATTTTACCATCGTCTATGTTTAAAGTGTAATCAGACTGTTTTCCTGCAAAATGATATAATGCAGCACATATGAAATGATTACATTTGAGTCCTATGTTACTTGAGACATTATATAAATTATTAAGTATGCATCTCCAGTATAGATTTAGAAATAATTTCCGAATCGTATGCAAAAGATATAA
>OZ038312.1:18234477-18256977 GCA_964035775.1 Osedax frankpressi | reverse complement strand
TTAAATATAAATATAAATATATATAATTTCAAATATATTAATTTATGATACATGAGTGTTCTAAAGAGAACTTCTTGGGAAGTTATTCTTATAGACTTTGATGATAGTAAACACTAAAAAGCTAATCACTCTACTTAGATATATATATATATATATATATATATATATATATATATATATACAAGTAAAGTGATTATCTTTTAAGGGGATTATACAAAGCTTTTATGGGCATTTTTTAAACGCGAGCAAAAACTGAGCAGAGTATAGTTCCGAAAATAGAGAAGAAAAAGCAATGCTTAATTTCAAACACAGCCGAAAAGAGACAATAAATGTTCTAACTTAGTCGGATATAAACGTAATCCATTCGTATTTGAGAAACGAAAGTGATTGATTGCTGAATACAATTTAATAAATAAAATAATTATTATATTATTTTCTATTATTATTTAAAATGGTAGATTATATTCAATGTTATCTATATTTTTCTGGAATAGCATTTCGATCATTTTTATTAATTTATATTTGTATTTTTAAGGATATAACTCTGTTGGCTACTTAATCGTATAGTTATTTATTCATGCGAGCAACATTCTTAAATTGTTCTAGTTCCTTTAGAGCAATTCATTTACAAAGTTAAATGGGCTTATATAATCTAATTTCTATTTTGAAGCCAGTTAAGACCAACATTTTCGTTTTTATCTTATAAATTATAATTTATATTATAAATATATATTTAACTATTGATTGTTAAAAGTTACTAATTTTAAAAGTATTATAATAATTATATATATTTATATAAATATATAGATTCATAATTGATTGACAAGTTTTTTGGTTTGAATGCTATTTAGTCATTAACTCTTCTCAAGTCAGCATAATTAAGTTCGTAATTCTACTAAATTAATAATATTGGTGTAAATCCTCATTTTGATTTATTGAATTATAATTATATTATTTGAATACGAAATAAATTAATAATAAATAAATGTATTTAGGTTATATATATATATATATATATTTTTTTAATTTTGACCTATTGTCATATTTAAAATACACAATACATTTGTATCACATATTGTATCACAAGTGATTTTCTAGTTAAATTCCTTAATTTGTGCATATTTTACATTAATTTCGCATTACATAATGTAATGCAAATAAGTAGAAATTAATATAAAATAGCATAGCCGGAGGATACAGGATCTTTGTAAATATTAAGTGTATATTAAACTCATACAGCATAGAAATAAATTGGACTTGTAGATAATATTTAATTTCTTCATTATTTAAAACAAATTCTTACTTGAATTACAACATCTACTTAAATAAAAAACTTAATCGGAGTGATAATATTTAGTGAATTTTTGAAGTAAACAAAAAATTAAATTTAGTTCACGTAAGGGTTAACTACCCAGAAAACAGAGTGATGTCATATTTTATAAAATCATTTGATATGTTCACAAAAATATCAAATATTATAAAAGAAAGTATGCAATACAAAACATTAAATTAGATTGTTTGCTAGGTACTTATCATTAACTTAACACATTTATTAGCAATGCAATATAATTGCATTAATGAAATGATTGCATTTATTGAAGAAGTTAACCACTTAATAATTATCTATTATCTATTAGATAATTAGTTTAAGCTATATATATATGGGTCAGTTATAATTATAACTAACCCATATTAAAATTATCACTGTACCCATAAATACTCGTAAAAAGTCATTATAATCTATATATATATATATCTAACTCATAATTATAATACATCACAATAAAATGTACATGTATATTTCCAACTCCCAACTAATGATCCCTGTACAGAGAATATGCATGAAAGCCTTTCGAGAATACGCCTTTTATTACACGGAGTTTTGATAAAAATATGCTATGATTTTGATGATTTGTTTATATCTGTAATTAACATTATGTAAATAATTAATCTACTACCTGCGTCGCAGGTCCTGCGTGTGTATATTTCTGGTCTATAAATAGATTATAGCTCTGTAGCGTGCTGTTTTTATATATTTATCGTTCATTTGTCGTATATATTTCATTGAGAAGAGTCGTGTTTATTTTTTCTATAGCAACTATTTAATTATAATTAGTTTTTTTTATTAAAGATCATTTAGGGTTAATGTTAGTAATTATAAATATTATATATTATTTTTTCATAAGTACATAATATGCGCACGGTACAATGTTCATTGAATGCATTCAATACTATACATAACTTCATGATGTACACTGTACAGTATACAGTGTACAGTGTACAGTGTACAGTGTACAGTGTACAGTGTACAATATGCAGTTATGTATAGTAGTATGTCTTACTAATATATAATACATAACATATATATATATATATATATATATATATATATATATATATATTAGTAATACATACTACTGTATATATATATTATATATAATAATATTATATTATTAATATATTTAATTTGTATACAATTCATAATATAATTAATAATTCAATAATTAATAATTAACGTTGTATGTATACACTGTACACTGTACACTGTACAGTGTACAGTATACAGTGTACACTGTGTACACTGTACACTGTACAGTATACATATAATATGGGGATGTATAGTTAACATTGTATATTATACAATGTTAACTATACACTATGTGCAGATTTATATGCAATGTGTGAACCAGTCAACTTCGAAAACATAGTGAAATAATTATTATACAACAATTTAGAAATACAATTTATAATTTGTTCAATATAAAATAAATCGGAAAAAGGGTGATAGAATAGTTTTATAACAATGTATGGGCATGTCCCATAAAGTATAAAACTATCCAGGTCAGTCTAGGTTTTTTTATTTAATAAAGGTGAAAATATATTTTATCTGATATAAAATATATTATGTTTATTTTTTTATTTAATTTTTCAAAACTTTATAATACACAGGAAACCATCCAGGTTTATACCATCCATTTTATATTTTTATTATATAATAAAAGTGAAAATTTATTTGTATTAAAAATATATTATGTTTATTATTTATTTTAAATAATTATATAAGATTGTATAATAGTTACATCATCTGGTTTATTGTGTAGTTACATCATCAGGCAAAAAAATATAATACATTAATTGTAATGCAAAAAAAATCACCTTTTGTTTGGAAAAAATCACCTTGTATTGTTTTCTGGGTTATATTTTTAATATTTATATATTTAGAACTCAATTTATATACCAAAATTTATATACTAATTTATAACCCAAGTATATATTTATATGGTTGATGATATATCACGTATGCTATTTATATCATATACAAGTAATCCTTTGATTATATGAATTCATTATAGCTAGTATCAGTGTCTATACTATTAAATATCACTGATTATAATTAGTATATTAATAAAACTCGTGACATTAATTACTCGTTAAAAATGTGTGATACTATACATTTCGCAGTGAGTTCATCATCTATTACGAAACATCTTAAACAATATCGACCTCGCTAATGAATTGCTAATGTATACCACCCGTTGTTTCTTATGTTCGATTGCGCAATGAGACGTATCTAGATCCATAATATTGTTGTATTCCATAAATATCTATACAACTAAATACGGTGCATTAGTACATGAATTAATATATATATATATATATATATATATATATATATATATATATATATATATATATATTAATAACCATGTATTATTATATATGTTGAAATTTTATTTATATTTATACTATAGAATAATATAATATAATATAATGTATTATCTATATAGTAAGGGACAAAGGAATACGAAGTAAAACATAAATTCGATATAAATGTTATATATATATATATATATATATATATAAACCCTACGTGTATTTGATATTCTTGTTTATTAATATGTATAGTTCTTTATACTTATGCATGTTTACTGAATTTGGCAATTACGTTATAGTAAAGTATGGTCAGTGTTTATTTATAGCGTTTGTTTATGTAATTCAGTCTTGTGTGTGATGGCCATTTGTTCTTGTTTATTTACTCCTAGTCTATCTGTCTGTCTTAGAACCTGTCGACCGATTTAAATGAATAACCTACTATAGCATGACGTCATACAAGTATACTAATATCTCCTGTATGAGGTATTACCATTAGATTCAGAAATATATCAACTATAGTTGTTATATATATACTTCACATATAGTATATATATAACAACTATAGTAAATTATAATTATTATTATACATTGCGTAGGGTAAATAGAAATTTGTTTTATAAATACATACATTTATATATATATATATATGTATATATTTTACATGCTATAAATATCAATATTTATATGATTATATAATTTAAATTATATTATAAATTTCATCTAATGATGTTATATTATTATTATATAGTTTATTGTTAGATATCCGGTAAATCGGTGTTAACTATTATATAATAACTATTGTTGTAATGAAATATATACTATAATTATTAATAAAAATGGTTATATATTTATGAAAATCATTTATTAATAATATTATTTTATTAATAAGTTGATATTAGAATTTTACATTGTTACTACTATAAATTTCATACTCCATATATGGGAATACATGATATAAACTATAGGGTATATAGTATAAAGATTTATTGTATACGTTATTATAACTGGTGTTTTATAATATAACAGTCCCACCCATCCCTTTTAGGGGGAAATGTTTTCTTGTACACAGGGGAATTCCATCATGGGATGATATTCGGGAGATTGCAATGGGTAGATATAGGTGATGTAGGAGATTGTATAATATGTGCTGACTATATGTGTTTCATATATATCCTATATACACTTTCACGTTAGTCATAGCAGTTCTCATTTGTAAAATACGTGTATTGATTACATTTTATTCTAACTAATAAATGTGTGTTGCTACTTGTCACGGTTTAATTCTCTTATTGTCAAAAGATCTTTACTAATACCATTATTACTTAATAGATAACCTTTACTGCCTACCTTAACAACAAACCGATGCAACTAACCCTTAAAACTAACCCTGACAACTAACTTTAACAACTAACTTTATCAGCAAACCTTAATAGATAACTTAAATAACTAACATTAATAGCTAAACTTATCAAATAACCTTTCAACTAACCTTATCAACTAACCTTATCAACTAACCTTATCAACTAACCTTATCAACTAACCTTATCAACTAACCTTATCAACTAACCTTATCAACTAACCTTATCAACTAACCTTATCAACTAACCTTATCAACTAACCTTATCAACTAACCTTATCAACTAACCTTATCAACTAACCTTATCAACTAACCTTATCAACTAACCTTATCAACTAACCTTATCAACTAACCTTATCAACTAACCTTATCAACTAACCTTATCAACTAACCTTATCAACTAACCTTATCAACTAACCTTATCAACTAACCTTATCAACTAACCTTATCAACTAACCTTATCAACTAACCTTATCAACTAACCTTATCAACTAACCTTATCAACTAACCTTATCAACTAACCTTATCAACTAACCTTATCAACTAACCTTATCAACTAACCTTATCAACTAACCTTATCAACTAACCTTATCAACTAACCTTATCAACTAACCTTATCAACTAACCTTATCAACTAACCTTATCAACTAACCTTATCAACTAACCTTATCAACTAACCTTATCAACTAACCTTATCAACTAACCTTATCAACTAACCTTATCAACTAACCTTATCAACTAACCTTATCAACTAACCTTATCAACTAACCTTATCAACTAACCTTATCAACTAACCTTATCAACTAACCTTATCAACTAACCTTATCAACTAACCTTATCAACTAACCTTATCAACTAACCTTATCAACTAACCTTATCAACTAACCTTATCAACTAACCTTATCAACTAACCTTATCAACTAACATTATCAACTAACCTTATCAACTAACCTTATCAACTAACCTTATCAACTAACCTTATCAACTAACCTTATCAACTAACCTTATCAACTAACCTTATCAACTAACCTTATCAACTAACCTTATCAACTAACCTTATCAACTAACCTTATCAACTAACCTTATCAACTAACCTTATCAACTAACCTTATCAACTAACCTTATCAACTAACCTTATCAACTAACCTTATCAACTAACCTTATCAACTAACCTTATCAACTAACCTTATCAACTAACCTTATCAACTAACCTTATCAACTAACCTTATCAACATCACAGAACATCACAGAACATCACATAACATTACAGAATACTACAGAACATTACAGAACATTACAGAACATTACAGAACATTACAGAACATTACAGAACATTACAGAACATTACAGAACATTACAGAACATTACAGAACATTACAGAACATTACAAAACATTACAGAACATTACAGAACATTACAGAACATTACAGAACATTACAGAACATTACAGAACATTACAGAACATTACAGAACATTACAGAACATTACAGAACATTACAGAATACTACAGAACATTACAGAACATTACAGAACATTACAGAACATTACAGAACATTACAGAACATTACAGAACATTACAGAACATTACAGAACATTACAGAACATTATAGAACATTACAGAACGTTACAGAACGTTACAGAACGTTACAGAACGTTACAGAACGTTACAGAACGTTACAGAACGTTACAGAACATTACAGAACGTTACAGAACGTTACAGAACGTTACAGAACGTTACAGAACGTTACAGAACATTACAGAGTACTACAGAACGTTACAGAACGTTACAGAGCGTTACAGAACGTTACAGAGCGTTACAGAACGTTACAGAACGTTACAGAACGTTACAGAACGTTACAGAACGTTACAGAACGTTACAGAACGTTACAGAATATTACAGAACATTACAGAACATTACAGAACATTGCAGGATTTTTCTAATTTTGTAGAAATGGAAATCTATCATATATAAATTACAATATCTATATAGATATTGTATAGATATATATATATATATATATATATATATATATATATATATATATGTATATATATATATATATATATATATATATATATATGTATATAAATAATATATCTATATATCTATATTATTAATACTCAAGTATTAAATTAATTATTAAATCATTTATTTGTGTATGAAAACACTGAGTGTTCTCTCGTCGTTAAATGAAAAACCTTTTCAATATTAGAACTTCAACACCTAATAAAATAGCATTTATACAGCTTATAATTTATTATCATTTATTATCAATGTATAAATTTAGTTTCTATTTGTTCCGTTTGTATAGTCATAACTCTATCGTTTTATCGTTAGATAGTTCTAATAACTTTGGTCATCTTATAGAATTATCATGTTGAATTTATTCAGCTCATGTTGAATTTATTTATTTGATTTAAACTTTTTTTTACAATTCTTGTTTTCTATCATAATTATAGCTTTATTTGTCTCTAACTATAGACGATTTATATATATATATAGATAATATATTATGGATTAGGAATATATTTATAGATTATATTGAAGACAACCGGAAACTCTATTTTTAGAATATTTTGAATGAGTAACCGAATTTGTCGACGTTGTAGTCGATTATAATGCCACGATGGGATACTCGCCATTTATTACACGGATCTATCTCTATAATTATATTCATGCGACGATAAGCATGACTAATTCAAGTCCTAGCTACATTAATTGCAGCCATATCCTCTAATTCAAATATTAGCTTCATTAACTACAGACTAGGCCACCCTAATTCGTTCCATATCACATTTATTCAGAAACTATCCAATTAATTCAAATCGTAACCCAACTAATTAGCTAATTAATAGTCCCCTGTACACTGTACACTGTACAGTGTACAGCCCTATACAAGTAGTATATTCATCCCGGCCAACATTATAGATATGCCGAGGTGTGTCGTGATACAAATATCGAGTGGTTTTGAATTGCACTGGTATGTCTGTTGTGGGCAAAAGAACTATTTAGTTAGTCAGTTAGTGTTATGTAAACTTCATACACTATACAGTGGTTCTGTTATACTAAATATGTTCATTGTGTGCTAAAGGTTGACTCTCTAGCCTGAGTACAATTAAATATTATCCCTTGCTGATATTGTATATAGGTTCTTATAATTCATATATCTACCTTTATCTGATTGCTTATACACTGTAATTGTATCAAACGCTACTTCATATTTCTAGATATACTTCATATTTCTAAATACATAGTATAGTTAATTATATTTTAGTACAGCTAATTATATTATAGTTTAGCTAATTATATTATAATATGGTTAATAATATTATTGTATAGTGTACACTTTAATGTACAGTGTACAATGTACGGTGTACAATGTACGGTGTACAATGTACGGTGTACAATGTACGGTGTACAATGTACGGTGTACAATGTACGGTGTACAATGTACGGTGTACAATGTACGGTGTACAATGTACAGTGTACAATGTACATATCAGTTCACTATAAAAATGTTGCTATAGTGACACATTTTAATACGCACTTTTAATATTAACTTTTTTTAGTCCATCACTGCTACACCTCATTCAATGCATTCAGGTTACGAATATGTATTATATATCATATAATACATATTATATAAGATTACGAAGGAAAGTCTTATAATTACCGTAGCTATAGCGAATTATAATAGATAAAATCAATTGTAAACCCGACGACGACCATTACTAATGAACTAATTAACTAATTAATAATATGTAATATGTAACGCTCTTGAACACACACTTCTCATAGAGTAGTTTAGTTTAGTATAGAGTAGTATAGTGTAGTATAGTATAGTGCAGGTTAGACTAGAGTAGTTTATTATAGCTACACTATACCTGACTACTCTATACTATCCAATACTACTCCACACTACTACACCACATCTTACTACTACACTACAATAGTATAATGTAATATATGGGGGTAGGGTATTTTAGGGTGTATATGTGTAACTGTAGTCATTATAGTAGTATATTATTAGTGGTAGTATCGGTATTTCGATATATGAATTGATTGACGTGCAATGACATTGCCCCGGGGTCAACCACCGACAGTCCACCGGGGGTCTACCTTACGATTGATATCGTGTTTATATAAGGTATTGTTAGAAGTACACGAAGTGCTGGGTTACATCGAGAATCCCAGCTACCAGAAGTATCCATTAACCATTACACCTCATCTCATCATCACCATGCCACTGAGCAACCTCTCTCATGTGCAGTCCAACATAGTCACCAACCATTCCTTTAACGTTACCCCTGTACAGTGTACAGTGTACACCCCTACTCAACAACCCCCGCGCCTTCACTAAATCATATATAATGTATATATAAGTATATAAGTATTTAATAATTACTATATATAGTTATTATTAAATACTTATATATTTACCTTTAAATTATTCTATAGTGTAGCATAAAATTCATCTAAATAATAATTCTCCGTACATCTATAGAAGTAGTTAATAGCTTTGTATATACATCATATTATATAATATATACTATAGTTTTGTTGTGATTATTATATGCGATTAGAATACAAATATTGGTATTACTTATCCTTCACTATTACAACTTCATACAAGTGTATGTATATTAATACGAATTTACATTGACTATCTTTCAATCATGAAAACGAGTCGTTATAATACCATCAACTTATCTGTGCCATAGGAGTCCTTATCATAAGAGTCATATATATATATATATATATATATATATATATATATATATATATATATATATATATATATATATATATATATATATACTGCATCATTTACCTACCTAACCCTATGTAGAGATGTATAAATAGTTAATTTAATTATTAAATTAAAATCGACTTATCTAGTTCACATACAATGCATATGGGTTTACATTGTACACTATACAGTGTACAGTGCACTATATTGTCAGTATATATAAAGATTATGTATTGTATCCAGGATCATATCATTACTGGACATTTTAACAACTCTAAATACGCTAAAATACATTAAAGTATTATATTTACAACTTCAATTGTAATAACACTTGTTTACAGATTGTTTAGGTAACTTTATGCACCATTAGTAACATATTATATTACAGATGACTTGCATTGCAAGATGTATTATGAACATATAGACTGTAGCCTATAATATAGTTTCTATTGTATACAATATAATATCATACAGCTATGATTTTATTTATAGTGAATTTTCCCCGTCCAGTTATAAATAATAATAGATATATATGTATTGCTATATGATCTAAACAGTTGCTATGAGATCTAAAGAGTTGAGATAATATGTGACCTCTGGGACCGTATCAATTGAATCACACCGATAGACGTAGTCCTTGAAACATATACCGTAAATTTATCTTTTTACCCCTAGTCGGGGAGTGGGGGGGGGTTCCAATACCCCAGAGAATGGGGTACATTCTACAGACCTACAATGTGAACACCACAATGTATTCTGGGAAAAGGTGAAATTAATGAATTCATGAATCTATACATATCTAACCAATTAGTTCTTGCACGGTTATAAGTTTTTATTTTATCTTATTTAATTGATATGCTAAATATACTATCCTATGCATAGTTGATGCCAATGTTGGTAGGTGTATATTGTTATACGTTATAACGGTATATTGCCTGAGAATATGTGATATGGCCACAGAATGATGCTAGTACCCACTAAGATCGTGTATTATTGTATAATTGATAACTGTATATTGTACAATGTACATTGTACAATGTACATTGTACATTGTACATTGTACATTGTACAATGTACAATGTACATTGTACAATGTACATTGTACAATATACATTGTACAATGTACATTGTACAATGTACATTACTCAGTGTACATATATACATAGACATGATAGGGGCTATTAGTGTGTGTCCGATGTATGTATACATATACATATATCTATCTATATATATATATATATATATATATATATATATATATATATATATATATATATATATACATATACATATGTCTATATATATATATATATATATATATATATATATATATATATATATATATATATATACATATGTCTATATATACATATGTATTTCGATATCCTTTGTGAAGTTAAATTAAAGATATATTCTATTTACTAATGTTAAAACAAATGCAATAATGGTAGATGTGTGTTATATTATTGATACAGTAATTGATATTATTTCATATTTATATTATGTATATTATGTAATATTATATAATATTAATATAATAGTATATTAATAATTAATTAAGTTACTATTGTATTTTAAACTATATATATATATGTTGACTAATACTATACTGCACTTATTAAGATACCACCATAAATGTTAATTACATTTATTCAATACATATTGTCATTGCACAATGTCATTACATATTGTCACTACATATTGTCATTACATATTGTCATTACATATTCTCATTATATATTCTCATTATATATTGTCATTACGTATTGTCATTACATATTGTCATTACATATTGTCATTACATATTGTCATTACATATTGTTATTATCTATTGTCATTACATATTGTCATTACATATTGTCATTGCATATTGTCTTTACATATTGTCATTACATATTGTCATCAGATATTGTCATTACATATTGTCATTACATATTGTCATTACATATTGTCATTACATATTGGCATTACATATTGTCATTACATATTGTCATTACATATTGTCATTACATATTGGCATTACATATTGCCATTACATATTGCCATTACATATTGCCATTACATATTGCCATTATATATTGCCATTACATATTGCCATTACATATTGCCATTACATATTGCCATTACATATTGCCATTACATATTTCCATTACATATTTCCATGACATATTTCCATGACATATTTCCATGACATATTTCCATGACATATTTCCATGACATATTTCCATGACATATTTCCATGACATATTTCCATGACATATTTCCATGACATATTTCCATGACATATTTCCATGACATATTTCCATGACATATTTCCATGACATATTTCCATGACATATTTCCATGGCATATTTCCATGGCATATTTCCATGGCATATTTCCATGGCATATTTCCATGGCATATTTCCATGGCATATTTCCATGACATATTTCCATGACATATTTCCATGACATATTATAATTACATATGGGATACTATTGCACTATTGAATCCAGATTGAACTAGGTATTTTGATATTATATCAGCTTTGCCACAACCAAACACTCGCGCTCATACTTGCCCCAATGACATTACTATCCCAATGACTCACGCCATTACTACACCATACGTCACACGCCCATGTATCGTGGGAATCCTTTAATTGTGCTCATTAACTATTGACCTTGTTAATTTTCTGGTGCCGTTAACTATTTATTCCTCTATAGACGAGTCATTAATCAAGACACATAGGCGTCACGTAAACAATCCCACCATTGTTTACGTTGGGCGACGTTTTCACTTCAACATTAATATCATCCTCATATACATTCTCCGCATGTGAATTCATTCGCAATACATTATTGCATATCACAATGTTCATATAAATTGTCTTAGTTCTAAGTTGTAATGGAACATGTAAATATGTGAGATGTATGTAATGATATGAAGGTATGCAATGGTGTGAGAAGTACAAAGTCGCATTTTTACATTGATAGACAATGTATACAATATACATATATACCTAAGTTAATTAAACGACCTTCTAAACCTCAACGAATTAGTACATGTACATATATGTAACATAATATAGTCTGGTATATAATTAATGTAATTATTAACGATAATATTACTAATGCATCAATATATTGATGCATTAATAATATTATCGTTAATAATTTAATTAATTATATTCCAGACTATATTATGTTTACATACGATAATATACGAATACGTAGTTTTTATATATAAGCTTCATACACACTTCACACACACTTCACACATAATAATACAAACTGCACACACCAACACTAAATATAACACTACGCCTCTTACGTAAATTGCAACTGTCAAACAGGTTATTTACTTTTCCATTGAATAACATGTAAACACGTGATTATTAGGTGTTTCTTAAATCGGGCATTCTCTTTACAGATGGTATTCATCTCAGTAGTTCAATTGGGTAATGCGTATGTATAGGTATCCTTATATTCTATTATATTACTAACATCTATTCTGTAACCTCGAATATCTCTACACCGATTTTACACTCAACGTATTCCGGCAAGTTTAGCTAATATGGAGGCACACGATAAGTAAAGAAATTAACTAGTTATATAACTCTAGTAATCTAGTTACGCAATGGTATTACGCACACAAACACATACACATACACATACAGCTTGCTTAAGCTCTTTTTTTAAATGAATATATACTTATCATTAGCATAAGTATTTATTAACCTTAACAAATTATATAACACTTATATAGATTTGCATACGTAAGGATGTTTACTGTAGGTGCTTGATTGGCTTCACCCGGCCATTGTATGGTGAAAGCTATGGTCAAGTGTTTATAGCAATCTTAATGCCATACTGTGCACTCGAGGCTCAGCATACAAATGATACAGCACTGTTCACTATGTATTAGGTCCTAGTTTAAATAAAATGCATTCATTTCTATATAAATATGATGGTATTTTTACTTTGTTATTATTTGCCAATATACTAATATAGTACTTTATACTAATATGATACTTTTTACTAACATAATACCTTATTCTAATAAAATACATTATACTAGTATAATACCTTATTCTAATATAATACTTTATACTAATATAATGCTCTATATTTAATATAATAACTAATATTTTATATATTATACATTATACTAATATAATATTTTATACTAATATAATACTTTAAACTAATATAATACGTTATACTATTGTAATACTTAGGGTGAAATTGAAATCTCTATTTACTATTCGCATATACTGACTCTTTTACAGTATTCATTGTACATTGTACACTGTGCAGTGTACACTGTACAGTGTACAGTATACAGTGTACAGTGTACAGTATACAGTGTACAGTGTACAGTATACAGTGTACAGTGTACAGTGTACAGTGTACAGTATACAGTATACAGTATACAGTATACAGTATACAGTGTACAGTGTACAGTGTACATACAGAGAGTTCAAAGTAGACATTTATCCTATACGGTGGCATAACATTAAAAGTATTTATATCGACATTAGGACTGAGTTCCACATCGTGTGCTCCACGTCTATCGTTTAAGCCCACCGTTGTATATCCACATACATTATAATACATACACAAGTTACTTGCCTATAACATATACACGGACAATTTAGACATCGGTGACCCAGAATGCTTATCTTCACTTCGATTGATTTTAATGATCGCTAGACCGATATCATATGGTTCTTGATACAGACTCGATTGTATATTAGCAAAACTCATGATATACAGATATATCGATTTAGGATACAATGTACAATGTACAATGTACATTGTACAATGTACATTGTACAATGTACATTGTACAATATATCCGTTATTGCTAAAGCCGTACACTTTATATTCCCTGTTTATTTGTATACACTTTATATTCTTCGATACTGTATTTTCCAAAACAATGTATATTCATATTCTGATTAGTAAAGAGATCTTCCTAGCAATGACGCCTGGTCATAATACCCACTCATTAGTATATAAATACCTATAGGCATGAATTTATATGTATATATATATATATATATATATTTAACGCAAATGTAACGCATTATATTACATGATATGATTTTATATTATATGTTATCGTATTACAAATATAATATAATGTGGGTATGCAGCATGCACAATAACGAACGCAAATATATGAAATGTTTTAGTGACTGTCCTTTGTATCCACAGTGTATCTCCGAAGCTGTGAAAATGACCGCTCCTCGCTTTAACGCAGAGGACGTTCGTCAAAAGGCGCTCTTGAAAGCCACAGCCGACACGTACGGAGGTACGCTTCCGTTACCTAGGCGACCACGACGTCCTTTAACGGGTCACGGTGGTTCCCCGGCCTCGTGGTGCCGACCTTTGACCTCTACTCCGCATAGCAGTTTGCCCAGACACGGGTCGCGTACGCCGTCGTCGTCGGGGAGAGATAATCGCGTACAGCTGTTTAACGAAGAGACGGGACATGGCACGTATAAGAAAGGGTCGCTACGAGTAGCTCTGTCCACTACATCTTCGTCTTCTTGCTCAACGCTCTCCCCGGCCCCCCACATTTCCCACCAGCACCACTTCTCCCACCACTCCCATCACAAGTCTCCCTTAAGCGCATCGTGCCGCCGGTTTTACGAGGAGCGTGTGAAGGTGTGCCTTCAAATCAAACTCGACGCCGCCCAGAACCGACATCATCGCCAACAAGACAAAGGTCCCAATGAAGTAACTACATCTCGTGATAACGTAATCAGCTCCCGCGATGACGTCATCGATTACGCAGGCGCCTCGCTAGATTCATCTGTCGAGAAGTTGCGCAACGAAATGGTTAGTTTTGTCTTAAAACCATAATAACCATTTACTATTCTATACCATCCCTAACAACCTTATAATGCCCTACACTGCCCTACACTGTGCTACACTGCCCTACACTGCCCTACACTGCCCTAAACTACCCTACACTGCCCTACACTGCCCTACACTGCCCTACACTGCCCTACACTGCCCTACACTGCCCTACACTGTCCTACACTGCCCTACACTGCCCTACACTGCCCTACACTGCCCTACACTGCCCTACACTGCCCTACACTGCCCTACACTGCCCTACACTGCCCTACACTACCCTACACTACCCTGAACTACCCTGCACTACCCTGCACTACCCTGCACTACCCTGCACTACCCTGCACTACCCTGCACTACCCTGCACTACCCTGCACTACCCTGCACAACCCTGCACTACCCTGCACTACACTACCCTACACTACTCTACACTACCATACTCTACTCTACACTCTACTCTACACTCTACTCTACACTCTACTCTACACTCTACTCTACACTCTACTCTACACTCTACTCTACACTCTACTCTACACTCTACTCTACTCTACACTCTACTCTACTCTACACTCTACTCTACACTCTACTCTACACTCTACTCTACACTCTACTCTACACTCTACTCTACACTCTACTCTACACTCTACTCTACACTCTACTCTACACTCTACTCTACACTCTACTCTACACTCTACTCTACACTCTACTCTACACTCTACTCTACACTCTACTCTACACTCTACTCTACACTCTACTCTACACTCTACTCTACACTCTACTCTACACTCTACTCTACACTCTACTCTACACTCTACTCTACACTCTACTCTACACTCTACTCTACACTCTACTCTACACTCTACTCTACACTCTACACTCTACTCTACACTCTACTCTACACTCTACTCTGCACTCTACTCTACACTCTACTCTACACTCTACTCTACACTCTACTCTACACTCTACTCTACACTCTACTCTACACTCTACTCTACACTCTACTCTACACTCTACTCTACACTCTACTCTACACTCTACTCTACACTCTACTCTACACTCTACTCTACACTCTACTCTACACTCTACTCTACACTCTACTCTACACTCTACTCTACACTCTACTCTACACTCTACTCTACACTCTACTCTACACTCTACTCTACACTCTACTCTACACTCTACTCTACACTCTACTCTACACTCTACTCTACACTCTACTCTACACTCTACTCTACACTCTACTCTACACTCTACTCTACACTCTACTCTACACTCTACTCTACACTCTACTCTACACTCTACTCTACACTCTACTCTACACTCTACTCTACACTCTACTCTACACTCTACTCTACACTCTACTCTACACTCTACTCTACACTCTACTCTACACTCTACTCTACACTCTACTCTACACTCTACTCTACACTCTACTCTACACTCTACTCTACACTCTACTCTACACTCTACTCTACACTCTACTCTACACTCTACTCTACACTCTACTCTACACTCTACTCTACACTCTACTCTACACCCTACACTACCCTATACCATACTAGACCACCATAGTTTATTCTACTTTACCCTATAATATCATATACTACTAAACCCTACATCATCCTACCATCGCTAGCTTTCCCATAGTACATACAATTTACTATAACGAATGTATGGGATGGTCGACTCTATTTATAGAATGTTCTAGTTCAATGCAAATACGCCCTCTCAACATTACGTAATCACCTGAGCTGACTCACCAGCCCACATACGGCCACTTGAGGTAGCTGTACATGTGTACGGGGTACTATAATTAGTTCGTAGGCTTTACTCTATAGAGTTTACATTATTCATTCAATGTATATCTTCCCTATCATGCCAACTATAGTTATGTTTAGTTTCTTGTGTCATTTATCCTATACGTTACCGTGTATATATGCGGCCTGCCTTGTGATTATTTCTGGTCATGCCACCTGATTCTTGATGCCTAACCCCTGACTCATGGTCATCCGAAGTTGCCTCCATTTTAGTATTTGACTTGCTATCCGGAATTTAACATTGTTTACATGAGATATACCTTGAAACTCTTCACTAGTATTTATTATAATAGTAAGTACTTAGTGTAATAAATGGCATCGTGTACTCATAGGTAGAGCTTTATGTATTGTGTGTATACGAGTATTTGTGTTCGTATGAATGTGTGTATATGTGTATATGCGAGTGTAGGCATTTGAAGTAATATTGAATTAAAATTCTCGGACGTGATTATTTGTAATAATATAAAGTTATGTAAAGTTAAGGGCGATGTTGGTTAGATTAATAAATTGTTACATATATAAACAATAAAAACTAATTAAAAGTAGTTCGAAATATGTAAATGGTATATTTTTAGAGGAGGTATGACCTACATGGTAGGTGTAGGGATGAGTATCACCAGGTAAGGTACTGGTAATTGATTGATAGAGTACTTATGGCATAATTTTAAATAGGAAGTTTTATAGTGGTTAGCAATAGTGTGAATAGGTCTGTTAAATATATATATATATATATATATATATATATATATGCGTGTGTTGTGTATGTATGTGTATATGTGTATGTGTTTAGGTGTATGCATGCGTTTAGGTGTGTGAATGTGTTTGTGTGTGTGCGTGATATAATATAATATATATAATATAATAAATAATAATATAAAGTAATAATGTAAATCCTATAGAGATAAAAGGGTATCTCCTTAGTAATAGTCAAAGCAGAAATAATAAATGACTTCAGGGGTAGAATATAATTTTGATTATCAAAATTATTACGATTTATACAATAATGTATTATTCTAAATGGGGCGTAATGAGTTTAGCCTAGAATTTGAAGATATTCGGGGAGATATTAGAGAGTATACGTTTTGGGGAGATGGTTCTATTTATACAAGGGATGGAGTTTTTCATGCCATATTTTGTAGAACGAGTTTTGAAGGAGGGGAAAGTGGATAAGCTCAGAAGTTTTCAGTTGCCTGCTTGAATTAATATTAGTAGTTATCTCAACGTGTGTATATTTATGTATATACGATATACTAAAATTTATATATTATATATTAATCAAATCTAATTATACATTCATTATAACCAGTTAGTGGCATTGTCTTTGTACCAGGTTTTCAATTAACTATATATATTTTACATATATATATATATATATATATATATATATATATATATATATATATACAACCTATGTATTATGACAATATACAAATTCGTAATAGAAGAATTTATATGTGAATGAAAGTATTATGCACTCAAACATTTCTATACGTACGCAATATCATGTAGTATAACAAAAGTAACCTAAGATATAGCAACGTACAAATGATACAGAGTATTTTATCATAGTCTACCTAAAGGTGTAACAGCTGATCAATTCTTTGTTATCAACCCATGTCCATGGGAATGAGCTTACAGGCGGAACTAATGTAATACAACACTGCTCAAGTCCGGCACTGTAGTTCATTAGAATGGTGGTTATCTTCGGAGTCTACGTACTTATACTATGAATAATGAAAGCCTTTTTCGTATTCGGATCCCCAATTACTTACCGGTATTTATAAACTATTTATAGGGGTAACCTATAGCCTTAGTCTAAACTTATAGTCAGCTAATATACTAATAGATGATTGATAGCTTATAATATGTGTATACTATTACAACTCACTCTATAATATATATATATATATATATATATTCATCTTTTAGGGACATCAATTAAGTATTATTACGTGATGTATTTGTTCATTTAAAAAGAAATGTGTATTATATTATATTATTGATTTAAATACAAATCTAACCGTGTTAAGACCCGTTACTTTCTGCAAACAGGTTATGATAGGCAGCTCATCATATTCAATAAACCATTTCGCGAGTTATCCACAAGTATAGACATCTTACTAGTATATACTTATTATCACTGTGTAAGAATAGGGTTGACTATTGGGAGATCGTTGAAGACATGTCAGTGAAAGGAAGACAATGTGGAGACTAGACAATTAGTTACGATCAAAACAAAAACCGCTCATTTGGCATAAGTGAAATGCTATTAACTATATTTAAACGGTCTCTTCGCGACTCAACTAGTATCTATTATATATATACTAGTATTTAGTTATAAACTAGAATCTAATATATCACCTAGTATCTAGTATATCACCTAGTATCTAGTATATATATATACTAGTATCTAGTATATATATATATACTAGGTGATATACTAGATACTAGTTTATATATTAGATACTAGTTTATAACTAAATACTAGTATATATATATATATATATATATATATATATACTAGTATCTAGTATATATATAATAGTATCTAGTACATGTATATACTAGTATCTAGTATATATATATACTAGTATTTTGTATATATATATGAGGATCTTGTTTTGATAGTATATTTTCTAAATATCTTATTATCTATCACTTGGCAGAGTTATTGAGATTGGTATATATACTATAGTAGATAAGTAGTAGTGACAGGGCAGTTAGATGATTAACACAGTCTGCATTCAGACTAAACAGTAGTCCTTACTATATATTTAGTATACATTGTATACATAGCTCAACTTGGTAATATAGCATTTTCACTATAGACACTATATGAACATTACGTACAATTGCTACGGTGTACCGTGCGTATTGAGCTACGTACACTATACTCCGTACACTACAGAGAAAGTTAATACTGGCTACCCGAGATAAGCTTGTCTAGTCGCAGTTTAACCTATAGGACATCTATTTCCTATAGGTTTCCTAAGTTTGTATTCGAGTAGGCCGAATGCCTCCGTCAGAATTATATTAATAGAATTAGCTTTTCAATAGAAACTCGTATATTAGACTATAGGACATTAAGTACGGGCATAGATCACCGGCGACCTGTTCTTGCATAACCACGTATATTTGGCCTGTCGGCCGTTGGTCATCTCTCGATGGGCGGTACATCTATTCAACTGACCACTATCTTCGCCAGCGTTATCTTCTCTATAATTCCTTTCATACCATGGTAAATAATGGACTTTATAATATAAATATAATATTATATATATATGTATATATACATATAGTATGGTTTAGTTAATATGATTAATAATTTATGATAATAAATGCATTCTTTTATTTCAATGCTTCCATTCATTTAAAAATAAATTAAATATTAGTATTATTCATATCAATTTAAAATACTTATCAATCATAAAAAGATAGGTGGTATAACATTTGCATAACAACTAATTTCTCAGACATGCACAATGTCGGGTACATCCGAACATACAGACTTAACTAATACAAAGTATTATATCGCTATTAACAAAAGAATGAATATAAAGTGTGTAATTATATTAACATACAAGTTAAATCTCTTTTCGCCTACATTAGCGAACAACTTAAGTACTCCGTATGTCAAGGTTAATATTAAATAGTATTGTTACCATCATTTACTGTAATGATGTAATAATATTAGATGTATTGTCCGGTACATCTAATTCAGTATTCAAGATAAAGTGAACACTCATATGCTAGTGAGGGTTCGTGTGTGGCAAACGTATTTATAGTTGTTCTAATGGCACTTTTATTGTTTTATTATAAACATAGATAATAATATAATATATGTCAACCCCCCGGGGTTTATGAGAAAAGAATTTGATGTAATTATATTTGATATATTTACATGGAGTCTTCATGCCGTATCAGTAAATTGTATGAGTGTAATATTTAAATATCACAAACTAATGTCGAAATCTATATCTGTGAACACGTTCTAGTTTTAACAAGATCTGGTAAATTAATCTCCCAATTCCATGTATTGTTGTATTCCATAACACTAGAGCAGTCCACACTTTAACCATTAAACAACCTAAGCCGTTTTCTATATAAGATTGTTTTGTAGGTAAGTATACTTATATATAATTATATATATATTTATATATATTCACTTTTATAAATAACTCTTAGCAGATAAGTAATAATGCATTATTGCACAATATAAAAAGTAATTAATGTGTACCTAATAGATCGAATTTACATAGACTCTACGTTATGTTTGGTTTAATAACTTTTATTGGGTATATATGCTATATATGAATATATACTGTAGCATCCTTTAAATACAATCTATAGATTGTTACATCATTTGATACGCTTATTCCTTGATATGATCCCATCACCAGTGCATACATTTCTATACCATACTTGACAGCTGTTTGCCTATGTGTATATATGTGTGTAAGGGTAACCCCTTTTGCCGCAATCACTAGTGTACTATATATAGTATACAAACATTAAGAATCATATGCATGTTAGAATTAACATACTGTGTATGTAGTGAAATTCAGACGATAATTCATACAGTAATTAGTTTTGATGTTCAGTTACATTATTCCTGTAGTTTAATGAGATATTATCAGTTTATATCTATTTATATGTTATGTTCCTTTAATATCAAATTAATAAAAGTCTTAATTAGAAGTATGTAATATATTATCTTAGAAATATATAGTAATGTCATGTATATATATATATAGTTTTTAATTGTATTTATGTTGCAATATCTAATATTAAAAGTCAACTTATAGCACGATGTTATTTACTTTCATTACAAAATTTACGAACTGCAAATTTAGATGATTATTATAAGTGAATTTCTTAAATATATTTATATAAATGAATCTTATACAAAGATTGATTGATATATAGCAAAATATATTCAAAATAAGAAATTTAGATTGAAACTTATAACTGAAAAATATAACGTATGCGTTATCATATAATATAGCTAGTGCCCTGCACACTCAGAAATACAAATTGTGTAAATAAACACACGTATTCATACAGTTAACCCAGG
>OZ038312.1:18206810-18234277 GCA_964035775.1 Osedax frankpressi | reverse complement strand
AGAAATTATTCATCGTTACGATATATAACCTATGCTAAAGTCAGTGATAATAAAGGAATTGTCAATGATAATTATAAGTTTTTTAATTTGTATTGAGGTAGAACATTTGTTCTTATCGTTTGTTCTTTGACTAGTAACTAAGCATGCAACCAGAAAATCACCTGAACAATTTTCAGTAGTCATCGCTGTACTAAGCTACTAATCGGGTACATAATGAGTAGTTTTGATGTGATATTACCGGATGTATGGTGCATACTATACAATACGCGAGTAGAACTGTCATGCGCAGTCGAACTGTACTTTGTAGGCGATATTGTTGTTTTCAATCAATATCCGGTTTGTTGTTTTTACGATTTAATATAACCAGCTCTCGAACGTCAATCAGTTTTATCTATTCGGGGCCATCCATGCTATTGTCCTACGAATTGTCCCACGGACCACCGTAACTACTATCCACGACCCATGTTCTTCACCAGCCCTACATCGTAATCCCTACGTCATATCGTACATACGTGTACTTAGTGTACGCTTCGAAGTGACCTGAGATGGGCCTAGCTCACCGCTGCCAATACAAACACACCGTTAGATGACATAGGCTTGGTTGGCAGGAATGGGTGTAAACTCAACACCAATACGCTATACCTATACCATACACTAGTGGGCATACACTGTAGTGTAGAGATTGGGGAAATTGCTAAATGTTGATTTGAGTTCTGGGATGTTATCGCTGAGTGGCTAGTAAGACATGGGGTATCGCTTAGTTAATCACTATGTTAATTTTCTAACTAGAATCACCGGTAGTGGTTGTAATTTGTACCTAGTACTGCCTACCGACAGTTTCACTTTCTTGTCTTATGTGATAAGACTTACATAATACTATTTAATATCTATATATAGATATCCTATAGTGATGTAATTTTTATGATTTTATGAGTATATATTTTAAATAATCTTATAATTTGCTAATAAATATTGCATTATACTACGTAGTTATAGTACAATATACACAAATACATATATATATATATGTATGTGCACACAAACACTTACACCCGCATACACAAACAAACGCACACGCATACATAAAAAAACTCGCACCTCCCCAAACACGTACACAAACACAAAAATACACAAATACTTATAAACGCATACTCACAAAATCACACTCTCATCCACCGTAAGCCCGTATAACATACATACACGACACTCACATAAACACATGCACGTGCATAAACACATACACACACATTTTTTCCCAGATGATGTTATCACAATAGCGATACACCTATACTCTCTTATACACATATGATCATGTATATTCTCTCTCTCTCTCTCTCTCTCTACTATAATATAATGCTATACAATTACCATGGAGACGCAATTAGATTAAATAGCATCAGGTAATGTCCAGATTATTATTCTGGCATAATTGAGCAAAGTCAAACTTGTGAGTTGTATAATAACTATTGATTGGGAGTTTACATAGGTAATTAATATTAGTTATCATATTACATTTACATTATATATATATATATATATATATATATATAATTACTGTTTATATACGTATGCTCGTTGTAATCTCTAAACATTGATACCTATTCACTACACATGATATTGATATGCCAATGTGTATCACATGGCTTTCAAATTGTACTATCAACATACAAAACTAATAAGTTTCCATTTAAAAGTATTTAAAATGATTTATTTATAAATAGCTTGTACGCTATCTTTTGTATTCACATCAAGCATTATTCTAACCCAATACCAGCTAACTCGTGATTATAGAAAATTACTTATTACTCGTATTCTTTTGTTTAGCTGTCAATAATTTAAAGAATATCATTCTGTGTCTCGCGCCACAGAGCACATTACCACACTCTACACCGCACATTACCTCGCTCCACACTTTACTGTATCGCACCTCATCACCCCATACCACTTCATTATATCGTACATCATGTGGACCCAAAATTAACCCCAGACCTACTGGACCCCATATCTCTATATAGTAAATTTGAAAATGTGACTGAGGAGTATTGACTGGAGAATAGTAATTTTTATAAAATTTGTTTTTAGTGCGAAATAGTTATTAAATTAACTAAGGTCACTAGAGGTGTCAATGATCGATTATTCTTATATGTATATTATATTTAACTGTAACTATGCATCCATGGTGTGAAATCACACATTTTCACTCTCTCACACACACACTCTATCTCTCTCTCATTCTCTCACTCTCTCTCACACACTATATATCTCTCTCACTCTTTCTCTCTCTCTATTTCTCTATATCTATATATCTGTCTTTCTCTCTATACCCATGGCAATACGGTATTTCCGTCTAATTTAAGGAGAGGTCCTACTTCGTCTCGGGATTCCTTATCTAGTTCAAATAATCAAAGTTCAGCTATAGTTCATTAGGAATTAGACCTGCATATGGTGACCCTCTTATTTGCGAGTTTTACATTTGTCTCAGAACGAGTATGCGGAGATCACTGACCTATAATGGTCAGATTAATTCAAACTAAATTAATTGACTCCAGATTAAACTAGAGCTTATTAACCTTTTATGAATCAAATTAATAATAATATAAAACCTTATTGTTATTGTAATATGTATCTCGTAAAGTTTTTATTTGTGACAATAGTATATACTATATTATATAAGATGTCCAATAACGTGTAAAACGTATACTGTATGTCATACACTGTACATTAAATAATATATAATATACATTGTATACTGTATACTATATATGTTAACTGAAAGTATATCGTAGATTATATATATATATATATATATATATATATATATATATATTAAATCATAACTTGAGTTGAATTATTATTTTACTTAAAGTAATAACTAAAGAAATATATTTAATAAATACATACGATATGAAGACATTATTACAAAATATAATTTATAATATTTTATTTTATTTAATATATTTATATCATATATATATATATATTTCATATTCTAATATATTATATATTATTGCAAACTATACCAACTTAAATCTTATCAGGATTAACAGCATATAAACACTGAATTTCAACATTTTGCATTTTTAAATAAAGTATTTCTTTTATCTGTCTAGTTATGTGTAACTATCAGCTTTTGATTTGTTGATATATAGTAAAATATCATATTACATTCCTAACTCATATGCAATATATTTCATTGTGAACATTTTCCTGTGAACATTTCTAAATGCCTTATTTAGTATTTATGTAATATAATTATGGTCAGTGTCACTTTTAAATATAACTATTATTCAATTGACAATAAATTAATAAATGACATATAATATTATTGATATTATTATCAAGGCCTCATGGCGTATCTTAACGATGCAGTGTTTTAGTACACAATGATATAATGCATTTATATACGTTAGCCTGATATGCTAACTAGATGTTATCTTATCTAAAAGGACAATGTAAGTCCGGATGAAAGAATGGGCCGAGGAAAAAACGTAAACTTCTCCACTAAGATGTGGATTGTGGCTATTTATAAAATCACCTTTTGGTCGCTCAAATTTTACACTTTTTTCTCAGTCGCGCCACGTATACATTTATGAAAGACATACACACACAAGCTAGGTTTACATGAGAATACCACCTGACAAATATACATTTTTCTATAGAAAAATAGATATATCTCTATATATGCCCTAGCCTCAACCATTCCCACTCCATATACGATGAGGACAAGTTAGAGTAGTAGTTATATCTACTATGTTTATTGTATATCTTATAATTATTCACTTTATATACTATTAATGTATACGTAATATGTATAATGTACCGTATGTGTGTATATATAATATACGATAAAGATATATAATGTACTGGACCCAATACTATACCGTTACTAGGGCAGTCTTGCACACCGGATATTGAATCTGTAACGCCTAATCTATTATGTATTGTCTACGTCTTCATTTACCTATATTATTTCTCACTCCCTCTCCCTCTCCCTCTCCCTCTCCATATCCCTCTCCATATCCCTCTCCCTCTCCCTCTCCCTCTCCCTCTCCCTCTCCCTCTCCCTCTCCCTCTAACTCTCCCTCTATCTCTCCCTCTCCATATCCCTCTCCCTCTCCCTCTCCCTCTCCCTCTCCCTCTCCCTCTCCCTCTCCCTCTCCCTCTCCCTCTCCCTCTCCCTCTCCCTCTCCCTCTCCCTCTCCCTCTCCCTCTCCCTCTCCCTCTCCCTCTCCCTCTCCCTCTCCCTCTCCCTCTCCCTCTCCCTCTCCCTCTCCCTCTCCCTCTCCCTCTCCCTCTCCCTCTGCCTCTGCCTCTGCCTCTCCCTCTCCCTCTCCCTCTCCCTCTCCCTCTCCCTCTGCATCTGCATCTGCCTCTGCCTCTGCCTCTGCCTCTCCCTCTCCATAGCCCTCTCCCTCTCCCTCTCCCTCTCCCTCTCCCTCTCCCTCTCCCTCTCCCTCTCCCTCTCCCTCTCCCTCTCCCTCTCCCTCTCCCTCTCCCTCTCCCTCTCTATCTCCCTATCCCACTCTAACTTCTACTCCCTGTTAAGCTATATCTCTCATGCTGACATACTATCAGTAATATCATTCATACTGTATAAAAACTTATCAATTATAATCGGTTGATGTTTTTTATTTCGTTATCTCGCTTTATCAAAATCATACTCAATAGTGAACTCAAAAACTTACTCAATAGTGAACTAAAAACTTACTCAATAATGAACTCAAAAACTCAATAGCATATATATAGATCATTGATAACGGAATGGTAATATATGTGCTAGCATCACTTTTTATTATTATCCCCTCTCGAGTTTGTTCAAACTCCGGTGCCAAAACTTCGGTGCTCATCGCTCACTCAATAAAACCTTCTACTTAGATGGTCGTATCTCCTATTACATAGACTTTTTCTGCTCTGCCGACTAAAGTTCTAATTTATTAGTCAGCAGTGACTAGTTTAAAATCTACCAATCCAAATCATCCATTGCTTTCCGCACTTTCATAATAATACATTTTATATCTTCCTCACTGGAAAGAGATAATCAATTATTCATTGCATAGGCTGTAATATATATACACAATGTATACACGGTGGTTAATTGTGTATTATATTGTTATTACAGATCATTTACATGATTCCCTAGCGGTGTCTGATGTAATATTAATGAATTCGTATAATGCTATTTCTTACTTAAATATTACTTTAATTGAAGCCATACTTCGGAAACATATTCATCTAAATAATATTACTTATACAATGTACATTGTATAATACACAATACACATCGCGAAGGTTATTTATTCAAAGTTTCCTCTATATTGATTTGCATTATTATATAGAGAACTCACACCGATGGTTTATGAACCATGTGCCTATAGGCACCATACGCATATAGGTGTAGACTGGACATAGTCAGTATTCTGCCAGAGGCTGTGTCAGGCGTATCCTAATATAGATTTGGCATTCCTCCTCCTGAAATAGTAATCGCACTTATATATGGCATGGCCACGCATCGCGATGCAACTAGTCAAAGTTTGAATTAAACTCCGAGTTATAGAGACGCAGTTCCATCTAGTGAGTTATAATCTAATAATATATCCCATAATACCATCATTTTCAACAAGCATCTATAAATAAGAAATATATAATCCATACAAGAAGTACATTTGTCTACTAGCTTCATACACTATACAGTTATTGTCTTATTATTTTGTTAAAAAATGTTTATGACATTGTAACGATGTTGTTCATTATATGAAATATAACTGAAAATAAAACGTATCATATAGGTAAAATATATTATGTTATAATATTCCTACGGTATATTTATTAACAGTAGTTATATTATTGTATCTGGGTTATTTAAACCCAAACTTCCATTAATATCTCGAATGTTAAAATAACTATAATTTATAAATAACTCATTATCTTTATATATTATGTATTCTATAATATAATATATGTACTGCTATATTACAATATAAATCTACGTAATCTACGCAATACATTAATATTATCTATGTTATATATACAAATTTATCATCGAAGTTTCCGATTACACCTCATAACTTTTGACAATTGTCTGATAGATGTAAACAACAAAAACAACATTAACTTTTATCCGACTTATGTTTATATTAGTATAGTATCGTGTGTAAAATGCGATGTGGTTAAAATTACCGGACCTTGTTTATTTTATTTGCAAATATAAAGAACACATTTTTAGAAATCGTATATCAACTAACAAATTGTTTACAAATTCTGATATATCTTATATGACGTTAATCTATGTTTTCTATAATATTTTTATAATATAATTTTAAGTTATAAAGATTTTTGGTGGGTCTAATACGAAAATCAAAACAATACTACACGTGATGAAATAATATAAATTATTCTAAAAACTTGATAATTAATTTTATTCTTTAACTTGATAAATATATTGTAATTATAAATATAATTATAGGATTTAACCTAGGATTTATTTTAAATGTATATTTAATAATTTTTATTTATTTATTTTATTTTTATAATAAATAATGTATCCGATATATAATCATATAGTAATAAATGCTTAATTTAATATTACTATATATATTGCATCTAAAATCCTAATTCATAGTTATATATGGAAATAATAATTTACAGTTTTTTCTAAATTATATTCTATTATTTATAAAATACTAATTGATTTTTGTACTTATGTCATTATTGATAATTAGATCATATGAAATTAAAATTATAAGTAGAATAAGTGATAATAAACAATATATCTAAACACTTTTAAGTTTTAAAATATATAAAATAATTCATCTATATCTCTCTCGCATATAAATTCATTTACATAATTATAATATTACTAATAAGAAATATGGTTATATGAATTTCAAAAAATATCCGACAACATTGCGACATGACAAAATTATACACATGTATACTACCATTATTAATCTTACGACTTATCGCCGAATAATGAGCTATTTTTAAGCAATATCAATGCTTACTATACCTTATTAATAAGTGCATTACAAATACGCATTAAAACCATCCACTTATGTCACGTAAAAAGTCTAATATGTTTCTAGTGTTTAATTATAAAGGTATACGCTGTAGAGTATCGATTTTCTTTTAATTTATATACTCAATTATTCTATAATATGTATAGACTTGTGGTAATTAACGAAACTACAAAAAAATGAGCACGTATTCTCTCGTTTGCTCTTCCTTGCTTGTAGCGCAACACCTCTTCATCGTCGATACCCTAATCCATAGTGTACATTTACAGATCTCGCTTATCGACCAGGATCTGTCGTTACTACAACGTCTGTTGACCTTGAACGACCGTATTGATGACTTGAAATGCTGCGGAAGCGGTTTCAGTGGTTCTCGAGCATCGGGCGAATGCAGTTGCACCCAGCAACACTCGTTCTATGGTGAGTGTTTCGACGACGAAGACGAAGACGACGAGGAAGACCTGTTAGATATCGACACCTACTCGGGTAAATACCCGTCCCCGTCTAGCTTGTCGCTATTCCAGGAATCTGCGGGGTCGATGGCAACTTCGGTGGTGACTGGGGCAGTAGCGGGTACGATGGCTAGCGGAGGCAGCATGTGTTCTGGTCTCGACGTCATCATCGATGTTACCGCCGATAGCGATTACGACGAAGCCCTTCTGCCGGAAGTTAAGAAGTTCTCTGCAACTGTCGGCGACGACGAAGGATACTCGACTGAACAGCGTCCCGACCGCACCGTCAGCCTACTCATTGCGTAATATCTACGCAATTGTTATATCAAATATTACCGTTTTTGTTCCGTTACCATATTATTATGATTATTACCACGATGTTTTTTTTACTTCATTTTCTATCAAATTTACACGAACTCAAAATAAAATAATGGCCCTTATGAGATACATCTCTACAACTATAGTTGCCAGATTTACAAATTTGATCTTGTCTAGCTTACCGCTCGCTATTGCTCATCATTCGTCTTGTACGTAATGTACGTAATACACGTTATATGATCGAGAGTATACCTTATTTGGTTCCTTATTTTGTGTAGTATGTTTAATGTGAAAAACTAGGAAAACTGTTTCCCAATTGCATGCTGGCAAGATGGTTCGCATCTCAACATCGTTCTTTATACATTAAAGTATTCGAAACACAATTGTTTTTATACTCAACTATAACCGGATATAACTAATTGTTCTATATTTATTTTGTATATGCCCCTTGGTGTACAGAACTCCCATACACTTGGCAGCAGTTATCAGATTCATCTAAACATATATTTCGTGATCACGCTCGAATGGCATATAAGATCCTATATTTCAAAGTCTACCATAATACTATAAAATAAATTTAAATTGTTTTCTTTATATGGTTATTAGATACTGCTTTACTATTAGAACATGTCTTATTAACTAAGTATTAACATATATTGAAACTGTAATATAATACATATGTATTATATTACAGTTTCATTTATAGTATTATTTGATAAGGTCCAATCGATCATTTCCTACATGATTCATTAATGTTGGGGAATATATTTTGATAGATATATAATATAACGCACTACATGCATTATAAAATATCACATATGTAATATATAAGGACATTACTTATTACATTAGAATATCTATAGATATTCTAATTCAATAATTATACATATATATATATATTCATTATAATGTATATCTCTATAAAAGTATTATATAAAATAAAAATCTATAGTGATACGTAGATATATATATAATATCATATGAAAAATATTATATATAATAATGATATTAGATATTATCTATATTCTTTTCTATTATTCACAATTATCGGGTAATCTTGATTATATCCAATATATATCACATGATAACATTTAATTTATTTCTAAGAAGGTGTTTAAAACCATATCATGCATGGTATAATATAGTATATGATATACTAGTATATTATTATGCTAATATGAAGTGAAAGGTCCTAAAATAATATATTTCGTAACATAATCTAATCTATGTTATAATAATTTGTGAAATACAATTTTTATATCATATCTAGTATAATACATCTAGCCTATAAAAGATCCTTCTATCATCCTAATTCAATAATTATATATATATAAATATATATATATACATATATTTATTACAATGTATATCTTTATATAAGTATTATATAAAATAATAATCTATAATGATATGTATTGTATATGATAGATAGTTATTCTATATTGTGATATGAAGAAAGTACTATATATATTATATAGTACTTTCTTCATATCACACCCAATATTGTGAAAAAAAAGGAAGTATTATTTCATTTATAATTTCAAAAGGAGTAATAATTTAATTTTTGACTACCCTGAATGTTTAATCATTTAAAAACTATTTGATATAAAAAGTTAGTTTTTGAAGTTCCACAATATAACATTACTATGTATAATAAATTTAAAAGATACAAATGACGTTAATTTTGAAATAAATACATTTCAATATTTAGGTAACCTCATAAAAATTCTGGATTCATATAACATAATATTTTTTGATATATACATATCCTTACGCAATATTAGAAATTTTGTAAATGAATATACTTTTATTATGTAATGTGTGTATACATGTGTGATTAATCTATATTTATTAATAATTGATATCAAATGACATATTCTATGACAATATACTTTAAAAACTTAGGACTAAAAATAAGGAAATCTAAATAAAACACATTTATCATATGAAATTTATTATACATATGTAATGCCTTCGTGTTGTTAAAACAGCTGAAATATACACATATTATATAATATATCTTATGCATATTTACGTAGTTAAATTAATCACAACCCCTCGATTTAACAAGCCATATAACATATAATATGTGTACTAATGTACAAACCGCAAACTAATGTTTCACGAACATACTCTGCCAGCAATCAGACCGAAAGATGGAAAGGAAGATTCGCCTATCACATTACTTCACCGCAGTATTCTATACATTTAGTATTATTTATTTATATACTATGCATATATACATCCATACACACATATATATATATAAATATATATATATATATATATATATATATATATATATATAAATATATATATATAAATATATATATATAAATATATATATATATATATTATGAATATCCTGTATCCTCTTATACATTATGCAGATGGTCTTTAATATTACAGATGCTACATGTATACAATTAAATTATATTTCAATCTATATTCTCGACTTGAGTTGATGTCGGTGTATATATAATGTATTTTATGATCCAAACTAATATTTGATGGGTAATTGTAGAGTATGTCGAAAATTATTAAGTTATATATATATATTTATATTATAGAATACCTTTTATCCTATGCGGTGTATGGTTCATACCGATTATATTTAAATATATTATCATATCATGTCAATTGTAAAACTGATATAACAGTTATAATTGAGATCTAAAGGGTTCTAAATTAGAACTTCTAATCAAAATTATGTCTCATAGGATTATTTAATATTACTAGAATTATAGCTAATGATATATTAAATATCCTACTAGAGGTTATTATGTATGACATAATATTTTATAGGAACCTGTGACTTGAAATGTCCTTTCATTTGATTTTATTGCTATTTCTAAACTATAGAAGTATGTATTATTCTGAAATGATGTAATCTGATAATTAAATGGAAACAAATTGTAGAATATACAACATTAACATTAGAGTGTTATGATTAATAAAAACATAATATTAATAATATAATTAATATTTCAAATCTTTACATATTAACTATTATTCTATTTTATAAATTAAATATATATAAAATAATTCCTTTATCGGGTTAGATTTATTGGGCTGCTATTTTTATATAACCACCATTTGCTATTTACATTGTAGAGGCATACAGCTTTAAACAACCAACTCAACTATTAGTATATATATTATATATATTATAGATAAAACCGTATATAAATGCTCATCGTGATTATAATCGTGATGCAAGGTGTCCATTGTAAACCTAATACGAACATACCTCGCCTATATTCGAACTAAAACATAACACAACTTATTACTTATTATTATTCTACTAACCCGTTAAATAGTCACCATATCATTTCAAGTTGTATTTGCAGATTTCAAAAACATTGCGATTAATCAGCTCGAAGAATTGGATTAACTACTCCACCTGATATCGTATGATCACCATTTTAACTTTTTTATTATATTACATTTTATTACATTCTTTTATGAATTAATTAATAAAGTCTTATTTCGATTACTCGTTAGTAATACTTATTAGTACATATATGTATAATTACTGAAAGAATACATTTACCATCAAAACACAGAAAGCATTGGTAATATTTATTATTTAAATAAATATTTATTTAAACTTTTTTTTATTAAAATTACAATAAATGTAAATTTATAAGTTGATTTTCTTATTTCTTTAAAAGGTTTTTGTATTGATGTAGCAAACATACAGACTTCTATATATTCAATTGTTAAATATTAATGAACTTAAATACATGCAGTTCAGCGTGTTGCTCAACCAATGATATAAATCAGTAATCTAGGAAGTATATACATATATAGAAGGAAAATTGCTCAAATAAGAATATACATTTAATATATATCAAAGTAAACTTAAAATAGGATATATTTATATGGTATTAATGTATAAAATATATAATGTCTATAAGAAAACAAAGTCATTGCATACGTTAATATCATTACATATCGTTTGTTCCGGTAATAGTATATATATATATATATATTTATTTATTACAAATTGGTAAACATTAGTGCTTTTTAGATTATAACTTGAAGGACTTTGGCATAAATGATCATATATTATTTTTAATATCGTATGATAATATTAAAAATATATTTCTTTTTGAATAATATAGAATTGTTTTTTACTTTAAACATTTTATATATTAAATGTAATATTTATAGGATATAACTCTGCTTGCTGGGTGACAAGGCTATATTATGTAACTATCGTATTAATCAAAATTTTGAATTTTAAAATTTGATTACAAATTAATCCATTCCTATTTAAGAAACAATTGTTTATATTAAGATGATGTACATATTATAAATTATTATATCATTATTACAAATTACAAATAAATATAATATTTTTTAACCTTTATCATATAACTAAACACTACAATGTTTTGGATGATTTTTTAGGAATCACATGACCCTTAAATATTGTATTCAAAATGGGAAAAATTAATAATTTTGTTCTCACAATTTTAAATCCATTTTATTTTAATATTTATTGGCTACAAGTTTCGCTAATACATATTATAAATAATATTAAATGCTATTCAAATAATAGAATAATTTGATTTAATTGTAACATTTTATAAGAAGGTTACTTGTATGTATACATTGTAATTTACACTGTGCATCGTGTATCCAGCACGCGGGCATCTAGTTAATGGAAATAACTGATTATTTTTTTAGATAATACATTTATTTGAATCAGGTCTATGAATCTCGTTTATTGAATATCCTTGGTAATATCCAAGAGAATCTTGGGTAATATCGAACAAGTAATTTTTATAATATTTGTATATTTTTTTAAATTATAAACTTTGATTCTTTTTCGATATGGTTACATATATAATATATTATAATTATATGTAACATGTATTAATTTAGTAATATTAATAACGTTGCACAAATATATTAAATTAATAGTTAATACCCCATACTTTATAAATTGAATTCAAAACATATTTAAAAAAAAATAATATATTATATAAAAAGTAACATATTATAATAATAATGAAGAATATTAGTTAAATCAGAAAAATTGTGTATAATTTGCATAATAACTATCGTAATCCTTATTTTCATTAATATCATAGTTACTATGATTAATATTATCTCTTACCATAATTTATGAAATTATAGTAACTGGTATGATAGTAATAAGTATGATTATTAAGCTAATATTTTTTAATAATATACTTTTATATTATATTTAATATAATACTATATGTATATAATATACTATTTGTATCTATGCTATGAATTAGAAGAACATTATATATGTATCTTTAACTTAAAAACATGTAAATATTATGTAATCCTTATAATTGTAAATGTGCAATTATTATTATATTTTATATTTAATACTTTTCATGTGATAGAATCATAATATATAGATCAATTCATAGATGCATCAGAAATCTATATAGCAATATATATTTGACATTTATTACTTTCATATTCATTGCTGATACGTATCGGTTCACATACACTGTGTTATATAACTATAGGGAGAGCGAAAAGGACAGAACAAGTACTACCCGCCGGATTTCGATCCGCAGAAACACCGATCGCTCGACAACTATCATGGCACGCATCCACTTCGAAACCAAGCCAAGAAGATACACCTCGGCATCCTCGAGATTAGGTCTTGTATTTGTGTTCCATGTACAGTTTTCTGCTTAATATAGTGTTATTTGTTTGTACGCATTAAGCTAGCTTTAATTTAGTTTCTATATGTTTCAATAATATATATATTATATATATATATATATATATACTCATAATAAATATTGAATATTATGAGATAAATAATAATAATCAAGAACTTTGAATTTTTTTCTGTATACAATCTTCTTGTATTTATAAATATGTTAAGTAGTAATACAGCTGCGTTGACAAATAAAATGTATTCTATTATGTATAGGTTTGAAATGCCCTACAATATCTGGTGTGGAGGCTGCGGAATTCATATAGGTTAATAATTAATATATTATAAATACATCACTATAATATTAACATTCTATAAATTATATCTTATATCAAACTTTAAATATTTTATATTTTATATATAATTTATTATAATATAAACTTCAATATTATTTATATTTATTGATTGATTATAGGTAAATTGCATTAACCAATAAATGGACACCTTTAGCTATGGGAGTCAGATATAACGCCGAAAAGACTAAGATCGGCATGTACTACACCACGCCCCTATACCAGTTCAGAATGAGGTGTCACCTGTGCCCCAATTACATTGTCATCAAAACTGAACCTAAGGTCTCTATACTCCTGTTTAACATATTGACGTAATACTATTTATCATCAACTGCGATTTACAAATCCATTTCACAGTTTTACCACCTCTTATAACCACTTTTGTTACATGGTTTATGTTTTTAATAAACACTTTTATACATCAATTCTATTGAAAATCAAAAAATAATTCAATAATGAATTACAATTGTATTAAATTAACTTTCAAATTATGAATATATTTATATTTAATGATCAAATATAATTATAAAAATTATATTAATTGTGTACTTTATATAATAACATACTTATATTTTTGACTTAAACACATGTGTATGTTGATTTTATTATCACACATTTTTCAAGATTAAAAATGTACTTAATTTTATAGAAATTCGTTCAATATTCCAAAATTACATAACTTTCTCATTTTTCACGTAATCTCAAAAATTACCAACAAATAATAAAATGCATAGTTACACATAAATCTATTCTAATAACTTATTTGATAAAGTACAATTTACTTATTTATACACAATATTCCTAACTAATATTGTAGTGTAATATATTTAGAAATATTATATCTAAAATAATTAATCAATAGAAATGATCATTTAATATTATTAATATAAAAGTATTTATAATATTAAATATAAATATTAATATGATATATTTGTTATTCAAAATACAAAATTATTAATTTATATTATTATTTTAAAAATTATTGATGAAATTTATATATTACTATTTTACTAAAGAAAATACAAAATAAAGTATATATATCTCACTTATAAGTTATAGATAATAAATTAATAATTACAGAGATTTTTAAATCTTATAAAAAAAATAAATGCAGCAAAATTATGATATTTAAGAAATAAAAACAGTCTTAAGAAATAAAAACAGCAGATATATTGAAAATTTAAAAAGCGTAATAACACTCTTTATTTGTATCTTATTTATATTAAATACATGCACTATTTTCTGATATATTAATGCATTTTATTCATTTATTAACAATTCATTATTTTAATATATTAAATAAATTTTATTATGTTATCTGTAATTATTTTGTATTCAATATAACTTTATCGATCATGTTTTTCCACCATTTTTAATATAGTATTTTTCTTTGATTGTTAGATTGAATAACATCCATGTATTATTAAACAAACATAAATAGTAAATTTTAAATATATATATATTGTATACATTACAACATATATTTTAAACCCTAACTGAATACAATTATTATGCTTAATTTATTATTATTTTTTAATATATGGTTAAATATCTAAATAAAGTAACATATAAACTATTTGATACATTGGATTGTTATAAGTACATATTTAATATAAAACAATATAAAATATATATTGTTATAAATTATATATTCTGGAATTGTATTAATATAATTTTAATATTGCATTTGAAATAATTAAGTATTTAATTGATTTGCGGTCCATTTCAATCCTTCAGGGTTTTTGTCAACGATCCTTATTGTGCTTTTGGCTAAAATTACTTTATTATTAACTATGTCTTTAAATAAAATTATTATATAATGATATTTATTTTAATCAAATATCTGAATCTATATTTCACGTTTTCTACTATATTTAAGCATACTTTGAATGATCTAATGATCTATTTTTAGAATAAATAAAAAAATTCATTATCTTAATAGATAACAAATATTTAGTTATTTTTTTTAGATATTATAGTTTTAAATATTGTTTAAATTCTGATTTTCACGTTTAACACTGTTTCGATTAATATTGAATATCTAAGAAAATAAAAACCCCTTTACTATGGAGTTTCTATAAAATCACCCATAAACAACAATAATATACCTAATTCAAAGGTATGTAGGATAATGAATATTTATCAGAATTCTACATAAATTGCATATTATGATTGGTAAATCTCTAATCTAACCATACATCCCTGCATATATATATTTTTGAAAACACACTACTTTTAGACTCTTCACATTAACATATTTACCTGCTTGATACCCTCACCCCTTACCCTTACCCTACATAGCATCATAATACAAGTACTATTAACAGACCCACGAGTATGTGATCACTGAAGGTGCGAGGAGGAAGGAACAGCGTTGGGATCCCAAGGAAAATGGACAGATTGTAACTGAAGGTTTTTTTGTCAGTAACTGTTTATCGTGTGTGTAGGTATGTGTGTATATATGTGTAAGGATGAGTCTGTAAGTGCTGGTGCTGGTGAGTGAGTAGGTGTGTATGTGCATTGCTATATATTTCTGCGTGTTGGTGTGTGTGTGTGTGTGTGTGCATATGTACAAGAGTGAGTGTAAAGGTGTGAGAGTATTTCTTTTTTTTTGTTTTAATTATTTATTTAATTAGTTTGTGGGATAGTTTTGAAAAAAATATATCGAAATTTGATATATAAAACAAAAGTTGTAGAGGGCGATAAGTATAAAAATAAGTTTATGGCTCATTTTAGTAGATTCATATGTATGATATCGAATGGAGATGGAAAGTGATGGATGCAAAGAAGAGTTGATATGGGAGTTAGAAATATAGATCACCCCGACTCCTACAGACAAGGATGTTCAGAAAAAGATGGCGGCCGACGCCATGTTCAACCTTGAACATGCATCCGACGACCGCTCGAAAGTGAAGACATCGAAACCCATCATCGACCGTTTGGAGGCTGTACAGGATGTCTGGCGCGACGACTACGCCCTTAACAGTAGACTCCGTGACAGCTTTAGGGTTTGTTGAGCGTAGCTGCCTTCTCGCAGCCAGCGTTCTCACCGCTCCCTCGTTGGCGCTCGCCAACGTGTACCCACTGCTTCACTCCATTGTCTTCAATGACTTGCCAAATCCTCGCAACTTCGCAGCCTTCTCTGTCGTCTCCGTTGTCATCTTGCAACGCATACCACAACTTTGATAATAACATTGAAACCGCAATTCAACTATTCTAGAATTTATGAAATTGTAATATTTTGATAAATAAATGGAAATAAAATAATAAAATCTGCTTATAAACAGAAGTGTTATTATGTATATCAAATTCATAGGATTGTAAATGTTTCCTTTAATGGACTAAGATAAAAATAAGATTTCATAATCCTTGTCAATTTAATTAAAACATTACAAATTTATTATACAATTTTAATCTCTTTTCTTTGTAATGTAGGAGACTATACTGTTGAAAGTTCTCTCTTTAGATTCGATCCCTTTGGTACTCATATAAACTAAACCAATGAACCCATTTGCCATGTTTCACTAACTCTACGATTACGCTAGAGCAGACTCGCAAAAGAGAACTGAAGGCAATCGAGGACGCCGATGACGCCCTACTCAAGAAGTCATCACTTGAGATTGTCCTGCTTCCCGAACAGGAAGACGACGTACGACTGGCACAACTCCTGCACACTTATAAGACGGTCAAAGGTCGAGTGTATGATTATGGAATAGCTTTGCCGAGATTGCGTTGCGTCTACGGAGAGTGGTGTTTAGTCGAGTAACTTTGCTTAAATGAGGCGTCTCGCAGAGAATTCATGTAGAGTAAGTATTTGTAATGCAAAATATAATGGTTTGCTAACCGCGTATATTTCCCTAACCCGTTAGCCTTTCGTAAGAAGGCACGCGTCGCCTCTCTAACTTCCCGGCCTTCCAACCGCTACATCCTGACATCGTGTTGCAGATCAAAGCGAGTCCGAAAAGAGGGAGTTGATCATGAACACATCAATTTTCAGCAACTCCTCGCCTGGGATCGCCAATTCAAATGCTTTCAACTCGAGGAAACGCAGCACAGTTAGTTTAATTCCTTCAGATAAAGTAACTATATTAGACAGTCTATTTACTCACCGATAATTTATATAATGCTCTGTCCGATGGTTTCACTGTCAATCTATATGCCGTGAACAGTCCAAGTTCCGACATCATCAACTTAGTAAATTGTTCCGACTGACAACTCAATAACGATCCCTTTGATTTTGCAGTCGCATATTCCTACGGGTCTGAAGTCTTTGGTTGTAAAGAAACCGCGGCATTCCGTATCTCCGTCAAAATCGTCCCAGGTGGCGCTCATTTCTCTGGCGTTAAATAACAGTAAAGAGGAATCCCCTATAAATAACAGTAAAGAGAAATCCCCTATAAAATCAGCTGCATCGCATTCATCATTCACTCTACTTCATCTCGAACCGTCCTCTACTCCTCTGCAATCTCCTGATTTAGTTCTACACCCTATCACATCTCCTCCCCGAACCAAATCCCCTAGCCAATTTGAATTCTCCAAACCCACCACATCTCTTAACCCCGCTCTACCCTCTAAATCCGGCTCCTTTTCAAACCTATGCAATTATAGCAGCTCCTCCAATGATAGTAATTAACCGATTAAAAGTTGTTGTCAAAACACAAGAAATTGTACATAGAAACAAAAATATAATACATATTATAGTTCTCTATATTTATTCTCTATATATTACACTTATGCAATTTCTAAATATTAAATTAGAAATATTGATGAAATAAATTATCCATGCACCTTAATGAATTGGTTACTTCTATCTTTGACAATATATCAATAGTTCATTTGTAGATAATATTTATAATTAATAATATTTTTAATTAACCAAATCATTTAAAATTATACCTATAAGCATATTAATTTATATATAATATAGATATAACAATAAATATTGAGCTTTATAATATAAAATAAAATAATAATATTAATACCTACTTTATATATATTATAAATTTTATGAATATGAATTTTATAAAACAATGTAATTTTTAAAAAAGTATTTAAAAATAATTTAGTAGTTTTATGACTTATTGTGTATATCTATATCAGCAATTTTGAATACATTGAAGCATATTGATGCTCTTAATTTGTCGGTGTCTAACTTATTCGTAAACAGTCTTATAACCGATTTCTCACCTCTAATCAACATACCTCTAAGAGGAATTTGTAATATTGTGCTTGGTTAGATAGACAAAATTTCCGTATAATGAAATACACGGAAAATAATATTATTATATATAGATGTTATATAATAGTGCAATATTAGTCATATTTATTTCTATATTTTGATACATAATATGTAATAATATATATAACGGTACTCAATATCAGTTAACCTAAGTAAATAAAGAGACTGAGGATAATTTTTTAAATAAAATTTGTTTTTTGTTAATAATTATTTTTTTTATTGTTATGAACAATAAAAAATATACTATAATAATATATATATAAAATGACATTTGTCAAACCTTAATACCCCCGGAGAAATATTTTATAACTGCAGACACAATATAACACCAATTATGATCATTTTTCGACATGCCTCACGAGATTAAAGATTCCTCCATTATAAATGTAAACCTTAAAGGTATAAAAATAATTGTAAGTTGTTAAACTTAGTAATATATTAATCTATTTTTTACAAACTTTAGTAAATTTCTGTTGGAGGAATATAATAATTTGTTGTTGAGTTATCTGAATACATATGGCTTGAATATCAATTGTGACATTTACATTGTACATGTATCAGAATTGACTTGAGTTTTAGCATTTTCAGAGAACCATGGTGCTGTATTATTATGTCATCTATGTCGGCAGCAGATAGTATACTACTTGTATATCTTTTTGACTGTGTATTTTTTTTTAAATAGTATATATATTATGTTATTTCTATTATCTTATCTTATGTTTTGAATCCCAAAACATTTGGATTAGGAATCCCTAATCCAAATATATGTAATAGGTAATATCTATTACCTATATTTGGATTAAGGATTCCTAATCCAAATATTTCGGGATTAAAATCATAACATAAGATAATAGAAATAGGTAAATTTACCCAGGATAAATACAAGATTAATATCTTATATATTGAAAAATACATATTAGTTATCTATAATTTATAATATAATTTTTATAATATTAATATCTTTGGAAGTAAAATAATTTTATAAATTTTATAAATAATACATTAATTTTATTTTATATACATAATAAATAAAGTATAGATTATTATTTATATTTGAAAATATATTATATAATAATATATTTAAAATAGTTTATGTAAATTCTAAAAATGTTATGCAATAGACTGATAATTTTCAAAAACTTTAAATATTTGAAACATGATTTTACTCAAACTTGCCATAAGTCATATAAAAATCTAGTGTCTCGAATGTTTCCAATTTTAAGTCAATCAGATAAAACATACCAATCAAATAACAATTCTAAATGCAGAAGTATCAATGTTATAATATTATTAGATTAATATCTATGTAATTTATTATAAATATAATTATTTAATTTATTATTAAATTAATAATAAATTGAATAAATAAAAAATATATTACTAAATACATATAATTATATAAGAATATTGAACAAATAACTAGTTTACATATTAAGTTTCAACGTTATATTTAAAAAAAAATAAAATTACTATTTTTAATATTTATACAAATAGTATATTTTATTAACAATTATTTATATCTATAGTAATTCATATATTTATTAATATCAATATAACTATTATCATGTACCACAGTTGATGCAATCCACAAAAATGATTTATGGAGGGATAGCAGGCACTTATATGACAATGCCTGCACTAACAAGGTCGCAGGACAAATTATGTGCAATAATCAATGAAGAAATGAGAAGAATAGGAGCTCAGAAAATCACTACTCCACACCTCACCTCGAAATCTATGTGGACAAAGTCCGGTAATCATTTATAAAAGGGTATATTATTTTATAAACACATCTTTTTAATCATTGTTGTGTTTATTGTTCTATTTGGTTAAATTATTGTATGCCCTATAGAAAATATCTTGGCTAGTAATATTTAATAATCAGCAAACATAGAATTTTTAATTATTTATTTTATTAATTAATCTATATTTCATTACTAATGCTTTTAATTATAAATATAATAATACCTATAATATAACCTATAATAATACCCTCCTATGTGACTTTATTTAATAATTAATTCAATAGTTAATATAATTTTAATCATACATACTTATAAATACATGTCTTAACACAGGTCGTTTTGAGGAAATGGGGGAGGAATTGATGGTTCTCACTGATAGACATGGATCAACAAATGTCTTATCTCCGGTTAAAATGCGAAATATAGTCTGAATAATTCATAATTAGCCTTTTATCACTCAAACCTATTTATTGATATAATATCGAATATTATTATCAGATATTGTATGACTTTCTTTTAATAATTATTTAATCTTAATGCAGGTATTTACTGTCAGTTATTTTCATAATGTGAATATTATACATGGTTTAGGTAACTGCTAATTATTGGGTTCAAGGTTATATCAGACTGACTAATATTCTTAAAATAAGGTATAGATTTAATGAATAAAAACCGACTCGATAATAAATATAAACAAATCACTCAAATTCTTTTTAACCAAATAGTCTTATCATATAGGCTATCTAATAACCACATAGACTATATAATGACCACATCGGCTATCTAATAACCACATAGGCTATATAATGACAACATCGGCTATCTAATAACCACATCGGCTATCTAATAACCACATAGGCTATTTAATGACCACGTAGGCTATATTATCAGACTACAAAGGTTTTAAATAAACTTCAACCATTATTCAATTTTTTAAAGTGAAAAAGCAAATTACAAACATTTTTAGATCTCCATTTTTTACTACTTTTGTACTAAAAAGTTTCTATTTTAAATTTATAATTATATATATTTATATAATTATATATATTTGTATCAGTTAGCTGTGCAAATGAAACACTTACAAGTATCTGAGCTAGTGATCAAATCACATTTATAGACAAGTGTTATTGAATTTTAAATATTTTTTAATACAACTTATGTGGATTTCTGTAAATAAATTTATATATTTGCAAATTATGAGTCATCATTATCTGTAATTAAATTAATAAAATGATAAAAATGGATTATCATATCTAGCTTTTATATGGTCTCCTGGAAATACTTATATTTTCATTCGCATTGAACATGACAATGTCCTGATACGTTTAGACTCACGAAGAGGATATAACTGCTATGGTTGCATCGCAAACCAATCTCTCTTATAAGATGCTACCATTGAAGCTTTACCAGGTTATCATGAATAGCTTTGTTATTAACAATTCAACTTATATATAAGTTAATTAGATCAATTAGATTGATTATTTTAGTTATTATTATGAATTGTTTTGGGTTTTTGAAATAAAAAATTGAATAAAACGCGCAAATAATTTATATACAATAATATTAATTTTCTTTATCTAATAAAATGGAAATTAATTATATTGTAATATATTTTATTGAGTAGATTATTGACATTATCGTAAGTGATTTTCTTGTTAATCGCTGGTCAGATAGGAAGAAAGTTCAGAGATGAAATGAGACCTAAAAATGGATTATTGAGAGGCAGGGAATTTGAAATGAAAGGTTCTAATAGTTTATCTATATATATATATATATACATATATATATATATACATATATATATATATATATATATATATATTAATCAACTATAATCCCTACATTGTACATTAGGGTGGATCATTCTCAGAGAAAGAATAAGGGACTATATGTGATATATAGATAATTATATTACAAACAATTTGTTAGAGCCCAAATGAATTTTAAAATTCCTTTGTTCAAAAAAATACATACTTTTCGCGAATTCTTTTACAATGCAATTATTTGCATGCGCATAAGTTGACAATATTGACAAATTCTAGTTATTTTAGTTGTTATTTATTTGTTTAAAGTGAAATTACGATTCGCTATTGGGTTCAAGCAATTTTTCTACCACTGCTCGTCACTATAGACGATGGAGGTAAAACAAAATCAAGGACTGATACACTTAAAAACAGTGTTGATATTTAGTATGCTTCTATAGCGACACAATATCTTCGTGGAATACAGTTAAAGTTTGATGGATACGTGGATTATGTCAATACTCTTCGAAAGTAACGCGAATAAAATAAATTTATATTTCAATACAATATTCTTTTTAATGAGAATTGTCAATGTCAATCATTATAGAGTTCCAATCAAAGAGAGATCATTCATCATTGAATATAGATCTGATAGAAGTATGCGCATAGAGCTAACTTCTAGAACACCCACTCCTTTTCGGAGTAAGAGCTTGACCTCTCCAAGTAATAAACCATCCACTTCAACATGCAAGTTAGTAACTAATAATAATAACCATTTATTTATAATGAATTAAAATGTTTTAAATATTTCATTATTTACAATAATTAATTTAACTAAATTAATATATAACTATATTATTATATGCACATGTAATTAATTAATAAAATCAATTAAATCATAATTAATAATAATAGAAATTTATTAAATAGTATTAGTATCACGGCTATATTTGAAACAGATAAATATGTTATATAATAATTAATAAAATAAAAGTATTTTAAAGAAACTGTATTATTTTAAGAATTCATTCATCTATATATAACTATCATTCTATTTTAGTGTGATTCAAGAATATGATATGGGTGTCACCCCTATTTGAAGTGAAAGTAATAATGACTGCGATTTATCTGATTATGAGCCTACATCAAGCTTACAGAGGTATCTTACTGACTTATCTTAAATAATTTAGGCATTTTTGAATAAATTATACAAATAAAACTAAAATTAAAACCAAAATTTTAATTTCTATAGTATTCATGTCATATAATTGATATAGGTTCTCATATGATGACCATGTTTTTAGGGCAAATATAACAATGAGATATGTGTTATCAGATCGTGGAGCAGCAGCTGTGTTAAATACTTTTATGTATAAAGAAGTAATTATACTTGATGATGATATGAGTAAAGTCATCGATCGTAATATCAGAAGTAACTTTAAAAGTATTTGTGATTCCTTCCATTAACTTTTTTGAGCAATATTATTATAATTTAATTAATTATGTCGACGACTGGATTGAACCCAGATTAACAATAGATTATGAAGAGCTATTGTCGCTGTCACATCAAGCCATGGAGTGGATTATATCCCTGGTTCCGAAAAAATCTGTAATGCTCACATCACTAAAAGACAGGCATTCTTGAATATATGCGACAATAGCTCAACTTAAAACAATGCTAATATTTAATTCAAGGCAAGATTTTTATTTATAGTATAAATTATTTTATTGTGTACATTATTATATTATATTATTATTTTAATTTTCTTTAATAAATAAAATAAATACTCTTATTATTAATTTTGATTTTGAAATTCATTCATTTCTAATTTAATAATATATAATGCTGAATAAAATTCTTAATAAGGTGGAATAGAATACAAAATATAAATTAATATTCTATAATTTTATGATTTTATATCAATTGTATATATAATTAATTATCGTAACTATAAAATTATGAAAATATTAATATTATTAATATTATTTTGTTAAAATTTACATTTTAAATATATAAGTTATAAATTTACATTTTAAATACATAAATTAATTTTAAAATTACTAACAAAAGTGTTTTTTTTTATAAAAAGATACCTTAACCTAGAAAAGTGAAATACAAAGTAAATATTCATAAAAAAAGGAATACATAATTCCTAAACGTTTTTTAGAACTCATGTTTTATGTGTGAAAAAGCATATAAAGTCATATTTTGAGAATTTTGTAATAATTATATTATAATTTTGATACAAATTAATATATATGATATTAAATTATTTAAAAATTTATTTTATGCCTATAAATATGTTATTTTTTTGTTCATAGAAAATTTCCTAAATATTTACAAACAAAATTAAAATTTTTTATTTAAAATATTATGTAAAATCCGAGTATTAGAAATACATGCAATTTAAATGGTATTACCTGGTTATGAATATACAAAAATACTAAATTAAATTGCATCCTATTTACCCCATTATTAATACTTTATATCTTCCAATGTTAAACTTCTAGGGAATGTTGGCTGAATATTCAATGGGAAAAAAAATAAAAATTACGTTCTGTTTTATATAAACCATCTCCAGGTAACCGATAGCATCGTTTATTACTTTTCCAAAAAAGTGTATTTTTCAATCCACCCTTCATCATGATCACCCTATTACCCCCCTATCACCTTATCCTCCTATTACCTTACCCTCCTATCACCTTATCCTCCTATTACCTTACCCTCCTATCACCTTACCCTCCTATCACCTTACCCTCCTATCACCTTACCCTCCTATTACCTTACCCTCCTATTACCTTATCCTCCTATTACCTTACCCTCCTATTACCTTACCCTCCTATTACCTTACCCTCCTATTACCTTACCCTCCTATTACCTTACCCTCCTATTACCTTACCCTCCTATCACCTTACCCTCCTATTACCTTACCCTCCTATTACCTTACCCTCCTATTACCTTACCCTCCTATTACCTTACCCTCCTATTACCTTACCCTCCTATTACCTTACCCTCCTATTACCTTACCCTCCTATTACCTTACCCTCCTATTACCTTACCCTCCTATTACCTTACCCTCCTATTACCTTACCCTCCTATTACCTTACCCTCCTATTACCTTACCCTCCTATTACCTTACCCTCCTATTACCTTACCCTCCTATTACCTTACCCTCCTATTACCTTACCCTCCTATTACCTTACCCTCCTATTACCTTACCCTCCTATTACCTTACCCTCCTATTAACTTACCCCCCTATTACCTTACCCTCCTATCACCTTACCCTCCTATTACCACACCCTCCTATTACCTTACCCTCCTATTACCTTACCCTCCTATTACCTTACCCTCCTATTACCTTACCCTGCTATTACCTTACCCTCCTATTAACTTACCCCCCTATTACCTTACCCTCCTATTACCTTACCATCCTATTACCTTACCCTCCTATTACCTTACCCTCCTATTACCTTACCCTATATCTCCCTACCAATATCACCTACAGATATGTATTCATTTGATTGTGATGAGTTGACAGCCAGAGATACATACGAGGAAGTCGTTGAAGCTTACGCTCGCATCTTTAAACGCTTACACCTACCCATCATCAAGGGTTTAATAAACTCAAAACCATACACTACACCTATATCTAGCTCTACCCCATACACTACACCCACTTATAGCTCTGCCCTATACACCACGCCAATATATAGCTCTGCCCCATACACCACGCCAATATATAGCTCTGCACCATACACCACGTCAATATATAGCTCTGCCCCATACACTACACCCACTTATAGCTCTACCCCATACACTACATCCACTTATAGCTCTGCCCTATACACCACACGAATATATAGCCCTACCCTATGCATCACGCCAATATATAGCTCTGTCCCATACACTACACCCACTTATAGCTCTACCACATACACTACACCCACTTATAGCTCTACCCCATACACTACACCTATATATAGCTCTGCCCCATACACTACACCTATATATAGCTCTGCCCCATACACTACACCCACTTATAGCTCTACCCTATATATCAAGCCAATATATAGCTCTGCCCCATACACTACTCCTATAACCTACCACATTAAATACTTCTTACTACCCTCACTCTATTTTACCCCTATTATTCTTCCCATACCTTAAACTACTACCACTTACCTTAAACTCTCCCTGATTCCTAATATTACTTCACCCATATACCCGTCCCAGTCACATTCCCTATGCCATGTACCCTCTATCTTCCACTCTACCTCACACCGCTACCACTCTTTTCCACTGTACTTACCTTTCCTTCATACCCATACCCTTACCTACTTCCACCCCTTTTCCCAGTAAAAGCTAGTACAGGATCTATGGGAGGCAGTTTGTCCCACGAGTACCAGTTGCTTAGTGAAGCAGGTGAAGACGTCATTGCCGTGTGTTCCAGGTAACAGAAATCTGACCTAACATAACTCTATGACCTCTAACATAACTTTATCAATGTTTTAATAATCTAAATAACCAAAAAGTGTTTTATCCAAACACTAATTTATGGGATTTGGGAATTCTGTTGAAATTGAAAAGTTGGATAAAATTAGATTTAGATTTTAAAGTTTATTTTAAATTGTATTCAATATAATTAGTTAATTTTGTATTTTTAATTTTATATAATATTACTATTTAGTGATATTCAGTTACATACTTGAGAATAAGGAATTAATCACATTCCAATAAAAGCAAATATCAATATCTTATTACATGTATTAGTTACATTATTATTAAAAATATTTGATAAATTATTTAATTTTAAATAGATATAATCCAATAATAAAGTTAATAAATATAGAAAATCCTAAATCAATTAATAGTTAACAAATGTATTAGTTTACTATAATTATTATTAATATTATGTACATATTAATATGTAGAAAACTGAGAGAAATAGAAT
>OZ038312.1:18151810-18201810 GCA_964035775.1 Osedax frankpressi | reverse complement strand
CGAAATTTAGCTTAATTATATAAATAATCAAATTATCAATAATAACCATGTTTGTATAATTAGAATAATATTTTCAGATGTAAGAAGATATTTATACATTTAATATTTCCTATTATAAGACTATTAATCATTGTAATATATCCAGAATTGTATTTATTGTATATTGTATATTTATTGTATATTTATAATACATATTTGCTATTTGTAACAAACTAAATTTTAGAATAATTGAATGCAAACTGATATTTTATAAGATAATCACTATGGTCGAGGTTACCTATAATTAGTAGGTTGGATATTCAACATTAATGTTAATGTTAATGTTAATACCTATCGTAAATGAAATGTTATTGGTATTTTGTGTATTCAGTTTTTAAATAAAATATCCTGAATTAACAGTGAGTTTAATAAAGAAACAATTTAATTTAACAATTTTAACGATATCCTATTCTTGAATTGTATTTTCAAACTAAATAAATTATTAATATTAACTATTAATAACTATATTAATAACTATTTATTATTAATTTATATACGATATTACAGTTAATTTCATAATGATGGTAATTAGGTTTTACTAAAATTAACTATAAAGTCGCGTTGATTTTAATTTTAAGCAGAATAGTTGAAAATCGTGATATTCAAAGTAATCTTTAATAGAATCTTGAAATACGAAAATAAACGTGTAAAATATATCAGATCGACACACAAAATATATAAGTCAAAATACAATTGATTATAAATAATTAATCCTATGAACAAATATAAGACATTATTTTATTTAGATTAAAATAATACATAGTTTTTACTAATTTTATTAATTATTTCCTCAACGCTGCACCTTCTTGACTATTTTCTATATTGTTCTACATTTCTTATTGATTTTTATAATTAAAATGAAATAATTAAGAATTTTATAAGATTTACAAACGTGCAGTGTACTTAAATATAAAGCATTTAAACTTTGGAAAAATGTTTAACCCTAAAGATAATTATTCAGTAGCATAGTTTCACTCCATAAGTTATAAATACATCATTACGTAAGATAGCTATTAGCTTAACTCAGAAATTAACTTAACACATAATCAGATTCGGTATGCCTCCAATATTATACTGGTACATCGATATCTGGTAATACGACCCTGGGCGAAATCAAACCTCACACAATGCCCGTAATCCGCTGGCAATTATGTAATGACGCCTGAAATCAATATATATTGATCTAACAATTGCATTGGTATACCGAGGGTTTATCATTCCCTTCAACTATATCAAGTTAATTATAATTATAATCCATTCACGTGTTATTTTAAATACAACTACCTTCCACGAACAGCATACCACATATTATAAATGTTGTCAGTATTACAAAGGGTATTACAATGGATAATTCTAAAGCCACTAGTATACTCGAGTATACAGACGATATGATAGTTCTGACTTTGTCATTATGTTCATCTAGTTTTAGAGCATATATGTATTACCTAACATATATGTATTGCCTAACATATATATATTACTTAACATAAATGTATTACCTAACATATATGTATTACCTAACATAAATGTATTACCTAACATATATGTATTACCTAACATATATATATATATATATATATTGCCTAACATATATATATTTCCTAACATATATATATATTACCTAATATATATATATATATATTGGCTAACATATATATATTTCTTAACATGTATCACTTAAATTATAACGCAAATATATTTTATTGATTATTTAGCTAATAGACAACAATATTACATGAAAATAAATATCCATGAAGTCAATCTTATGTCATTTATATAATGGATTTATAATAATAATACGTTATATCTTATTTATTATTTACTTGGTAATTTGCTATTGCCATAAAAGCAAATACAATAGTGTTGATAATGGCCATAATACAAACACAATTAAAATATAAACTGTGGTAATGTATATGCTCTCAATCAATTCTCTCTATAAAGTATTCATAAAGTAGCTCGTCCAATATATACAGAAATATATCCAGTCTCCTTTATCCTCTAGGATACGGTGGGTTTGCATACAAACACAATGTTAACCTCTACTACTATGCTTATGTCTACCATCCCGCTTTCGAATACAAATTATACGTATATTATATTTGTAATCTCACATCTACGTCTATTACGTAAATGGCCCTATCCTTCGTTCAGACGACGTACGTAAATATGTGATACACGTGTAATATGAGAACTTACTTAATGTAGCATATAGGTAATGGTGTTTATTAACCTCTTAACCCTACTCTAGGGGGAGGAGCTCTCGATGTGTCGTAACCTAAGCGTGTTATACCTTTACGACAATGCCTTGACCGCTATGCCCGACCTCCGTCGCAATGCCTTCATCACTCACCTGTATCTCCAGAACAATTGCATTGAACGAGTAGATCACCTGCAGTCTCTTCACAAGCTCACCAAACTGTTAGTAAGTCTTTTAGGGACAATGGAGATCTGTCTTCGCCGATCTCATATCGTGCGATCCATTACCCAATACGTCGTATACTTGTAATCTCGTAAATCAATATATCGACTACACCTTGCCCAATGAAATCAATATCGGCCAACTCGACTGCAGCTGCACCTAGGAACTGTAATACCGTCGACTAATTCTGCTTCTGCAATGTCTATTAAGCCAACCCCCCCCCCATTACCACCGCTAGATATCTGGGCAACAACTGTATCACTGTTCTCGAAGGCTTAGATAAAATTCCTTCTCTACAAGAACTGCATATCGAGCAACAGAAGTTACCTGCAGGGGAGAAACTTCTGTTCGACCCTAGAACACTCAAGAATCTATCGGTCAGTTATTAAAGATATTTTCAAATTATATAGATATTTATATATATATATATATAAACTAGTTTCAACCGATAGCTATGTTACTTTCCAGAGTTTGACTTTATTATCATATATTTTATCAAAATGTAAACTTCAAGAAAATACACTTTTTTCAATTATTTGTAATAAATATATATTATTACCGATTATTTAATAATTCACATCAGTTTAAATTTAAATTTCTTACAATATTTATTTATCTCAGCCAGCTTAATTTGTGTTACTTTATTTAATTTCCAATTTTGTATTTCGTTAAATTACCCTGGAAATCATCAGAATACCCTCGAAGTTCTAAATATATCTGGAAATCGAATCGATTGCATCGTGGACCTGATCCAGATGAGATGTTTGACTCAGTTTATGGCCAGCGATAACCTGATGGTGGATATACAGCAAGTTAGGAATGAGGGTAGAATTACGGTACTAGTGGGGTATAAAGCTCCTCGCACCACTACATCCCATATCTATAGGAGTTCTCGTCTGAGGCATGTCGTCTTTAGCCTGTAGCCTGTAGACTATAGCCCGCATATTGTAGCCTGTAGCCTGTATCCTATATCTTGTGTCATGTATATTGTATTATATATCATATAGCCTGTATCCTATAGCATGTAGCATATATCCTGTAACATGCATCTTGTAGCATTTAGCCTGTATCTTGTAGCCAGAGCTGGATTGATGCCATGGATATCGTGAATTGCGATATCGAATAGCTAATTACCTGCTTCACCAATCAATTGTATTACCTGGACAGATTGAGAAGTGTTTGAATAGCTGGAGGTATTTGCGTAAACTCGAATTGATCGGAAATCCGTTCTGCCATAAACATAAGTATAGAGACCATGTGATTCTAATGGGCAATTCTATTGGTAAGATCCCTATGTAATGTCCGGTTGGGCAATTAATGAAATTATTCTATAAAGTAGTACATTTAATACTGCATTAATTCAATAATGAATGTGAATTATAAAATATTTACAGATATTTAATTGATTTCATATTTTAATTTAAATACAAAATTCCCCAATAATATTTTTGTATGTAGAAAGCCTCGACGGTAAGGAAGTTACACAAACGGCAAAAACATTCTTAAAGAATTGGTATTCTAATAAAGAGGCTTTATTGAAACGAAAAGAATCCATTATTGAATTTGCATACGGTTTAATAATTTGATAGTATATTATAGAGAACGTAAAATATTGACAGAATGTTATATATTTAGTAAATATTGAATATAAACCTGTTAAAAATAAATATAATATAAATAAAATACATACTATTTATATACTAAATATACTATAGAGAATATATAATACAATATTTAATTTGATATTTCTCTTCAGGTGATAATAAAGACATGCCTCCTTTGAGCAATGCAAACCTGGCAGGATTTCTAATGCCAGGTTTCACTAGTTTCATATCGTGGCCGTTATTTAATTTAGAAATAGCTAATATTCATATTTTAATACTAATTACAAAGAATATGCTAACATTATTTTTTACAATTTTTACCATTATTTCATAGAAATTTCATAAATTATGCACTGTGATATATTATTTCAATTAATATATTTAGATAATTAATATTGATGTATATTACAGTTTATATCTTCTTCAGGTAATCATTGATTTGTCTCTCAATAAACCAAAATGTAATAAATAAATGCTTTATCTAATATTTTTTATGTTGTTAATATATTATTGATATAATACAAAATAATTAAATCACCGGGTTCATGGATCTCTTATAGGTTTTTTTTATCGAAGTTTCTCCTTAAACTGTGAATTGTTATCTAAATAGACATATTTTAAACACAATCGTAAGGTCTCGAGTTTCTATGCTAATTCGATATCTCAACTGCAGCTCTACCCAAGAGATGTACAACTAGAACCAATGTTCAAACTGCTCCAGCTAAATTCCCTCAACCTATGGACTGCATACAACAACAGCCAATGTAAGACATCACTTTATATTTTCAGTTTTAATATACTTTAATTATGCTTAGAATTCATCTAGATAGGGAAATTACTTCAGTAAACGAACATAAAGTAGCAATATGCATTAATAATATTACCTGTATTATCAAATTTATATAGAATATCCTATTAGATACCCAAAACGCCTCTCCATTTTGAACATTGCTCTCTAGGTACATGAATAACGCATACCCTAACAGAATGAACGCTCCGTTGAATGGTTAGACTTTATTAGACACATTGCGAGTATAACATCGCCGTTTTAACCTCCACACCGTTAACTTTGCACATTCTGCCGCAGGGAATCATAAAATGAGATCGGCGCACATACTGCACAACACAAATGAGAAGGCCGCTAGGATCTAATTACCGCAAGACACTCCGATACCGACCACGTATTATTATGATTATTATGAAATATCGGCATCATAAAAAAACCCCCTACCACATGTGATTACAAATGCAATACGAACGTCACTCTCGTCCGGCAAACATACTGGCTGAGGTCTTAAATCCCCCCCCCGAGTCTGCTCGTACCAGTTCTACAGAATAAAAGCACGGCCGTGAAAATATTTTTAAATCCAAAATTTATTTTATTTTTGGATTAATTTTAAATTTCATTTTCTTAAAATAAATGATTTATCTTGAATGAATATAATATCTTGATTTAATATATAAATATATATATGACATATTCAATGGTATTTAATAGTATAAACAACTAATATTTTTATATAATGAAAGATATATTTTTGTCTAGGGTTGTTTTATAACAAAATCTTGGAACATATTTAAACAAAAGAATTAATTCTTCATAATATTCATTAAAATTCATATACAAATATACATTGGTAATGGTAGCAAATTTATAATTATAAACAATAAATTAATTATAAAATATTTATTTATTATTTAAAATAGATTTTTTCTTAGAACGGATTTTTTTAATCAAAGATAAATTAAATTCTATTAATTGTTCTTTAATTTCATCTACACCATCTTTATCAATTTTTTCAAGATCTTTATAATTATTATAAATACTCATCATTGTAAAATAGGCTGCATCATTATCTTTTACTTCGTCAATTGTTAAAGGTTTCACATTTTCATATTCCTTATTTGGCTTCGGTTTTTTAATCAACCCAGAATATTCATTATATAATTCTGAACGCTTTCTACTGAATAAAAAATACTTATTGATAAAAAAAAGAGTATGCACTACATATTTATATTGTGTACCATAATTCTATAATATATATTATATTCAAATATATATTTTACACCCAATGAATTATATTAAATTTGTAAAACCTTGTATTTTGACCAGAATTTTCAACTGTCAATATTAAATCATTTACTTCTTTTGGGTCATGATTGGTTTCATCCATAGATTCTACTGCATCATTAATTTCATCTATTAATATAGGATAAGTTAATATCAAGAATGAGTTATAGGTGTGTTATTAAATACCAGCGATACTTGTTACATAATATAAACATATGAATATTATAAAATAGTATATTTTTTTAATATTATATTTCATATCTATTTAAAAATATAATAACCTAAATAAGCAAATTTGACATTGCAGTTTTCAGTATTCATATTTGAATTATGTTCCCCAGGTTTTGTTGAATCAGCGACTAATCCCGCAGATGGAAGAGGTTTTAAGTTTTTCATTTTTGATGTGGAAGGGACTTTACAATCGACATTTGTGAACACAAAATGTGAATCAAATGCGGTTTTTGTACAAGCCACTTCCAAAAATTGCATTGCATCCCACAAATACCACAATGGCTCTTGTGTAACCTTTACATAATAACAGTTAAATATATATAAATAAATCGGAAATAATATTTATTACGATTATAAATAAATAATTAATAATAATAAGGATATAATTATATTTGTAATTTATTCGTAATTTATTATTATTTTAGTAACTAATTGTTCAGGTATTAATTTCTCATTTTTCACTATTGTAAATCTGCCATTTTCACTATATTCTTTTTTTCTATAGTAATATTGTGATTTACAACTTTTAAATCTCCTTTTAACTTCATTAACTGTATTAAAAAATATTATTTGTTATAATCGAAATGTGAAATATATATGTAAAAAATAGAATGGATATTATCTGATTAATAAACAAAGCTTCAAGAAAAATAAGAAGAGAATTGTAAACATGTGGAAATCATATATAGTCTATGATAGAAATAAGATTTTATGATCATTGTAAATTAAATGAACACATTAAATATGTTTGGAATTTAAGGTATTGGCTAGATAGGCTGTGAAACATGCCACATTGTTTACAAATAATGTTATGAAGGCATTGGCTAGATATGCTGTGAACTGTGCTACATTGTTTACAAATAATTTTTTATACATTGTTGATTATTAAATATAAATATTGCATTGATATCAATAGAATGTCTACAAGTTATCGATGTAAATAGAAAAATATTTGTAAAATGCATATTTATTTTCAATATACAATATTTTCATACCATATATATGGAATAAACTTGAAATAACTAACTATACAAGATATATTACTTAAAATTTATATTTTGAATTTAGCTATAACTAGAATTTGAGCATATATTCTATAGTAAAATTATAGTTTTCCAAAACTTATTTCAAAATAAAAATAAGGGGAAATGTATATTTTGTAGTGTATTATATTTGTCAGACTTTATATATAGAATAATTCGTAAATCTTGTTTATATAATATAATTATTACATATCAAATATATGTTTATTCAATATTATAATATATAATTATTAAATTATTTGAATTGTATATTAAAATTTGACACTTTATATGAGCGCAAAGTTTAAATAATTTATAAATATTCGTAAAATATATTTTAATTTACATTCCTATATATTGGCATACAATAAGAATACGGTAAGTGATTTATTTATAAAAACTAATCATTTATTTGAACCTGAAGTGTAAATAATAAATATTAGCCAATATTATCGAATTAAGTTAATTTTGGATTTTGATTATTCATATGGGTGATTTTTAAATATAATATGTTTACTTTTTAACTAGTATGTATTTAATAAATAAATATAACATTACTATTATTTATCATTAATTATTATTATTTAAATAATATATACTAATATATGCACTATACCGATATATGCGAATGTGAATTAGACATTAGTAATGATTCATTACTCTATATATTATATAAGATAGTATGAAACCATTTAATTTCGTAAACCGTTATGAATTTATATCCTCATATTATTTCTATATTAAAAAATAAATTAAAAAAATAATATGGAGTAATGCTTATTTGTTTACAATATTAAAATGTGTTATACAATCTTTATGGTATATATTTGAAAATATCTGAGTGTAATAAATAAAATCTACATTGAGATCAAAGGATATCTAAAACATTTAAATCAATAACATATTTGAAAATATCTGCGATTAACAAATAAAAGCAATATCGAGATCAATTTAAATAAACCATTTATGAACTACAAAGACATGAAGATTATAAAAATAATTCATAAATTATTTGTAAACAATGTAGCACAGTTCACTGCCCATCTGACCAATGTCTACCACATTATTTGTAAACAATGTGGTATGTTTCACAGCCAATATCTGAATATCTAGCCAATGCCGGAATTTAATTGATTGGTTAAATTTCTGATTAATCAGAATAAAATATGCCTAACAATTTTTACAATAGAGTTATAATATATATTTATTACAACAACCAAAAATATACATTCCTATGTAAATAATATAAATATGCAAGTAATAACTATATTTTAATAAATAAATATTAATGGACTTTTTGTATAGTTATTGAATATATATTAAATAACCAAACAAATAACAAACTTAAGCATATATATTTATGTATACATATGTCAATTATTATTGAAATTAAAAATGTGGACATTACTGATTAATATCATTCTAAAATAATTATTCCCCATATTATTTCAAAGAATTCCAGCAAACACAGAGATAGGTGGTTTTGTACAATGGTTTTGTAAAATCCTTTGATGTGCTAACAAAAATGAAAAAATACCACAAAAGAAAATATTTAATGCAAAAATTTTAATTACCTGGATAGTTTTATAGGTTTTTATTATTCATACAAGACCTTAAATATAAGTAAAGTATTTGATATAATAGTCTCTTCATCTATTGACTTAATCATAACTTAGAAGACAAACTTAAATGTCAATAAATGTTCATAATATAAATTTTCTATGGTCTAATCATATAAAGGGTAAAATAACGGACTGATATCATTAAACGGGGTTCCCACTACGATTCAAATTGTAAAATTGCTTATAGATAGCGCATATTTTATTGATTCATAGAAATATATATCTCGAAGAAAACTTTATAAAACATAGTTTATTTGTTATAAAAAATTCTGAAAAAACAAAACCATGTACTAAAGTATCTGAGATACAATCCATTCTTATCATTTTCGTGTTACATAATACAATTTTAAATATATTTTATGTGTATTTAAAATATATTTTAACTTACATATTATGTTTAAAATTATGATATATGAAATTATAAACTAATTATTTGGATTAGATTATTTATTATTGTTTGCATCTTTATTTTGTAAGTTAACTTAACAAAATATTAGATTATAAAACAATTTATGAGGAAGTAGTGAGAGAAATTCGTCCACTTACTGTAAGATGTAAAACATTGTATGCTACAAGAACAAATATTTTGATTATTAATAATAACTGGAGTATTGCATACAATTTAAAGATGAATGCATTGTTGGTAAGGAGAATAGTACATCTAAAGCATGGATTGGCTTATTGTAATATAGTGATAGATCTAGTATGGATCGTTAATATCAAAACCTACCAGTGATTCAAATGATAATCACCTAATAAATCTAATAGGAAATATGTAAATAAATATATTAAAAATAATAATATTGATAAAATATTTTGTATTACTTAATATAGTGAAATATGTATAAATATTAAAATTGTAAATAATATGTAAACTTGTTTATTTTGTTTAAAACAAAAATTGTTTGATTTTTATCTTTTGATTTATTATTATAAAATATAATATATAATATCTTGACTAAATGCACTGAAACATGGTAATACATATCTAAATAGTGAGTATAGTTGATAATTAAAAATCGTGAATTTTAAATTAAATAGTAACCTGATATATTCATCGTATTTGAAATGGCATTCATAGCATTAGCCCTAATAGCTGAATTTCTATATCCGTGATTTATAGGATTCCAAATACATTCATATTCATATATGGTATTGATTAATCTCATGTTAAATTCTTTCTTTTTGGATAATAATTCATACATTTTAAAAATAATTTTTATTTAAAAAATAAAACAAAAACCAATATCCAAGATTACCTTATTTTGGCTAATATTTAACAAAACAATCATAGATATGAGGTGTAATTTGTAACCATAGTTACTTTAATAACGAACTCAGGTTATGTATATGAAAACTTTTGTTTTAAAAAGGATATCAGTGGATATCGTGTATATTATTGATACTGATGTAAATATATCTCATTGTGGAAATATTATAGTCTATATTATAAATTGAGACTTCAAAGTGGAGTTTATATAGTTATCCATAACCACTTAAGGTAATAATTATGGTATACAGAGTACTTTGCTATAGTAGTCTAATAATATATACCCGTATAGAGATACTTAATTTGGTGGCCGATACAAATAGCTATTTATATGTTATATTTTTAGTAAATAATTAACATAAAAAAGTTGTTGGTAATAAATAATTTATTTATACACTTTCCAATTATAAATATATTATATAATCTGTTATTGATAAAAAAACACTATATACAAACAATTTATAATTAAGGTATATATGGATATTTCAATGTGATAAATGAATAGAATTTTTAAAATCATCAATACTTACTTTGATTTAATATAGTATTATGGTACGTAATATAACAACAGCTTCATAAGTTTATTCAAATATAGGAGTTATCAGACAAAGTTAACAATATATTTAAAATAACAAAATTAATATATCGAGAATAATCAACAAATAACCAAGTTGAATTTAATAAATAAATTTATTGCATGACGAGATCGCATTCTTGAGAAGTACTGCAACCTGCCTGTTCTTCCAGGTCCATACCATCCTCATCTTCATCTACTTCCTCCTCATCGGAAGTAACGTCTTCATCGTTAATTTGTTCTTTACACTTTTCGCATGTGCAATTAAACAGGTAGTTGAGTCTGAGGTAAGTATTAGGGTTGTAAGGCTAGAAGTAAGGATTAGGGTTGTAAGGCTAGAAGTAAGGATTAGGGTTGTAAGGCTAGAAGTAAGGATTAGGGTTGCAAGGCTTAAAGTAAGGATTAGGGTTGTAAGGCTAGAAGTAAGGATTAGGGTTGCAAGGCTTGAAGTAAGGATTAGGGTTGTAAGGCTAGAAGTAAGGATTAGGGTTGTAAGGCTAGAAGTAAGGCTACATGTAAAGGTTAAGGATGTAAGAGTTAGAGTTGTAAGGGATGTAAGGGTTAGGGTTGCAATATTGCATGTAAAAGGGTCAAAGTCACTATTCCATCAATATAAGATGTTAGCAAAATAAAATTTAAATATGCCTATATTGTGATATTCTTATCAGATAATGCTGATTATATCAGATAATGCATTGATTAGGATACAAATTATATTTAAGTATATAAGTACTGCATTACATGATGAATTAAGATACAAACCTCAAGAATTTAGTCCTAGAATGCCTGCTACTTTCTAACTGACATTCAGATAAGTAACTTATGCAAATTTCCTAGAATGATGTTGATCAAAGAATGAACTTAAAAATAGTAATTATGGAAAGTATGTAAATATACAGATGTTTATTTATTTTAGATCAAAATCTAAGATTACTAATTATGATTTACTGTATATCTTTAAATATTAATTTTAAAATTTTGACCAATTTAAAAAATTATTTTGAATTATTTTTATTTGTCCTATTGTAAACAATGAAATATGACTTTAACTGCATAACGTATTTAGCATATATTATAACGTGGTGATAGATCTAAGGACTAACCTCTCCCTTCTCGATGGGTTTCAGAGCCTTCAGCACTACGGTGAAGTCATTGTGGGGGAACGTGGATTCGGCGTTGGGTGTGCAGCTGTGATTAGCGGCACTTTGCAGACCGTAGAGACCACTACCTTCGGAGTTCAAGAACTGACCGGCAACTGATTGAGTGAAATGTAGATTTTGGATAGATATGATGTAAACCAATTGCATTGGAGATAATTGAAACAAATCATAAATTATATAAATTTGAATACCTACTCTCGAAGCATAATGTAATATAAACTAGTGGTTAAAATCTCTGACCACCCGATAATTGATAAAATATTATTTATAAATGATTCGAATAATAGATTCACACTGTAGTTGCTATACCTCTAGCATTCACTTTGTTTAGATTCTCATTTGGCTGGATATAAGAATATTCAACACACTACATAACACTTTATTAGTCATAGGGTTGTAAGTCTGCTATGCAATACCGTATTATTACCGTACCATTATCCAAATCCACATAGAGCCTGTCGATATAGTTGTTTAGTTTGGCATCTTCTTGCTTTGACAGCACGAGTTCATTGCAGTTCTTTACCCACTCAGAAAGTGAACTAGGTGGCGAAGAGTAAAGATATAAAAGTGAGTGAATGTCATGTACTACAATAAGTACTATGAATAAGTACTATGAATAAGTACTATGAACAAGTACCATGAACAAGTACTATGAACAAGTACCATGAACAAGTACTATGAACAAGTACCATGAATAAGTACCATGAATAAGTACTATGAATGAGTACTATGAATAAGAAATACATTTATTCATGAATGATCATTTTTCTATAAATTAGACTATTTAAATTGAGAGCAGTGCTATTATAGTACCTGGTGCCGATGCCTTGACCGTTGGTAGCCACCAAAGCAAATAAACTTGCAAATCCTTCATTTGTGAACCACTAAAGAGATAATGAAGATGTTAAGGTAAAAATAGTTCAAATAATACATAAACGTCAGAATATAAATATGTGAATGTTATCGGAATAAGATTTCATATGAAATGAAATTGTAAAAGTGCCGGAGAAATGTAACTAATATTTAATATAGCAGTCAATATTTAATATAGCAGTCAATATTGAATTATATACAAATTAATATTAAAAATACAAGTTGTTATATATTGTATTTACTATAAAATAATATATTATGTAATAATAGAGTACGGCAAAGATGATAAAAGTTAAATTGAATATTTAACAAAACTAAACCATGTAATTAACTCAATTTAAACTTAAGTAATACACTTATTATATTGTTTGGTAATATTAAAATATTATTTGATATTTTGTCGGCACTATTTTACGGAATTAATATTGAGATGGAATAATTGAAATAAGTATTTAAAAATCATAAATTTCACTAATAAATTGAAATAAGCACAAAATTACAAATAAATCTAATGATTATGTAGAAATGTATGAATTCTCATATAATAATATAAACATATTATACAAATGTATAAAGTAGCTAAGCATATGCAAAAACAATTGCATATAACATTTATGTGTAAATGTATTGAAAATAGATTAGCTAAATAAATCGTTTACAAATATATAACCTGGAATGTGTATTCATTATTAAAGATGTCACTCATACTCTTGCGTAGAATCTCTATATTATCCTTTTCAAAATATATATAATTATATCAAGAATATAATTTTTTTGAAGTGAAGATAGACAATGCTGTTAATTATTTATAGATAAGATTCACATTCAATAATGGAATACGTACGACATATTGGTCTCCTAAGAATTTGTGAGCAATATTGGCTTGATCATTTTGAGAAATGTGGCAGAACTTCTGAAAACTATTAAATTTTTCTTGGGGATCCTCAGACTGTAAATAAAATGAAAATAGAACATTTCGAAGAGCTACGTAACTGAAATATAGTAAAATATATAACAAATTAGAATATGTTTTATAATGAATACAATATTTTAATAAATAACCAAGTTAAATACAGGACAAATAAATCATTTGAAGAATATTATAATTATTATGAACCATGAATATATTTATATGACTATTATTTACATAACTTTGGCTTTTATCTCAAATTAAACATTTTTAAAATGCATATTTTTGTCACAAAAGTTAAAATATATCTCAGTATGTAATTCATGCGGAGTTATTATAAAGTAATTGTTTATCTTACAATTCTGAAACATTGTATTACCTGGATAACTGTGGCCATGATACGTGCCATTATCATGATGCTAGCTGTCTCTGGCGGGTAGTGCATGTTCCTGTAATGGAGACCATGACATATAATTAGTTTCAAACAGTTTCGATGACATTGAAAAATAAAAATTAAAAAAACACACTAACACTGGAAGTGTCTGTAATTATTACTCTCTTGTAATGTATAGTGATTTATTTAATGAGTGGGAAGTCAAACTATTAACTAAAATTAAATTTCTATTCAAAAAACTCCTATCACGTGAAAAATCAAATGTATAATTTTACACATTATAAAAATATACATTCATCTTCAAATGTACTACTAAGCATGTATTTTGTTATGAAATTTACAAAAGAAATACCTGCTAACAGAATAACTGAGTTAAGTTGTAATTCAGGGCAATCAACAACCTGATATCTTAACTAGAAATATGTATTTTATGATACAATTATATGATAAAATCATGTTTTATTTAAAAATATTATTACTTCTCTTATAAAATATAATCATGCGATAACAAATATTTAAATATAAAAAAGAAATAACTCTAGGATTATTTTAATTACTAATATTTTCCCAGAAATTTTAGAGAAAATCACATTGTGTTCTTGGTTAAAATTGTTATAGATATATATAGACAAATGTTGAAAGTTATTCGATTATAACCTTGCTACTGGATATAGTTAGAACAAAGAGAACAAAGAGTATAACCTCCACACCTCCTTGAGTTCAAGGAGGCCAGACGTACGTATATTCGAGTCGCTCAAGCATAACGTCCGGTGGTAAGTAATGGCCGCAAGATCGCGACACTCTTCGCAGCAGTAGATAGCCTGACGAGGAAGGAACAGTTTCAGAAAGAAGCTTATCATCAGTAAAATAATGCGCAACGCCTCCCCCGCAACCGCCATTCAAACCTCGCAGTCGTTGCACTTGACGGGAGCCGGCTTTCCGTAACGAGGGCACAACTCCGGCCGCACGAGTTCAAAGCTGCGAATCTCCAAGAGGCGACGGCAAAGGTCGCCGGTGGGTTCGAGCGAACGCAGGCAATGACCGCAAGCTGCGTATCCGTACAACTCGTTCCACAGAAACTGCGAGGAGGCCAACGGAGTCTCGGTAAGCACGGCGTCGTCGGTGCCAAATGTACAGTCGGCGATAAGGCAGCGACCCTGAAATCGAACGGCGTAAGCTTTAGGCAATACGCGCGCGTAAAGTCGAATTTACTTCTTTTTGGCATCGATTACAACTTTTCTTATAAATTACAAATTAATTATAATATATTTATAAAAATCTTTTATAAGAAATTGATATGAAATACATTTAAAATAAATATTTGTGATTCATTTGACAATTTATATATCAAATTTAAATATTCTAAATATAGGATTATTTATTATTAAGAAAGGGAAACAATTTTTATGGTTACAAAAATATTGAACAATGTTAGAATTTGATATCTAGTAAAGTATATATTTTATAATGAGAACAAATAAAGTGGTATTTAATATATTCACCAAGAAATAAATGCATAAATATGACTTGTTTAAAATGTAAACAATTGAAAATGATTGCCATTTTAATCATGCTATTTAAACAAATAAAACTGTATATTTTATAAACCAAAGAATAAAATGATATTTATTCTTATCTACAGAAATGATTAATCAAATATAAAATAGATTTAATAATTTAAAAATATCAATGATATCTCTATATCCAAGATGACCTTGTTAAGATTAGATCAAGTCAATAAGTAATACAAAATATTCAGTGAATCATAAAATCAAACTCATTATGATGGCTAATAATTATAATACAAATGAAAATGTTTTAAAGAAAGCTTAAAAGTCAGAATGTCATTTTTAATACAAAAGTACTTTTTTGAATAATACAATGTATTACAAATCGATAATCTGGCATTTATCCAAACATAAAGCCAGGTGGTTGCATTAAACCCTTTTCATCATCTCGAGTGGGAACTCATTTAGCCCGGTCAAACATTTAGGTATTTATTAACATTCGATGTCCTATGTTCAGATGATTATGTAACTGATTATTATTTTTCCGAAATTTACATTACCGCAATTGATTAGGAGAAGAGTTGTAGAAGATCTCTCAAAAGTAATATTCTTTAAATACTACATAATATTTATATATACGTCATATATATTTATACATATATGACAGATAATATTCTTTAAACATCTTTATTTTATCATATATATATATATTATTTCCGAGACATCATAAATATGCAGTAATAAAAATGTGGCATAGTTTAAAAATAATAATACATTTGTTTTCATGTCTTAATAAAACCATGTGACCCAATTCTTTAATATTATCAAGAAATAGAAATGACTGTTAACAATCCATGATAGATAACAAATTGGATTGTAATCAGCTGACAGATTTATCTGCTAAAAAGTATTGGTTGTTCGTGGATCACTGCGATTGGTCAAGTTAAAATAGTAATGATTTGTAATAGTCAGATAAAATAATCGGACAAAAGAATCTCCATATAAAATTAAAAGCACGAAAAGATTATTACATTGCTTTGCTATAAATCTAATTATCCCGTAAAACATACTAGGGGTTTTAAGGTTATATAGCAGAAAAAATTTTATCAAATAGATATTTGAAAAATAAAAATATGTCTAAACAAAATTTTGTTGGATCAGTATTGAGTTATCAACACTGTCAAAATATACAAAAAAATATATCCCATTTTACCATATAATACTACGATTATGCATATTATATATATCTCAGATAGTCTTGTTAGAAAGTAGCCGGGCAAACTTGGATATGCTTGGTGGTTTACTGGTACTAGAATCCTAGGTATATATATTTATTTTGAAAATCTATCCCCTGATCTCAATATTATATGTAGATATATTATTAATGTTTATTCTAGAAATTGGTTTGCTATTAAGAAAAAACCTTATTTTTATGATTCCCTGGAAGAGTATATTTAATATGATACAAAATACTCATATATTCATTCAATGATTCCTTCATTACAAATAGTGAACATGATCAATATGATTTGTGTTATGAAGACAGATATCCGACTCAATGTAAGGCTGAGAGCAGTATTTTGAAGTGAGAGATTCATTTTGAAGTCAGATAATTCTTTGCAAATATATAAAAAACCTATTGTTAACTTTTCTGCTAACGACTATTATTATTTAATTAATGATAATTTAATTTGGTTAGAATTTAATTCTAACCAAATATATATTAACAGCCAATCTCCGATCATTAGACATTAATGATATTGGTATATTTGAATTATATAACTACCCTAGTCATGAAGTGGGAGGGCATATTCAACTTGTGTCAAAGAAATCAAATGATTATCCATCATGATGGATGAATATGTGGCCCTTATGGAAAATTGATTAATATTTTAAATCAAAACAGAATTTCAGTAAATAAATTACTTAATTTTAAATATGCCATTTTTTAATTATTAAATATGCAAATAATTTTTTTAATAATAACTGTTTTTATATTTGAATATACTACTATAATTATGTATTTATATTTGTATCAATTTATTTATATTACAATTTAAGAATTCCTCTATTGAATTTTGGATATCAAAAATCAGCTAATTTATTAAAATAATATAAATCAAATTTCAATGAAAAATTCTATTAGTTAAAAAACTTTCCTACACCTGATCAAAAATGATATATGAAAAATATATTTATATTGTGTTAATGAATAATAAAAAATATCGACAAAATCCAATACAATTTGCAAACTAAAACAATTGTTTATTGAAAAAACACATGAATGGTCATATATACGTATTTCAAGATGATTTTGTGTTATTTTGTGAAAATAATATTAGAATGAACTATTTATTTATAAAATATAATAATTTATATTTTAAAAAATTGTATATACTAATATAATAGAAAATTTTCGAATATTCTAGGAAATTTCCTGAAAATTCCAGGATATTTTGTTTTATTTCTTGTTTATATATTTCGAGTAATTTCTATTTTTACCTTGACTCAATAAACGTGATAGACTTCGACCAACTCATGATCAATGTAATAGCCAGTTTAAAAAAATAAAATATGTAAGTTGACTTTGTTTATTCAGTCATCTAAGCATGTTTAACGTGAGTAAAATAAATGAAAATAAATTATTGAATTGACTTAATATCACTAAAATTTGTATTCGTTAAATATCCACTTTTGATTACAAATAAGAATAATGTAATATTAATAATAATTGTAATATATTATCGCCAATATAAATGGCTCGAAAGAGTAGTCTACATAAACAATTATAATTTGATAAAAACTAGTATAAAGTATGCAGGAATATAAAAAAAACCAAAATATCTATTACCTTTTCTTGAGTATTTATAACGAATACTTTATTCTGAATAGAATCCATATTGGTTTAAATAGTTAAAAATTAAATACTAAAATTTTAAATATTATCACAGATAATAGAATAAGTTGTAAATAAATTTTGTGAACTTTGAACTTAAATTCAAAAAAATTTATTTAAAAGCAAACCGATATAATAATATATATTTAATATTAAATATAATATGAGACAATTATAGTATACTAACGGATACATGATTACATATAATGAAGTTAGTTAAATTAATATAGTTAACGTTTTCTAGCTATAACTATATTTATAATTATCTAATTAAATACCTAATAACATTTAATATACTATAAAAAAATGTTAAATAACATTTAGTTTAAAAAAAAAAGGTTCATTTTGTTACCATGACAATTATTAAATTTGTATAATATAATTTTATATCGAGTTATCTAGTGATGCAATGATTTTATTTTACACACATTTTTTGTTTTCCCCATAAATTATATTGAGACTTGTTGTAGCATGTTTTTAAGATACCAGAAAATAAAAACATTGAAATGAAATAATTTAATTATTCACTATTAATACTATTAATACTTAATAAATTATATATTTTTATGATAATGTATATTTTCAAATATATTATTGTTATTGTTTATAGATAATAATATATACTTATAAATATTTGATATTACAATAATGTGAATTAATGCAGGTAAGTTAATATATTATATTAATTTGATAAAAATATAATAAAGATAACATTCTATAATTTATTTTAAATTTTATTATTTATTAATTTTGATTAAATCTATAAAGTATATAATATCATAATCTAAGTCATAATATATATATATATATTATATTCAGTTTGAGACTATATTTAGAATATTTGATTCACCTTATGTTATGCAAATATATTTTTTATATATTTAATATAATTCATATTTTGAAGATTTAATTATTCATATACTATCTTTATTGCACAATCATAATATATATAATTGTATTATATTTCTAGTATAATAAAATGTTTTCGCATCCATTGGTAACACATATAAGTGTATTAGAAGGATGTATAATTACTTATGTATTATCTAGATTATAAATAAGTAGATATTCAAGTACTATACTCAAGGTTAAACTTATTAATACATTCAGTGTTAATGAAAAGTCATTCCGTACGACTTATTTTTATACAAAGTAGATCTGTCCACTGATTTCTGTCCAATAGCTCGTACGTTTATGATAAACATCGACTGTATGATGTCAAGATCATGCGGATAGTCCTCTATCAATACCTAAACATAGAATTAAATATGTTGATTACTTACTATTAACATAGTGTTCTCTGTATTGTCTAAGTATTATCACTCTAGGTTTAGCGCACGTGTCCGTTGATGACAATATTCGTACTTGCCAGATACATTTCAAACAACGCAATGCGGAGTAATCACATTTCATAGTGTTACCACCCAAAGATGAATATCCGCGGAGGCAAGATTGTCATCAGCGACCGAGCTGTGAAATCTACGATCCAGGGGTCAGTATCGATAACCCTACCATACATTCCATACATTCCATACATTCCATACATTCCATACATTCCATACTTCTTCGTATTTATAATGACTACTCATATATATAAATATTCATAATTATTCATAATGCGATTACTTGAATAATTATTATATTGTAAATTATTAGATCATTGTTTTTAAATGCTAATAAATAGATCTGATTGGTTGATAACTCCAGGCACTTCAGAAATATTTTGTTAAATTTGTTACGATATTGACTAGTATTATTATCGTATAGATAAAAATACATTTTTTATAATTTTATATTTTAAAATATTTTTAATATCAATAGCCACTTTTTATAATCTAATATCTAACTTATATTATATGCAGGAATAAGATCATGCGTCTGGGTTTTCCTTCGACTCGCAGTCTTCTGTGGGACCATCGGTCAATTGGACAACACTCCTGGCTGGAGCTACAGCAAGATGGGTTTGACTTTATAGGACTGTCTATAGAATTGATGATAGTGGATTCGTGCTGTAAGTCATTGGGTAGGTGTTTTGAAGTTGGGGTGGATTAATAGTGGGGTTACGCTATGCAGACCTGTGGGACCCACAGTGTGGGTGTGCAGAAATATGTGTAATGGTTCAATAGATGTGGTTGGAGATTTAATATTAATTAGATGCGAAGAGCTAAAGTCAAAGTATAGAAATAGTTCAGAATTACGGGAAGTATCTAAGTTGGTCGCTACCAAAACTACTCGTCGTTATTTGTACTTAATGTATTCGTCTCGAGTGGTGCCGAGTCGAAACATAGTCCCAGAAGTCGCGCGACATCTGACCCCCTAATGCCGGACATATCGTGCAGCTACGTTCGTCTCTACATGAAAGAGAACATTCTACAGATGGCTCGAAGATTCCTCGATCTCTCTTCTCCGTACCACTGCAAACTTCTCTGTTCAGTCGTCACGGAAAAGGGTTTATAGGGTTGACGTGGAGGTTGCGTAGGCGCTGCAGAGGTTCTAGTAGGTGTTAGGGCGGGGTTGGGTAGGTGTTAGTGAGGTGTTGAGTAGGTGTTGAGTAGGTGCTAGGGGTTTGAGTAGGTATTAGGGATGGGTTGGTTAAATGTTTTGGTGGGTTTGAGTAGGTGTTACGGAAAGGTTTTCTATGTGTTAAGGAGAGGTTGGGTAGGTGTTTAATAGATATTATTGGAAGGGGTTTATTATGTATTAAGGAGAGGTTAGGTAGGTGTTGAGTAGGTGTAAGGGAAATGTTTATTAATGGTTGGGTAGGTGTTAAGGAGGGGTTATGTAGATATTAAGTTACGAGGTAGGTGTTAAGCAGGGGTTATGTAGATATTAAGTTACGAGGTAGGTGTTAAGGAGGGGTTATGTAGATATTAAGTTACGAGGTAGGTGTTAAGGAGGGGTTATGTAGATATTAAGTTACGAGGTAGGTGTTAAGGAGGGGTTATGTAGATATTAAGTTACGAGGTAGGTGTTAAGGAGGGGTTATGTAGATATTAAGTTACGAGGTAGGTGTTAAGCAGGGGTTATGTAGATATTAAGTTACGAGGTAGGTGTTAAGGAGGGGTTATGTAGATATTAAGTTACGGGGTAGGTGTTAAGCAGGGGTTATGTAGATATTAAGTTACGAGGTAGGTGTTAAGGAGGGGTTATGTAGATATTAAGTTACGAGGTAGGTGTTAAGCAGGGGTTATGTAGATATTAAGTTACGAGGTAGGTGTTAAGGAGGGGTTATGTAGATATTAAGTTACGAGGTAGGTGTTAAGCAGGGGTTATGTAGATATTAAGTTACGAGGTAGGTGTTAAGGAGGGGTTATGTAGATATTAAGTTACGAGGTAGGTGTTAAGGAGAGGTTATGTAGATATTAAGTTACGAGGTAGGTGTTAAGGAGAGGTTATGTAGATATTAAGTTACGAGGTAGGTGTTAAGGAGGGGTTATGTAGATATTAAGTTACGGGGTAGGTATTAAGGAGGGGTTATGTAGATATTAAGTTACGAGGTAGGTGTTAAGGAGGGGTTATGTAGATATTAAGTTATGGGGTAGGTATTAAGGAGGGGTTATGTAGATATTAAGTTACGAGGTAGGTGTTAAGCAGGGGTTATGTAGATATTAAGTTACGAGGTAGGTGTTAAGGAGGGGTTATGTAGATATTAAGTTACGAGGTAGGTGTTAAGGAGGGGTTATGTAGATATTAAGTTACGGGGTAGGTATTAAGGAGGGGTTATGTAGATATTAAGTTACGAGGTAGGTGTTAAGGAGGGGTTATGTAGATATTAAGTTACGGGGTAGGTATTAAGGAGGGGTTATGTAGATTTTAAGTTACGAGGTAGGTGTTAAGGAGGGGTTATGTAGATATTAAGTTACGGGGTAGGTATTAAGGAGGGGTTATGTAGATTTTAAGTTACGAGGTAGGTGTTAAGGAGAGGTTATGTAGATATTAAGTTACGGGGTAGGTGTTAAGGAGGGGTTATGTAGATATTAAGTTACGGGGTAGGTGTTAAGGAGGAAATAATGATGGGTTTTTAGGCAGATTTAGGCTGCGAGGTAGTTTCTTAAGAATGAATTAGATTTTAGGTAACATGTTATGTAACGTGTTGATTAGCTGTTAGGGATTAGTTCTTCCTTTCCGATTACAATACAATCCCATTCAGATGGGGCTATCCACTTGAATGTAGATCGGTTCTTGACTAATGACTCGGATGATTCCGTTACTGGTCAATTAATCATTGAATGCCAAGTAAGTGAGTGATATTAGATCTTTGTTACTTTAATAGTAACTATTGGCAAATACAAATGCAATGACTTATTTTGTTAACTAATTATGTAATATTGCATAATGCATTGATAGTTTCTAAAGGATGATGTCGGAAAATCTATAATTAGAAATCAATTTGCTGATATGATTAAGGTTTCATTTCTTTTCATTATTTATTAATTCATTTCATTTCATTATTTATTAATTCATTTCATTTCATTCATCATTCATTCTCAATTCGTTATTCAAATCTGTAATATCAATTATTAACTGTTTATTAATATCTCTTACGAATGTCAATACTGTGTGCAATAACTATTTCACTAACTTCCCTTCCCTTTCAATTCTTATTCATACTTACCTTTCAGTTGTCTTAACGCCATCCAAACCTCCTCAGATCCGCCAACTCCCTGATCTTTTTTATTGATACTAACACTAACCCAATCTACCACCCTATCATACAGGAAGTACACAATGCCACCAGCTGTCGAAATGAACCCCATTTGAGTGACCTATTAGCCGTGCGTCTATTTGCTTCCCTTCACGTCTCCGGCCTCGATGCAGTATTTCAATTATCTTTGCATTCAGTAGTACCCGGTCTACGTTTCAAGGTTAACCCCTAACCCTTACGATCGCTTAACCGTCGACTAAATGTACTGGTTCCACTTGTAATGCTGGTCAGTGTCCTATGCATTTAATGCGTATCCCTAGATTACAGTTTAACCTCTAGATACATTGTGGTGCCTTCGTGGACCTGTACCGTTTTTCTATATATAGATTAGAGCACAACATTCTCGCTATTTGATAACGGTGAAGAATAAGGACCCATCTACTCCACCCCATCCCACCCCATCCCACCCCATCCCACCCCACCCCACCCCACCCCATCCCACCCATCCCACCCCACCTACTCCATCGTACGGTACCCTAGGTAATCCTTTACGCGAGCCGATTACAATTGATACTAAATCTGCACTACCTGGACACAGATGAATCCCATAAACGCTATTTCGGTGATGCCAACGGCTCTACTGAAAACCATCACCGGCTCTTCTGGTGCCGGCGGAGGTCAAGGGGCAATCAGCAGGGCCCCACCTCGCTTCGGCTATATTACTATGAATGAGACGCGTCGAGTTCTTTTCGTGTTACCATCCGACCCCAGGTGCCGCACCATCCCCCTGGTGGGCATGTTAGTTTCGCTAACATAATATGTGCGTATAAATGTACTGCGTGTGATTTGCTAATCGGTGTATAGGCAGCTAATGTATGTATGACCTTTATGTGTTATCATGTCGTACTGATCATATGTACTAGTCATATGTAATGTTCATATGTAATGATTATATATAATAGTCATATGTAATGATTATATATAATAGTCGTAATGATAATATATACTAGTCATATGTAATGATAATATATACTAGTCATATATAATAATTATATATAATAGTCATATGTAATGATTATATATAATAGTCATATGTAATGATAATATATATTAGTTATATATAATGATCATATGTACTGTTTATATGTAATGTTCATATGTAATGATTATATATACTAGTCATATGTGGTGATTATATTTACAAGTCATATGTAATGATCATATGTACTAATTATATGTAATAGTCATATGTGGTGATTATATGTAATAGTCATATGTGGTGGTTATATTTACAAGTCATATGTAATGATCGTATGTACTTTGTTCGAATGCTAAATGAATAAACGTAAGTTGTATTTAATATTTGCTGCCAATTGTTATCCAGTACTGACCACTGGTTACTATTGGTCCGATGTAATGATGTCTGGTATTCCTGGTATATCATGTTAAACGGTCTCGCTATTGCCAGATGGATCACTGGGGTTAGGAAGGTCACGGAGCCTCTTGTCTGGAGCAAATGCGTTCGCTACATTAGCAATTGCAATCTGGTGGAAAGGTAGGTGTAAAGATATGTCGAGTCGTAGACTGATGACAGGTGGGGGGGGCGTGGCTTAAGATATCGACGCAACGAGAGTTGAGTGATTGTTTTCAAATCTGAGTGGGTCACGATTATCTATACACCCCTGCCCCCCTGTACCTCACCTGTACCTCACCTGCCCTCTATACCCCAAACACCTTCTCTATCTTCTCACCGTACTCTCTTATACCATCTTTACACCATCGTCGAGCCCCCATTTCATAAACTCACTCGCTACGTCGCCCCATAACCTCTCCTACATAGCCCCCTATACACCCCTACACCCCTATACACCCCTACACCCCCTACACCCCTATACACCCCTACACCCCTGCACCCCTACACCCCTACACCCCTACACCCCTACACCCCTATACACCCCTCTACACCCCTACACCCCTGCACCCCTGCACCCCTACACCCCTATACACCCCTACACCCCTATACACCCCTACACCCCTATACACCCCTACACCCCTATACACCCCTACACCCCTGCACCCCTATACCCTTACACCCCTACACCCCTATACCCCTACACCCCTACACCCCTACACCCATCACCCCTACACCCCTACACCTCAGGCTTTCCATTAAGGAGCCTTTCCTGTTGGTTATCTATGACCAGCGTTGCAATTCGTTCTACTACGACGTCACATTTGACCACTGCGATTCCTCGGCCTCGTCGGTGTCCGCTGCAACGCCCGGAGCGCCCCCTAACGGCGCCCCCCCTACCGGCGACCTCTACACTGCGTTGAGGTGCTCCGATGTGATTTCGCTGAAACGCGACGACGAAGATGAAGATGAAGATGACTCACTTCTGCAACTGAGACTTTCACCGCAACATTCCGACGATACTTCCAAGACGGCGCTGGAGTTTCGCACGGCGTTGAATGCCTGTAAATCAGTGGTGTTAGCGATGTATTACCCCCATTACCACTATTATTAACACATATAGACTATATCCTGGTATACGGAACCTGTATTCGGATATATTCTCTCTTTTGAAATTGTTAGAAAACCTGTTTTTTATATTAGTGCATATATTTGTATTGTATATATTTGTATTGTAAGTTTATATAATACACTAAATCTAAACAAGAACATGAGAATCTGTAATTTCATGTATTACATTTTAAATTCTCTATTAACTTTACCTTTTAGCTCTTAATCTCTAACTTTGAACCTTTAGCTCTTATCCTCTTTCTCTTATTCTCTAGGTCTTATTATTTAGATCTTATCCTCTAAATCTTTCCCTTATCTGTTATTTTATGATGTCTAACTATATAGATGTCCGTTTGTTAAGAAGGATGATGAACCGAGACAACTTCCTGAACCAGTCAATGTACAGGTCATACATTCTTTTACTATTCTTAAGCATTCTAAAATTTTGAGAAATAACATTATAAATATAACTTATTTTCGATAATTGACTTATTTTCATTAAAATAGTCTTATTTTGAATTGAAATGAATTCTACAGTTCCTATAATGAGATTTGTTTATGTATTTTAAAAATTATTATTTTGCATTTCAAATTTAGTTTTAAAGATTTTTATTTATTGTGCTACATGCCAATTTCGAACAAATCGTATTCAGATAATAGAATTTGGTTCATTTGAGATCTAATAGATTTTCTGAGAACATTTTACCTTGAAGATAAATAACTAAGCTAAAATAGGCTTTATTATCTGTAAATAAATCTGTATTATCATTATTATCTCTAACCTATATAGTATTGTAACTAATATAGCAAAAGTAAATATTAAAAATAATATTAAAATAAAAGAAATGTTCTAATTTCACATTATTACAGACCAAATTAATAAGAAGCTCATAAATTCACATTTATTTATAATTTCACCGCTGTTACTTTTCTCAATATCTTTCCATCTCCCACCAACTTTCACTATCTATCTTCTCTCCACCATTTAGCACCTATTCTACCCCCATTACACCCCTCCCACCCCTATCGCCAGGTGTCCAGTAGTGGTATTCGTCCATCAGTGCCCGAACTTTCGCTAGTATTGGATGACCAGCACTTTCCGTTGCTGACCGCTATTACTTCCTCTGCTTCCTCCTCCGCCCCGATCACTGAATACAAGTCTCCTATGTACTCGAACCAGACTTCTCCGCTTCCCCAGCACCCCCCCCAGCATCATCCCCAGCACCACCCCCAGCACCACCCCCAGCACCACCCCCAGCAGCCACACTCGTCTCCGCACGATACCTACCCCCCTACGGAACAGTATCGCACTGCCCCCCCTATTCGCCTCGACCAGCAAAACAACGCTTACCAGTATACCGGTCACCCTATGTCCGATCACCAACACCATCACCAACACCATCAGCAACACCATCAGCAACAACAACAACAACAACAACAAAGCCATCAACAACTACAACAACATCAACAACAACAACAACAACAACAACAACAACAGTCATTACCACCTATAGAACATACCTACTTGGCTGGTTTACCCGTGGCTCCGTCACCTTTACGCCCCCAATATGTAGGACACGCCCCTTTGACTCGCATGTCATACGGTGCCTGTAAACCATTTTACCGGCCCCGCGGACACGCCCTCCACCCGCAGCAGCATTCGCCGTCGGCCAATCAGAATGTACCGCACATCGTCTCCGCCAATCAAAATCCACCTCGTACCAGTTCCACCAATCAGAATGCGTCGCGTACTATCTCTACCAATCAGATTGCTGCGCGTAGATCTGCTTCTCAATATCGACCTGCGCCACCTTACGACTCCTCTTTTCAGCAACACTTACCTCAGAACGCACCGAGCTATCTGTCCGCTCAACCCGTAACCCAATATCTGCCGACCTCTTACCAGACCTCTCGATATGTCCAGAATGCAACTGCGTACCGTTACACCCATCCTCCTCAGACCTATTCTCCCCTACAACACATTCCTCAACCGACTGTACAACAAATACCTCTGCAATCTTCACGACAAAATACGCCAATAACTCAATATTTTCCTCAAAGTACACCAATTACTCAGCAAATTCCTCAAAGTACAACAATTTCTCAGCAAATTCCTCAAAGTACACCAATTACTCAGCAGATTCCTCATAGTACACCAATTACTCAGCAGATTCCTCAAAGTACACCAATTTCTCAACAAATTCCTCAAAGTACACCAATTACTCAGCAAATTCCTCAAAGTACACCAATTTCTCAGCAAATTCCTCAAAATACACCAATTTCTCAAAAAATTCCTCAAAATACACCAATTTCTCAACAAATTCCTCAAAGTACACCAATTTCTCAGCAAATTCCTCATGATACTCCTTTTTCAAATCAGATTCCTCAAAGTTCATCAATTTCTCACCAAATTCATCGAAACACACCTCTTTCAAATCAAAGTTCTCAAAATTCACCTCATTCTCAGAAAATTCACCAAAACACCCCGCAACGAAATTGTATTTCAAATGGGATTTCACGAGAACAAAATTTACGAACTCCTCGGAATGCTTTGCGGCAAAGTAATCCTTCGCATCACATAGCCACACCCACACCCACACCCACTACTCAATGCATAGCCACACCCACTACTCAATGCATAGACACGCCCTTTCCGGTACCGGTACAGCCAACTTCCCCGGATTCCGGGGTTCAATTGGCAGATGCGAGTCATCCGATACGTAACGTGGCCACGCCCCCTCAACGTAACGTGGACACGCCCCCTCAACGTAACGTGGACACGCCCCCTTCCGTAGCGACCGATCTGCGCTTAGATGACTTGAGATACCAGCTTCATGCCCTACTCGCTGCCCAACACGACTCTCCTCTCGCCCAGCACTCCCTCGACACCAGGTGACCACGTAGTAGTAGATAGTAGTAGTAGGTAGTAGTAGTAGGTAGTAGTAGTAGGTAGTAGTAGTAGGTTGTAGTGATCAGAATCGATCCTACATTTACGGCGAATCAATCTAACACTCAAAGATTCTATCTATAGAATCCGAGACTGCTTTGAATCCAGACACTTTCTAACAGTTGATTGTAAATGATAAAAAATGCAATTAAAGTAATAGTGTAAAGAGTGTAACGTCAAAATCAATAAGTAGATTGTATTCGTTTATCTTTATATAAGTATTATATGGTAGTATTATATGGGTCCGTGGAAGTGAGTAACGTAACATTTCAAATTAATTTTAATTCGCAAACTGAATTTCTATTGTTTATTAAATACCATTTAAAGTAAATGTATAAAAGTAGGAAATTAATAGCAATGCATATCAATGAACACTTGAGTTTAACAATCATTATATAATTAATATAAGAAAATTTGTAAATATCAACATTGTATACGTCGAAATCCAAGTAGGTGGTCACATTAGCGCGTTGGGTTAACCTATGTTACACTCCGATGACCTATGTTACACTCCGATGACCTATGTTACACTCCGATGACCTCACAGTTTACGGTTGAGTTCTTCTCGTGGATCCGATCTCGGTCAACATTACTCGGAAGTCACAAACAGAGACGGATACCGAGACGAAGATGATGAGGAGGAGGAGGACGGCGATGAGTCAACTTTTGACGGCAGCGCTGTAGCAGAATGCATTAGACGGGCAAACGACGCATCCACGGCAAGCATCGTCAGTGACGTCCTCGTCGATATTCCAGATTACACGTCAATGTCTCCCGAACGGTATGATCCCCAGACCTGTAGTCTTGCCATGGTATGCCCCATCGCGACCCGCCCTCATCTGCTCTACTAATCTGCCCCGGTACCCCCTGTAGCCATAGCACTACCTCCCCTACAATCCTGCCCTACTCCCCACCTCTACGGCAACACACCCTCATTACTGTTACCACCTATTCTAGTAAATCCCTTCAGTTCTGCCCCCCAGTACGTCTAACCTCTACATTTATGCTCCAGTTTATCATGCCCCTAGAGTCTTGCCCCATTATGCTCCTCTATTACGAAGCCACCTCCTTTTCCTAACAGTCTTGCTCCATCATGCCTCGACATTTGCCCAATATTTCTAATTCAAGTAATTGCTTATATTCAATATTTCTAATTCAAGTAATTGCTTATATTCAATATTTCTAATTCAAGTAATTGCTTATATTTTCAGATTGAGAGAAAGAATTAACTCAATAAGTTTTCAATCCCAGGTTTTTTTAAAATATATCTATTGTAATGAACAATCTATAATAGAAGTTATATAACATTAGTATATGTGGTTGATATTAAAAATTGTATTAAGAATTTTATGGTCTTTGATTAATATGATCATAAAATAAAAATATTTTGAAATAACTCAGATTTTGTAATAATAAAAACATTATAATTTAATATATATTTTAAATTGTTAAATTTTATAATCTCATCATTCTGGTAGAAGTAACCAAATAATTACTTTATGATTAAATTCAATTACCGGGTACCTCGGTAATCATCGTCGATGGATTTATTTAAGTTATTTAAATTTGTTAAACATTATTTTACAATCATTTATAATACAGTCAACTGAAAGTGATGAATGCTCTATCAATCCAGACTTCTATCAAAACATGATGGTTATAATACAGACCTTTTTAATTGATATAATTAAATAATTAATAATATATATTTTAAAGATTACTTTCTAAAACTTTGATAATTTTTGTATGCAGAAATACTTTTATAAAAATAACTGATGCATTCACAAGGGTACCGTGAATAAATTGTTGGAACGTAACACCTTGTCACATGACGATGGTAATTGTGTCGATAGAGATTCAGATTCTGATGATCAGGCAACTCCACAAAAAGTATATTATCAAATAATCTATTTAGTAATTTAATTTTCAATTTTTTAAAATATAACACATAATTTATTAATATAAATAACTTGATTAAATAATAATAAAAATGAATGCTATAAATATATTGATCCTCTAACTAATTCAGTTTATTTAAATATTTCATATATTTAAATTGTGCTTTATTTTTAAAGCAAGTTTATAGTTTCTAAATTTCAAACAGGAAATTACACTTTTAAATGTTCTTGCCTCAACTAAGAATCAATTAAGAAACCTCGGTATTAATCTCACAATGTTAAATAAAGATGAAAGTAGTAATATAGGGTTAGTAATGATTTAATAATAACAGCTTCCAGCTGCATTTTATATAAATGATGTCAAAGTGTGTCAAAGGCTATTGTGGGTAGAATTGATCCAATGTAAAAGAATAGGGATTATACTATTACGATAATTCTGTTATCTCATTGAATATGTGCGAGATTTCTACGAAATTAATGTAATAAGGAAACCCAAATCTACAAATATTGTGTTCAACATTTTGCAAAAATATAATATGGCCAAAAATATTTGGGGAGAAAATTTGAATGTTTTTCATCATATTTAAAAACAATTCTAAAAATGTTGAACACAATTATTTTAGGTATAACTATAATAAACATTCTTTGTAAATATTATCGAAAACAAACTGTTAACTAAAAAAATATCGGATTTTTAGTCTAGAAATTCAAAATACTGAGAAAATTAGATTTAAAGTTTATTTAAAATTATATGATCTTTTTATGATTCCTCTTACTAGCTTCTACCTTTATAAACAATGCAATAACAGGAAAAGTAAACCCTTTGACCTTTTAATATAAATATTGAAATATTAAACTTTATTTTGTTTTAATATTATAAAAATCGTTTAACTTTAACTTTAATTAAGTTAACCAAATATAAAGTTTAATTAAAATAATTTATTCAAAAATTAATGAAATTTAGATAAATAATCATTAATATTTTCTTAGAGTAGACTTTTTAAAATACTTTATTTGAATGTTTTTATTCAATCTTAAAACCTGAAATTTTAACATATAATAGAAAATTAACTAAACTATTATTTTAGATAATAAAAAAAAAATTAAACATCTCTAAAATTTGCCCACCACACAAAGGAATTTTATGTATTTAACTCAATTTGAATGCTAATGTGCTAATTAACTATTTATATTTTTACGAGGACTCAATTCTTTGCAGTAACAAAAGTTTTGACGTTGACAAAACCCTGCCTCAACTGAACTACAAGTCGTTGCGATTGAACTGCGATGAATCATCGGCGTCTAATTTCACCGACAATAGCGACCAAACTTTGAACGCGCTCGCCATGAAATATCTGTCCGAAGAACAACTTTCAGCGATGGCAATGAACAAGGTGCACAACTCCAAGAACAATATGTCTTTGGCTTCGCTCGATTACATGAAACGGTACGGCTTGATGTCCATGGTCGAAACTCCAGCGATTCAAAACGATATCGGCCGCATACTCGACATAGGCAAACTTAAGGACATGCCAAAATTATTATAGTCTTATTATTCTTATTCACTTGTTATTCGTAGCATATGAATTATATTTTTACAGAGAAATTGCTATTTTTTTATTTAATAATTATTTACACTCTATATTGAAATAAATTTATTATAAATGACGGCTATATCACAGAGTATTATTCTTAAGGTGAAGCGAGATTGGCGACTCGTTTTTTATAAAAATAATGTAGCAATAGCGGAGAGGGCCAAGCCCGGGGGGAATGCATATATTGCCGTAACACATACAAGGGCCATTGAATCAAATAAATAAAGTCCATCGTGTATATAATGGAACTATTGTATAAGAATTAATCATTAGAATCGCTAGCATCCTTGGAAGCATATTCGATATCAACGTACGGTAATATATGCAGGTAAGAGTCATCGGCTATTTTGACCGAATAGGTTTCCGTCCATCCATAAAAACCGCCGTCGTGGCCATATTGACCATTGACGCCTTCCCAGTCGGTATTACAATAGCGGTGCCTTTCTTCGTCGGTGCAAGGACCGCGTTCCTTCACCTCGGCTTCCTCGTAGGTGTCCTTCCACGAGTGATCGACGGGAGGCAGTCTGGCCATAATCTCGTCGGCGCGAGTGGACGGAGTGGCTAGACTAATCAGCAGACGTTGAATTCGTTCGTGAGGCAGTTCTTTGGGCTCTTCGTCTTCTTCATCCTCGGACTTGGGTTCTATCTTCTTACCATCGCGAGCAGTGGCGTCAGCGCCTTCATCACCCGACGAACTAGAAGACGAAGAGGAACCGGAGGAGGAGGAGGAACCGGAGGAGGAGCCGGAGGAGGAGTCCGACGAAGAGTCTCCGGAGTCATCTGAATCGTCGCTGCTATCGGAACTGTCGGAGCTACCGGAGTCGGAATCATCGGAGTGCACCACGGAGGAGTTCAGAAACTTCTGCAGGTGGTCAGACTTACCTCGAGAGAGGGCATCCGGAGATACCGGCGGTAGAGAGGGTTGATTTTTTCGCCGAGATCGCGGCAACACAGAACTTGGCACAACCGAAGGCACGGTTACTGCGTCGTCCTCGCGTTCTATGATATTACTCGCAATCTTGGGCACGGTTTCGCTGCGAGTAAGACAGACGTTACCACCGGCGTGCATTGTCTTCAATAGTTGAGCGGTATTGGCGACTCGGTGCAGCTCCTTCGACGAGGAACCGCCAACGACGCCGGTTGAGGTACCACCGCAACCGCTGCGACTTTCGTCGTCGGTGCGAGAGGAAGGCCACGATGATTCGTCTACGTCCATGAGATATCCGACGCGAGAGTTTTCCGAGTTGGTGACGGATTTGCTGCCGATGGGAGAAATCGAGCGCATCTTGGGTTTGGGAGATCTAATCATCGCGGGCGACATAATATGAGAGGTGCGGACGAGGGGCGAGTTGACGGCTTTCAGGGATGGAGATGACGAGTAACCATGTTTGAGTTTAGGGGACGGCGAGGTACGATTATTCGCTATAGGAGTATATTTCTTAGAGAAATTAGATTCAGCCGAAGGAACATAATTCATATGCGGTTTCGGAGAATTAAGTAGTTTCTTTACAACAGGAGATACTAATTTTTCTTTTGGACACGAATTTGGTTTTTCTTTAAAATCTAATTTTTTTGCTTTATCAAATTTACTAATATTAATATCAAGTTTTTTACTCTTGATTTCAGTTTTCTTTTCTTTATGTTCAGATATCTTTTCATTCCTGTTTTTATCAGACTTTGAATGTTTTGATGACTTATCTTTGTGATGCCTAGACTTTTCTTTATTATGTCTAGATGACTTTTCTTTACTTTGTGACTTTGTATCATTTTGCGTAGATAAAACTTTAGTTTTAGGAATATTTTTAGAAGATACCTTTTTATTATTAGAGTTATTTATATTTTCATCATTTTTTGGTTTTCTATTTGGAGAATTCGAGACATCGTAATCTTTAACTTCGAGTATTTTCTTTACTTTATGAGTTGGAGTCCTTACTTTTGGTGATGGTAAAGACTTTATATTCGGGGTAGGTACTGTGTTAGTAAACAATACATTATTAATTTTTGGAGAACTAATTTCATCTATCTTTGAATTATTTTTAATAAGCATAGTAGACTTAATTTCAGAATTTGAAGAAATTGCTGTAATTTTCGGTGTAGATGCAGATTTGTGCAAAGATTTTAGAGCGCCTATGTTGGGTGCTACAATGTTTGCATTGTGTTCCAAGGGGCCCTTATGTTTCGTGGTAACATCGTAGTGAATCTTCTTACAGCTGGGTTGATTGGCGAGATCAGATATGCGTTTGCGTTTACGTTCAGCTGGAAGCGTCGAGAGAGCCGGGGAACTAGCAGAGGTAGCGAGTTTAGGTGAAGCGAGCTGATTTGCTGATTTCACGTGGTGAGTAGTCGGGGGTGTTACAGAGACGCCATTGGTCTCGGTGTGGTAAGACTGTGGAGTACAGGGCAGGTCCGGACCCGATGGCACAAGTTGTTGCCATTGCTTCACCAAATTCTTTATACGTTTCGCGAGATTCTTATCTTTGGTTTTCTTGCGGACATCATTGATATTACGTCCGATACGTGTTCTCTGTGGAGTAAAATGACCATATTAAGAATTCAATATCGCATTGTATATTGCAGCTAATAGGCAAATTATAGATTTGGAAAAATAACTATATTAATTTCAATATTTTAATTTTGATAAATGAAAATAAATTTCATTCAACTTTAATGTAAACTATATGTCATTCTACAGTACTGCTGCATCCAGTTGCATTGACAAATTCAGAGAAGAGTTTATAATATTATACACTGTTGATACTATACCCTAACCGTGATAACCTATGAGAAGGGTTCGATTTTGCGATGGTTGATTTGGTTTTTTTGAATAAATAAACCATGCCTTTTGGTTTTTACACACATTCGCATATAAATATAATATATTTATAATAAAAAATATGTTGTGATTATTATAATATATAGCATATTATTATAGTATATATTATGTAGTTTCGTATACAATCAAAACACTACTCTTTGCAATAAAATCAGTTTTTTTGTTGTTTTTTTAAAAAACAAAAATTTCTCAATTCTTTTATAAATAAACTTGTACAATATTCTTCCTCCATTAATTGTTCCATATATTCCCTTTATATCATTATTTATAAGTGATGTTATAAGTTTAACAATTAAAGACTAATTTATTAAAGGAAATTTGTACTTTAATAGTGTACAAAATTAAATATTAAAGGTAAAATTCTTAAATTTATAATTCACCTTGCTTAATATTTTTCCTCATTAAGTTTTCTGCATATTGACTTTATATCATTATTCATAAGTGTGATAGAAGTTTACTAATTCGTTAAAAATGTGATAATATATCAAAATTCTTAATCTAATAAGCTGAATATTAATTATTTTATTTACCTTAACCATAGTTTAAAAATTCAAATATTAAATTGTTTAGAATGATTATAAGATTTACATAAGAGTATTATAAAATTATAATATTTATAGAATTTCCAAATCGTTTTTGGAGACTTCTCAGAATGGATTTATTTTTGCTTTTAATTCAAATTTAGGCAAACTATTATAGCAAGAAAATAGTTTTTAAATTACATGTAAAAATAAATAATAACTAATTAATTATTAATATCATTTTTATAAAATAAATATCTAAATATATCATAATAATAGTAAATATCTATTATTTAATGTTGATTTATATATTAGATAGATAATGAATTATAGTTTTTGTAAGAAAATTATAAGTAAATTATTTTTTTAAATTATTAATTCATATTATTAATTATTAATCAAATGGAATTATTAAATACAATTATAATTAAAATGTACAAACCTCCAAATCTTCACGGGTTATTGGAAAGTTTTCTAATAGAGTAATAACTTTAATAAACGCATTATCATCGAGAACCTAATGAGTAATTTATTAATTTATATATAGAACGAAGAAAGATATTATAACATAATATAGGGTTATATTAAAACATAAATCAAGAATCAATAACAAAATAATATATATTAAGATACAATTATTATATAAATTATACTATAACCCAGGATCTATATATACTTCCTAAATTAATTCATTGAATAGTTCACTTTACATTGTAAAATAAATGCATTTAAAATTTCAAAAAAGAATTTATAGATAATTCTGTTTAATATATTTAATATTTCTAAATATATCAAACATCATAATTTATGAAATACAAAATAAAATGTACAGAATTATATTAATCTTAAAATTTTTAGTCAAATTAAACATTAAATAAAGAATAAATAATATCATAATATCAAAATATAATATATATTGATAACATTTAGATTAATAAAAATATGAATATTTTCAAAATAATTTATTATTTTGAAATAATAAATAAACAAAGAGCTGTCAGAATGTTAAATAATGTATTAAAACTCAATTATTGTTAACATTTCGTAACATCGCTTACATTGTTATCTTTGTCTAGTGTCTTGAGTAATTTCTCCTTCAAGTCATTAGAAGAGAACTGCATTTAAATGCCTAAATATGTATAAATATTGGACAATTGTACACCAATTGACCAAAAGAAGCCAGAGCAATGGACGACATACAGTCATTGTGGATTGCAGCCTACCACAGTGTGGATCTGCTAAATAATGATTATACACGTCTGACCTACAAACCGACCAATGAGAAATTCTAATTTATATATAATCTTTGAAGTTGGAATAGTCTATTAAAATAGGGGTGTTGTATCGAAGATAATATACAATTGTGGATATTAATATTTTATAATAATAATATTTAGATTTATATTTTGAGAATTAGTTTCTTACATTTTAAAAATAAATGTTACATACTCTGACTTATGATAGTATAACATTATAAATTCAGTATTTTGCTGTTTATCAGTATTCAAATAAATATCGAAATAAAGATATTTCAATATTTATAAATATCTTAGATTAAGTTTATACATTAAGTTTATTAATAAATGTATAGTATTTCAATACAAGTAAACTAATTTATATTTAATAAAATGTAAATTCTCATAAATAGAATATTAAATAAAATGAATATTACATTTGTTTTAAAATAATTTACAAATAAGATTAAAATTCGAATTCAGTATACTAGCAGTAGTATTAGTAGATATAAATTATAGATATATTGAGGTACTCTGATTCATCTGATTATGTCGTATATATAGTGTTTAGACTAGAATCCATGATTTAAAAGTATATAAAAAGTGAAAATAATTAATATAATACTATTTTAATTGGTTATAATTAATATAATTTAAGACTAAAGTACTTTATTGTTTATAATTAGAAACATGTTAAACATATTTATTATGACGCCTAAACTACATTATATAATTCAATATAAATACATTACAATAGTGTATATGTTGAAATATCAATACAATATTTTATATAATAATAATGATAGATTAATGTCAGTGATGTAATATGAAAATGATAAACAAATATACATATTCATAGTGTGATCTAGAGTTCAGTACATCAACATAGAACATATATATTAAGATTATATTACCACCGCGTTATACATTCTTACATTTGTAGAGACATAAATAATAGGTTTTTACAATATATTATATATATTATGAATATATTAATAGCTAATTAATTTACTATCCCTAGGGTACTATACTGGTTTATATACAATTGTTTTTATTATTAATCGTAAATGTTATAAGAAATTAAGTTTTTTTATTATTCAACTAAAAGTTATTCAAGTTATCCAAGTTATTCAAGTAATGAGCATTTTGGATAATCGTCAACAACTATAAGTAAATAGTTGTAATAGTTAATAGTTGTAGCCTACATCTATTACAGATACATTTATTCTATCCGACTTGACTACAACTCATTATTTACTGAAATTAATAAAAAACAACTGCACCAACTGCACCAACTTGCCATACTGATTATATTATATTATATTTATTAACCGATTTATTCGCATAATTTACAGATTCCATAAAACTGACCATCTTACAAGTATTTCGCATTTAAGAAATAAACTGAACAGAAGATGTGGAAAATGAATTACTCAATGGATTTATTGAAATAGACGGGTTAAATAATACGGATATTGATTCACGTAAATTAAAAATATATTAAGAATTGTATATAAAAATTGTTCAACGCTAAAGTGTAATAACAATTATAATAATTCATCATATGTACATTTATTTGATTCCCCAAAGATAAATAATATTAAAATATAAAATAATATAAAAAATACAACTATTACCTTAACTTTAGAATATACTCTATAATATATATAATAACATCTATCGTTATTGTACTATTATTGTTAATTATTAATTATAGTACATATATATGCAAGTACATATATAGGTTAGTGATTTTACTAATTTATTAAGTTAGTTAAAATAATTATAAATAATGTTATTGAGAATATAAATTATATAATTCGTTATTCTCAAAAAAGTATAGTACCTGTTCAATTGAATGTTTGTAGATAATAATATCTCAGTATAATCAGATATAAATATATACAATTTAAATGTAAAGAGTGTATTATATTAACTACTAGTTTAACTAAGATTCGATTAAAAATGTATATTTAATCATTCGTACTAAATGAATACATCGTGAACAAGGCCTATACTGAACCAAATTCAGGATTCCATACAGATAAGATATATTAGATATTCTAATAACCTCAGTTGGAAGAAACTACAAACTACTTTAAAGATACGATAGATGAATTGCATCGGTTGCAAAATATGTTAACACATGAATCTAGTATATCATATACTGCATATTTTAAAATTAATTTATTAATTACAAGGTATGAATATTAAATTGTAAACAGATATTTGCTTATATGACCGGATATTTATGGAGAAAGTATAAAACCTAGTGTAATGTATAATTACATATGTTGACATTTATATCAAGGCGATGGAAATTCAGATAGTATACATTTATGCAGAGAAATAATATAAGGAAAATCAAGCAATGTGATATCCAGCTATAGAATTTTATCCAGCTATAGGAGGGATGTTGTATATATATTCGTAACATTTATATATATATATTGAGATACTACCCGGAATGTACTTTTATGTTTTTATGATATCACCCCAAGCTTGCAATTCCAGGTCTGAAAACGCTCGCATGCACGATGTACAACACACGCCGTGCATTGCACATATCCAGATATTCATGGAGAATCATATTAAATTGATCTCTAAACACATACAATCAACTAACAACTAACTAACAATTATAAAGTTATTATCTATTTTATCACTGTTAAAATAAAGTCCTTATACAAATTAATTTAAGTATATTACTATATTACAAATAAAGTTCAATATATTTTTAATTTTTAAAATATTGTAAACTACAATATCTACAATATTTACTACTAAATTATAATTCACTATATTTTAATATATAACTCAAAATGATTATACAAAATGTTTTTGTAAAAACTTTGTATTTAATGTATGGTAAATATTAGTAGTTCGGTAGATAGTAAATTTGTAAGATAATATATATTTATTATAAAAGTATTAAATTAAAAATGTTGTAAGATCTGGCCGCTTAGTGGCTATATGTGATTTTTTGAAAAATATCATTATAAGAATACGGAGTAGGATACCAACCATAGATTTATAATGTTTAAATTTAAAAATTATAAATCTATTAGATAACCAACACAATAATCTATGTAATCAATATGTATTGCAATGCTATTCATTTTGTATGTATTTAAGGATTAGGATATTGACTTTTCTAGAAAGCATTAATGCGATACCAATTGTTATACTTGCTAGTAGAACAATTGTATATTTAGATGTAACTGTTTGTTAATATTTTAGTATATATATATATATATATATATATATATATATATATGCATATAAATAATATCTAAATAGTATATATTTAATTTCTAATATATCTTAAATAATCAATACCAATAATTCTAATAGTAATAAATTCGTTTATTCAGTATCTTCAATGTAGTATTTTTGTCTCTATATTTTTAACCATAGTAAATATAATTAGTATATTATTATAGTAACTTTCATAGGTGACCTAAACTATAAATATTAAAATATAAATATAACATACCTAAATAATTGAGTAATATAACACCGTTTCAATAATGATAGATATTAATAGTTATAATCAATGCGAATGGTATTTATTAAAAATAATTAATCATTAGCAAGAATATTAGTAAAATACAATTTTATTCTTAAATTATCACAGGAAATTACATCACAAGTTCTAATAACAAAATTGTGTATGCTATTTTATAATTCCTATACAATTCGAATTCTTAAATCACATGCTTTTCATGAGTATTCGGTGAAGGTAATGCTTAAGATATTTGATTAAAATAGAACAATAATTATATACAAATTTTTTTTAGTAATACACAATTAGACAAAATAATTAATAATAAAGATTGTTATCTTATAGTTTAAAATATCATTTAATCACTCGAATATTATTTCTAAAATACATTATAAAATGTTATATGAGGTTTGGTTTATAAATAGAATTTCTCTTAGTAAATTATAATAACAAAAGTAAACAGTAATAAATATATAATAATGAAAAAAAACTTATGGTTATTTTATGTTTTCAAACTATAGTTATATAGTTAGTACCAATTAATAATTGACCCTGAATAAATCAGATATTAAATTACTTTGTTATATAAATATAATTTCTTATCGATTAACATATATTACCGAACATATTATATTGAATATAAATGATTATATTCTTCATATATTACATTTATTTATCTGATTTTTTAAACACGCTTCAATATTAACAAACATGATTACCAAATATTTATTATTATTAAAAATATTAATTATTTGTTATGGAATACGGAAATGTGATATAGTAGTAAAATATTTTGCTTTATATTCTTATCTCAAAGAAAGTTAACATCATAATTTTAATTGAATAATACTATTTATAATTATGAGATTGTTATTTAATTGCACATATGTAGAATACAAAACTATTAGGTCATTTTACTGAATATTGTCGATTAACCTACGCTTCAAGTTACTGATGAATGACACCCTACTACCGTATTTTAAGATATATAATACAATAAAAAAGGCTCTAATTTAAAACCATTTAATTAAAATATATTTAATATTTGACAATCTAATAATAAAGTAAATAAAATATAATGAGAAATACTTATGCAAAATTCAAATTATAGATTTTATTGAATTATTTAAAGTACGAAGATCGTATCAATATTGCGCGTAAATATTAAAGTATATTTTATTTAACATTGTATAGTAAATAAAACTGTAAAAAATATTTTAAATCGAATTATAAACATTAATAAAATATAGAGAATACATTTATATATAAAAACATTGTCTGTCAATTTTAATAAGACCGAAATCTATGTTCTATTATATCATATTATTACATCTTAAATATTTTGAGATTTAAATATAATCAGTTATATATTGCATGATGTGTATTTTAAATTTTAATTGTAATTCGTCAAGCTGTATTATACCTTTAATCATAAAAAATATGCTTCACCCTAGTTTTTTTTAAGATATTACCGAAATTAATATTTATATTTGAGGATTGACATGTTTATAATTATCTAGATATACTCTATATAGTGTATATACTACATTGAATATTATGCAATGTATATCTTATTTTTATATTATTATCAATATAATTATATTATAATAAATATTATCTAAATATGCTTATTATTAATTATATTTTTTCAAATATAATGTATTAAATCATATATGAAGTTTTAATAATGGCATTAATGTAACAGTGACTTATTTCAATTAATCTTGTAATGATTGAGTAATGTAACCAATACTATTAGTATCGATATAATTATTTTATTAAGGATATATCATTATTATTAATTTAAGAAATCAATCTATAATACGATACTAATTCAAGAAGTGTTCGCACCATGCATGCGCATATTAATTTTAATATTATTATTAATGTTAATTCATGCCTATTATATAACGATACCATAGTTCATGCATGGCTATGCTCTTTTATTATTAAATATTACTGATTAATAGCATTAAAATACCAAACATACCATATGTATTTTAGAAATAATAAAATATCCTGATTCAACTTGACCACTTCCTTTCTTCGACCTCTTCCCTTAATCGAATTATTTCCTCATAGATTATTCCCAAACGACGGTAGAAATATGCGGTTAAATATACGAAAAATATAACTGTAGATATTGTATTAGGCAAATGTATTATTCCCTTTAAATGTATATTTCTTTTATCGATAGACACTCATACATGGTTATAACTTGCCCAACGTAAAAATGTCATTAAATAAACAATTAAATATAATACAGACGTGTAAATACTATAGATTAAATGCTAGTTTGCATATTATCTTACTTATAAGTATGATATTACGCATTATTAAATTCAAAGAAAGTGTATACCCTATATTCTACTATATATATGTTGTATACATCTATATTATATCATATATACAGTTAGAATTCGCGAATTCACGACAGTTATATAATATATGTATACGAATATACAACTAGTGTAGTATATATATATATATTAATAATATATAAATTATTCAGTGTAATATAAATTACAACAAAAAAATAAATATTATTAATCAAATATAATTTTTCATTATATGTTATGCAAAAAAATAAATTATATTTAATTTATTTCATATTTGTATTATGTTAATACTATACTAATATAATAATTGATACTATAATATATATTATACTGCTATACTGAAAAGGATTATTCGGGTTATTATTAAACTTGATATTGGTAACTGTTATTCTTTACATTTGTTATATATACCAAATTATATACCTACGACTTATTTGTAGGTTTATTCTAATGGCTAGTTAAATTTAACTCAATTTAAATTTCATTAAACTTATTTATATTCAAATATAATAAACTCAATATATCTAGAAAAGTTATATACAATTAAAAATATGTTTTAATATATTATTGTTTTTCAATAGTTTAATGTTTTCATAAAAAATAAAGTATTAAAATAAATAATTTAATTAGATTAATATAAATAATAGACATAAACGACTTATTAAATTAATAAAACATATAAATGAATATTTATTATATATATTATTAGTTATCACAATATACCGACTTTACCATTAAGTCCCACTTTTTCGCACTTTTGCAAACCAGAAAATTAATTTGTTGGTTATTAGGTATAATTTTTTAAACATTTCGTTGGAATCTTGTATATGGCACGTGAAATACATGTCGTGTATGTTACAATTACCCTGCTACCTTGCAGAAACAGTACTTCCTTAATGTTGCATGTTTTTCGGTAATACAATTAGGTTGATCACCGTACCTATTTACACGGGAGATGGACGTACTCTTCACGGTATAAGCTTTGGAGTCGAGATCATACTTAATTGAGGCTTCGTAAATTGCGTCGCTGGGAGATGCTATTATCTTTATCTGTATAGCGGAATAAATTAAATTAAACTATACTATAAATTGATTATACGATATAAGCTCATACTATAAAAACATCTTTTAACCATGTATATTCTAATATTTGATCCTTTCCGTATACTATTTTGTATATCAGCTAAACGACCATCAAAATCTTTACTATCCTTAAATTTCAATAACCCATCAGTTGGCTTATGGGATGTAGAGCTTACTATCTGCAATTAAAATTAATCACGAGGTATATATAAAATTGTATACATTATTATACTATTAATTCTTGATAAAGATAATTAAATACTTTATCCGATTATTCATATTAGCTGAATTGTTGTTATATTAAAAACGATAACATTTATGATTGAATTAATGAATTATTAAAATAACAGTATTTATATTGAACCTTTTTCAAACTTAATGTGTGACATTTCCCCGGTACTTCTTGGTTAAAACCGTTGATGGCACTAGAATAAGTTATAAAGTCTACATTGTAGTTATAATTAAGATTTACATTAATTAGTGAGGCTGTCATTACATCATATAGTAACTGTATTGGTTTACCATAATGGATAATCTAATCAATAACCTTATTAGTTCTTTAGATGCATCTATGGTAAACTTTGAATCTATACTCTCATCTTGCCAATCTAAACATCCACACCAATGGGGTTCGACGCCAGCCTAGTAATATATAATTACCAATATATATGTATATATATATATATATATACATTGTTAAAATACTTTATATGTGTTTACATTCAATATATTATAAATGTACTGTAAACCCGATTAAATTTAATTTAAAATAAAAAAATGTAAACGTTAATATATTCTACTAAAAATATGTATGAATTAAATAATATATACTACGAAAACACCAATTATAACAATTAATAAAAAAATAATTTACATATAATTCTAATTTCTAACCATTTCACAATTTCTTAATTCATTAATTTTCCTTAATAATGTCTGTTGCTGTGAATCTTCTTGAATTCCCCTTTTTTCTTTTTCAGGAGTATACGAGAGGCTATCCAATAGAGTTTCATGAATATCGAAAGGAGTTGTTAAACCTTTACTATTTTCTTTCAATGCACGCATTGCTACGGGATATTTCTCTTGGAACCATTTTGGGTAGCGTATAGATATATAAGGAGTTCTTTCCTCCATCTTACCTAAGTGATCAAATACAAATTTGGTTTAATATTCGTAATTAATTTCTTCAGACACAAAAAATATATAATTAAAATAATATTATTATATTATTAAATTAAAATAAATATTATATATATTTGTATATATAATATATATATAATTATCATAATTATTATATTAGAAAAAAATCATAAATTTTAAAGTAAAGTAATCCATAGTTTAATTATAATCAAGTTAGATATACCTATCATCTAAATATTAATATTAGTTTAATTAACACTGACTGTTAACATTGTTATTAGCAAATGTTAATTCACCCATTGTCATATGTACAATTTTGTAATTTTCATATTATGTAATTTGTATTTTTTTAAATATACGGGAACAAATTATTTTAATAGATATTATTACTTAACTATTAGTTATAATAATATATCTTATTAAATACTATGATAAATCATTTCTGAAATATTTAATAATCATAAATATTATGATGCTTCAAAATTTAAAATAGACATATCAACCAATGATTGGTATTTTGTGTGACTGCTGAAATTCAAATGATATATAAATTATTATCAGTGGTACATTTCTATACATTATAGAATTATTATAAGTTTCAAATGACTTTTTAAGAATATATAATATATATAAATTGTATATGAAACTTGAAAATATCTTACAATATGTGAAATTTACAAATTACAAATTTCACACATAACACTTTAGCTATATTAGATCATAGTGAGTGACAAATAATGAAATAATACCTTGAATAGTGTTTCTAAAGTCTGTGTATCTATTTCCATGGTCTGCTAGAATAATTAAAATCGTATTATCTAATTTTCCGGAGTTATACATTCTATCAAGTTGATCACTGTATTGTTAATTAGAATCAATAATTAAAAATAATATATTAATTATTATATTAAGGAGGGAGAGGAGGGGGAGGGGTAGGATAAGTAGAGGGATAGGGAGAAAGAGAGAGAGAGAGAGAGAGAGAGAGATGTAAAAAAAAACTAACCGGAAGGAAGAATCCACCACGGCTAATCTACTCATTGAATTATGTGAGTATTCAGAATGGAAAATGAATGAGAAAATAGGACGATCAGGGTAGACATTGAATATTGATTCACCCCATTCCATCATTCGTTCGCCTGTATTCTTTTCACCTGTACGATATTACTAATTTATTAAATTATAGTAATTTAGTATACATTGTTATAACTATTGAATATAACATTAATTATACGTTCTTTTGATTTCATACATATATAATTATCTGTATACTAATTATATTAGTAGTGTGTATATAAATTACAGACTTATACACGCAAATTAATACTTCTAATTTAACCTATGCATTTCTTGTAATTACTATTCAAAGATATGTAATGATTTCTCATGTAATGGTCAACGGGTTGTTTGTCGAAACCCACGAATCTATAAGTGAAGATTCCGACGTTAGGGGCATCTTCTGCCCACTGGGTGACGTAACCTTGTTTTCTTAGGTCATTCCAGATGAATGGAAATGCATCCATACTCTGGAGATATTAAATCAATGTTATGCAATAATAATTAATTCGTAATATAAATAAATACATTTAACATTACCAACCTATTTAGATTTAAAGTGATGATATGACACCTCAAAAAAACATTAATTTCAATATATATATATATATATATATATATATATGTCATATTATATGAACATTTATTATTTGTATTGAATTATATTATTATATTTGATTTAATAAAAAGTATATGAGAATTCATAATTGTTACATGATCTGTTTTCTCGGGTAGGTATGATATGGAAACCGATGATGTAAATATTATAAATTATTATATAATTTTTATAAACATAATATATATATAATATATTGAAATATAAATAAAATATTTTTACAACAAAAAAATGATTGATAATTAAAATATATTTGATTTATACAAGATTGACACCTCGTAGTATGGAATTAAACAGCTATTCTTAAAGCTATGCTTAAAGCTATGCTTAAAGCTATGCTTAAAGCTATGCTTAAAGCTATGCTTAAAGCTATGCTTAAAGCTATGCTTAAAGCTATGCTTAAAGCTATGCTTAAAGCTATGCTTAAAGCTATGCTTAAAGCTATGCTTAAAGCTATGCTTAAAGCTATGCTTAAAGCTATGCTTAAAGCTATGCTTAAAGCTATGCTTAAAGCTATGCTTAAAGCTATGCTTAAAGCTATGCTTAAAGCTATGCTTAAAGCTATGCTTAAAGCTATGCTTAAAGCTATGCTTAAAGCTATGCTTAAAGCTATGCTTAAAGCTATGCTTAAAGCTATGCTTAAAGCTATGCTTAAAGCTATGCTTAAAGCTATGCTTAAAGCTATGCTTAAAGCTATGCTTAAAGCTATGCTTAAAGCTATGCTTAAAGCTATGCTTAAAGCTATGCTTAAAGCTATGCTTAAAGCTATGCTTAAAGCTATGCTTAAAGCTATGCTTAAAGCTATGCTTAAAGCTATGCTTAAAGCTATGCTTAAAGCTATGCTTAAAGCTATGCTTAAAGCTATGCTTAAAGCTATGCTGTTTGAGTGAGAATATATTACTAAATAAACTTTCGTTTAAAGTAATTGCAAATACGATTTTGAACAAAAGTAGGATTGCAGTTAGTTTTAACATTGAAATGTGTATTATCAATATATGGATAAACTGATATATGGAACACTCTGATATATAGTTAAAAAGGGCAATATATATATTTTGAAAATCAGTGAGCCTAATAGACAACTATACGTATACGTATATCTGTAGTGGTGCGATGAGAATTACGAGGTGACTCATCGCTAAGAATAGGTCTATATATAGAAAGTTAATAAATTTGGTAGATTGTCAGCAATACAAATGACTGCAGAATTGCGTTAAGTCGTACATTAAGAAATATCTTTGATATCGAAAGTCATACCAATTTAAATGAGAACAATGGTGCATTGTATTTATTATTGAAATCTCCTTCGTGATAGCTGTTGTAGTCGGTACCGAAGGCAGGTATTCACTTAAGAATATGGGATTATAATACTAGTGCCTAAGTAAAATATAAGTATTTAGGTTGTGTGTAAGTTATTTTGCGGCAATTCGTTTTAATATTTTAGAGACGATGTAGAAATAATACATGGAACGATTTTTGTTAATAGATTTTTGATAGAAGAGATAACACAAATTGTTTTTTGATGATGGGAATATGGAAATTAACTGAGGTAAAATTGTATTTCTTAATTTCAGAGTATTGTGACAGATTGTTTAATATAACGAAATAAGTTATAATTACGTGAATATGGTATCTTCGCGGAACAGGATAAAGCTTCATGATAAGCTTGTCTATGCATAACAATGGTTAGTTAGTTGCGAAATATGCAAAGAAGATATAATAACGAGATCACCGATACATTTCCTATATGTAGATGTGATAAAACGGAAATTAATATGGTAAATGATATAGATACGATATGCACATCATTTAGGGAAAGCTAAGTTTTAGTAACAATACATGTATCAATTAATGAGAATAACACTGATATTATTAATTATAGTAGGGACCTTAATTGGTGTGGTAGAGTAAGTTGGTGGTATCGAAGCAAGTCAGTTTAACTTTTCTTTTCTATGTTGTTCACTGCGTTCATCTAAAGATTTACCCAATATTGAATATTCACGAATAGTTGGTGTGTGAGGTTTACATTTCCAATTGATTCGCAAGTAATGTGAGTTTTTTCACGGAGATATGTCTGGGTAGAGTTAGAAGATATTTGTAAACTATTTAAAAATGAAATTCTATGTTTTGAGAATTTTATGCTTGAGAATTTATATGGGGTTTTAAAATATCTTGTCCTATATGATGGCCAATATATATTCTATCTTTATATATTTACCTATAAAGGTCCTTGAAAGATACGTAGCTTAGAGTTATAGGATAATTGAAAAGACTATCAAAGATATATAGAGAAGTTACATATATGTCGATATAGTAGGATTTAAATGAATAATTAGATAATGATATCATTGAAAACATGCTTTTAGCTTGATAAATAAATAGATTTATTAAAAAACATGAATACAATAAAAGTCCAAGGTATTTTTCGTATTGTATTTTTTAGCAATAAATTATATGGCTAGATAATATTAAGTACGTTATAATTTAAACATCGTATACAGATATACAGATATACAGATATACAGATATACAGATACCCAACAAATGATTTAATGATATGAGTAATTTATCGAGGTTGCTCGACAATATATTATGTATATTAAGCGATTTTATATATCGCTATTACTCATACAGTTAACGTATATATAATTTAGACTTGTTATGTTACTATATATATATATATATATATATATATATATATATATATATATATATATGTGTGTGTGTATATATCAATATTTTCATTAAATAGTTCGTCGCATACATTATGTGTATGTCTACGTGATTAATTCCAACACTAGATTATAATATATAGATATATCTATAAATGAAATAATATTGTGTATATAGTAATGGATAAAATGAACTATATTAAAATAATTAAATACACAGTATTGTAGGCTTCACACACAGTTATATCTATATCGATTTCAAGTCGTATAATGTCACAATCGAGATATGTGTTGATGTATCTTGGTACTATAGTAATATACCAGTGTCAATATACCAGTGTATGTCAATATACCAGTGTCAATATACCAGTGTATGTCAATATACCAGTGTCAATATACCAGTGTATGTCAATATACCAGTGTATGTCAATATACCAGTGTCAATATACCAGTGTATGTCAATATACCAGTGGCAATATACCAGTGTATGTCAATATACCAGTGGCAATATACCAGTGTCAATATACCAGTGTCAATATACCAGTGTCAATATACCAGTGTCAATATACCAGTGTATGTCAATATACCAGTGTATGTCAATATACCAGTGGCAATATACCAGTGTATGTCAATATACCAGTGTATGTCAATATACCAGTGGCAATATACCAGTGTCAATATACCAGTGTCAATATACCAGTGTCAATATACCAGTGTCAATATACCAGTGTATGTCAATATACCAGTGTATGTCAATATACCAGTGGCAATATACCAGTGTATGTCAATATACCAGTGTAT
>OZ038312.1:18040792-18144110 GCA_964035775.1 Osedax frankpressi | reverse complement strand
TACAACATTAGGTGCATTATCACGGTCCCCGTTCTGGGGTGTCAACACCCTTTGTCTTATCAAGCGGGCGGCTGCTGTTGTATTCGTGGTCCCTCCCTGTAATGTGTGAGATATATTGGCGCTGGAAGAACGAGAGGTTTAATTAGTTTGTGAGGGCTTAGCGATATTGGATTGTGTTGGGATGAGGTTAGTAGAACTGGGATATGATGGCCTTAATAGTACTGAGTAGGGTTTAGTTAAGGTAAGAGAGGGTGTACCTAATAGTTCTTAGAGTTACTTGGGATATTGAGGAGTAGTATTCCTTAGTGAGTTATTTGGGGGAATGGATAAACAGATAAGTGAAGTTTGATAAGGCATGATGTTGGTTATTAGATGGAAGGGTTTTAGTGGGATTTTATAATGGATATTGATTATATAATCGTTCGTAATTAATCCCAGACCACTTGCACTACGCATAACAAACGCATCAACATTACCAATATCCCATAACTTCCTAGATATATGGGTATGCCCTACCTCCTCATTACATAATACTAACATCGTATTTGACAGATCGCATCGCCTGCATAAGTTTATCCTTCACCGTGTAACGATTCAAATAGAATTCGACTTCTGCGAAATTGCTGAAGGTAACCACGGCAACGTGAGTTTCTTTAGGTTCTATCGTTTCAGCCACCTTGACCAGGAAGTTCAACACTTTACCCCAGTTATTGTGACCCGACGAGTTTATCGAACCAGACGTATCCACCATCATCACCAGATCCATTTGGCACACTGCATTGCGGTTAACGACATATGTTTAGCTTTTAAATGATTATTTATAGCTTATATATATATATATATATATATATATATATATATATATATATATATATATATGATAAAATATATCACAATATAGATTGAGTTCAATGGGATAGTCCATCATTACTTTACTGACCGATAGGTGTGAACACTGTAGTGGTGCTTAGAGAAGGAGTCGTGGTGTGTACTTCCGGAGTAGTTTTTTTTTCCGGAGTAGTTTTTTTTTCCGGGGTAGTTTTTTTTTCCGGAGTAGTTATTTTTCCGGAGTGGTTGATGAAGTTTCTTTTTTGCACGCCTGATGCAGAATACCTGTGGAACCGGTATATTTAATAATAAGAAACTAGATAAAAGGGGTGAAAGAGATTAGTGTAAAGTGCCGACGAATTAAAGCTAGATAAAACAGCTAAAGGCAAAGCTCCAACAACTATAATATACGGGTTATTGATCTATAGCTAATAATTATGGACTGTGATATAAAAATCTAAAAGAAATAAAATTCGTTATAACGATTAGCACGTCTATCCTTACCCGAGTCCATTTTTACCAAAACCTCACATAATATCGAGTATTCTCCGATTGCACATTACTACAACCTAAATTAAGTCTACTATTTACAGATTACTCGTTAAACAAATAAAGTAACTTTATTTATTGCATTGATTAATTTCTTTTATATTAATTTTTATTATTATTATTTACATTATTATTGCATTATAATTTTATCATTTACTATAATATTAAACAAAAACCACAATTTAGTTTTCTCCACAAAATAATATAATAATAACGTAAGATATTCGTAAATCTTTAGATTTTTTCATACAAAATGAAATTACAAAATAATGGGATGCAAAAAAGTGAAATTTTCTAAGATTTCTAGATTTTTTTTATATATATATTGTATACAATTGCATTTCTTTGTTAAATCTTTCAATGCGATTATATACAATTAAATATATGGATTCTACACGTAGTTGTATCAATATATAAATTTTGCTGTACTATTTAAGATTCCCTTGGAATTAAAAATAGAAGTAAATGAATCTAAAGGCTTAATAATATGTATGGAAAGAATATATATATATATATATATATATATATATATAAACAATGCATACTATCTATTTTGCAATATAATTCTAACTAACATCACATGAGTTCTACGTTAAGTAATATATATTAAGCATCAGTAATATTCATAAATGCCACTATATTAAATAAACACGAATGAATGTTTTTTGAAAATGCAAGTTTGGAATTTTCAATTTGAACAATATATATTTTAGATATATATATATATATATATATATATATATATATATACATATATATATATATATATATATATATATATATATTATATGTTGCTTATAACACAAATATCTTAGTTGAAAATTGTAAAAGTATGCAAAATCAAATAATATATATCCCATTGTATACTTTTAATAATCAGTAAACATTATATTTCATTATGCGACAATATCATCGCGAATCTATTACGTCACTCACTTCTGAGGATTGCATTCAATTTATTGAACTGCTCGACTTTGAAGATGTCTCGGTTTGGATCGGTGACCACTTTACGCAATTCAGCGATATTTGCGTCAGCCACGCCCACTCCTATCACTCGCGTTCCCTGGTAACGTACAATGTATGTTAGATAATATATAATTACTTAACATCACTATAAGATATTAACTCGATTAACTCGATTAACTCTATTAATGTACATTATATATATTATCTTGTATGCCCCACCTACATAGAATTTATAATTAAAGCCAAATATTATATTAAATTATAACTAAAATTTGAAATTATTAAATCTAAATTAATATCATTGTTTATTCACATTATATATTATTATTATTATTATTATTATTATTATTATTATTATTATTATTATTATTATTATTATTATTATTATTATTATTATTATTATTATTATTATTATTATTATTATTATTATTATTATTATTATTATTATTATTATTATTATTATTATTATTATTATTATTATTATTATTATTATTATTATTATTATTATTATTATTATTATTATTATTATTATTATTATTATTATTATTATTATTATTATTATTATTATTATTATATATTATTATTATTATTATTATTATTATTATTATTATTATTATTATTATTATTATTATTATTATTATTATTATTATTATTATTATTATTATTATTATTATTATTATTATTATTATTATTATTATTATTATTATTATTATTATTATTATTATTATTATTATTATTATTATTATTATTATTATTATATATTATTATTATTATTATTATTATTATTATTATTATTATTATTATTATTATTATTATTATTATTATTATTATTATTATTATTATTATTATTATTATTATTATTATTATTATTATTATTATTATTATTATTATTATTATTATTATTATTATTATTATTATTATTATTATTATTATTATTATTATTATTATTATTATTATTATTATTATTATTATTATTATTATTATTATTTAAAAGGGCGATGAAAGGAGAATACTCACCCCGTTTCCGGTTTTCTTGAGTTCGCGCATCTCTCTGTAGTAATCTTGTTTACCTGTGAACTTATTAACTGTGACCTGTCCGTCCGTTAGCAATACTACAACATTAGGTGCATTATCACGGTCCCCGTTCTGGGGTGTCAACACCCTTTGTCTTATCAAGCGGGCGGCTGCTGTTGTATTCGTGGTCCCTCCCTGTAAATGTGTGTATGCATTTTAAAATTATTATGTTATGTAAAAGGTTTCTGTGAAATTTAAATATATTATTAAATTGTATGAATTGTTATATTCATTATATTCATGTATTTAGATATTGTAGATTATAACAAGTTAACTATTTATATTTTATATGCATGTATCTGTCTACTACCATATTCTATTATTCATATTGTATATTACTATTATAATCCAAATTTGATAGCAATTATTTTGTAATTCGAATGTATAATATATATATATATATATATATATATATATATATATTATAGTCAATATACTATAGACAATGCTTTGCATCTAATTATACACAAACGCATACACACATATTAACATACATACACATTCACATGCTCACACACACATACACACACATACATACATACATACATACACATATGCACACATACATATATATATAAATAATGATATCATGTATGAGAATATATTATTATAAGTATCAGAATATGTATTTTTTAAAATTATAATCATTGGTATAAAATATATTTACAATATATAAATTAGTTTATTTTAGATAGATGCCCCAATTAATAATATATGCAATTGTAGTAATTAGTAATTAAATTTGAAATATATAATTTTAAAACAAAAAATATTTATAGTTTTGAAATCATAATATTTACAATTTTTGAGTGACATATAATTTAAGAGTTTAATGGACAACAAGATAGAAATACGAATTTATTTTAATGTGTATAACTGAGAATATTTAAATTTTATTTTATCTTATAAATGTCTAAATCCGCCATAAAATGCAACTGTTTATATTTTGTATAAATAAAGTACTTTTTTAAATGTTAAAATTATATAAAATATATTAATATGTAAACGACGCTTTTAAATATCCAATAATCCATACAAATTGCGCAGCAGTACAGTACATGTTACATAAGTGCCCTACCTCCTAACTACACTATGCATAACAAATGCATCAACATTACCAATATCCCATAACTTCCTAGATATATGGGTATGCCCTACCTCCTCATTACATAATACTAACATCGTATTTGACAGATCGCATCGCCTGCATAAGTTTATCCTTCACCGTGTAACGATTCAAATAGAATTCGACTTCTGCGAAATTGCTGAAGGTAACCACGGCAACGTGAGTTTCTTTAGGTTCTATCGTTTCAGCCACCTTGACCAGGAAGTTCAACACTTTACCCCAGTTATTGTGACCCGACGAGTTTATCGAACCAGACGTATCCACCATCATCACCAGATCCATTTGACACACTGCATTGCGGTTAACGACAGTTGTTTAGCTTTTAAATGATTATTTATAGCTTATATATATATATACATATATATATATATATGATAAAATATATCATAATATAGATTGAGTTCAATGGGATAGTCCATCATTACTCTACTGACCGATAGGTGTGAACACTGTAGTGGTGCTTAGAGAAGGAGTCGTGGTGTGTACTTCCGGAGTGGTTATTATTTCCGGAGTGGTTGATGAAGTTTCTTTTTTGCACGCCTGATCCAGAATATCTGTGGAATAGGTATATTTAATAATAAGAGACTAGATACAAGGGGTGAAAGAGATTAGTGTAAAGTGCCGACGGATTAAATCTAGATAAAATATCTAAAGGCAATACTCCAACAGATAGATAAAAGGACTAAGGACAAATAATATAAGAGATGGATGTTTAGCTAATATTTGAGGGTTATGAGACAACAATAAAAGAAATAAAATTCTTTATAACCATTAGCATGTATAATCCTCTCCGATTGGATTTACAACAACCTCAATTAAATTCTACAATTCATAGACTATCCAGTAAATAAACCAAGTTATTTATTTTTTGTATAGCTTAATTTCTTTTATATTAATTATTATTTTTATGGATACATCAATAGATTTTACAAAACTATTAGTGACCATATTTGGTAGGTAGGACTTTTCACAATTTCAAATATTGAGTTTTGTCATTTAATATGGTATCAAAGAAAAACCAGCGATTTTGTATTCCCCAAATAATAATATAATAACGTACAAAATTCGTAAATCTTTAGATTTGTTCATAACGAAATAAGTCAAATGTTCAAAGATTGCTGTATTTTTGTTATACAATTTCATTTACACCGAGATAATATATTCATATAAATAGAAGACAGTTGCTACACATATGGTACAATTATTAACACATGCATTACTATATTTACTTGTTGAGACTTAAATAGTACCTTTACATGATTAGTATATCTAGTAGGTGTCGTAATACTAAAATAAGTTACTATTACGAAATTGTATAGATGATATTGTATAATAACAACCTTCTAATTGTTCAAGAAGTAGCGGATAATCGCTTACCGAGAAGTAGTTGTCTTTGACCGGAATGGTCACGGATCTCTTGAGTACCTGTTCATCAACTTCGCTGGACACGCCTACTCCCATGAGTCGCGCTTTCTGAAAATGCATCACTTTTTTACACACGCACTTAAATTATTGTATTAAAACACCCGCAAATAAACAAACACAAAAATATCTGCAATAAATTAATTAAATATTTTAATACTAAATACCGGCTATTATATAATTATGTCTGCTATGATAACTGCAAGTAAAGCATTATATGATTATGAATTTAAACTCTTTTAGTTTAAATATAGGATTGTTTCTTAAAGTGTATGCATAACCATGGTTTAATAGAACTACATATATTACTTTAGCTGTAGCTTCATAGATAATTAGTTAATAATCATATATATCCATCTATATATATATATATATATATATATATATATATATATATTTATATATATATATATACATATATATATATATACATATATATATATATATATATATATATATATATATATATTTACAAGTTATTAATGTGACCCCGGAATGACCATTTACCTGTTTCAATTTTAATACTTCATCGTAGTAGCCGTTGATATCTAAGGTAGGTTTTCCGTCTGTTATAAGCATCACAACATCCGGTGCAAACTTTCTATCACCGGCACTCTCGATGAGAACTTTAGTACGAGTAAGACGTAGGGCTCCAGTGGTGTTAGTTTTACCGCTCTGCAGGTAGTAGTAGGGCGTGGTTGTAGTGACGATGGTGGAGTGTAATGGTTCCCGTAGTATTGTTATTCCACTTCGTAGGGGGGTAGCCGTTATAAGAGCTGTGCACAGGGAACCCGCCGTGTTAGTAGTTGGATAGGACATAATTAGTAGTTGCATATTGAAGATAATTTAACATGATCATGGTGATATATATCGTATCTATTATTGGTTCTTCCTATATATCACGGTTTGAATTATTACCGTATGCTTTACATGTTTATATTGTGTTTGCTGTGACGTGAGTGACGTATGTAAATAAAGATTTACAGGGTTACGGAGATCGGTAGTGAGCGTGTTTAGAATGATACAGTGTATGGTCCACTAAGAGAATGGTAGGTTTACTAACGTCAAAATGCAACATGCCAATAGCTGATTTGACGTCATTTGCATTGTCGTACTGAGATAATGAGAAATCTAGTTTCGCGCGACTCCCGAAAGTCACCACAGATATGCGATTTCTCTGTGAACTCACTTTCAGCCTGTCTATCACATTACTCAGGAACTCTTTGATGTACCGCCAGTTATCTATGGTATCGTCGGCGATAGAGCCCGACCCGTCAATCAGGAACACCAGATCCATCTCGCAAGCTGCGAAATGGGGCGTGGTTAGTTGGAAAGTATTGAAGCGTATCTGCAAGGCTGATATGAAGGGTGATTACTAATTATTAATATAATAATAAATATAATATATAATAATATAATTAATATATTAACTTCACATTAAAATAACTGTACTCGTGTATTTAGTTATTTATCAAATATATTAATTTATATCAAATATATATCATTATTTATTATTAATTTATTGATTATGTTTTTAGCAAAATATATTATATTATAATAATAATAGTTTATTATTGACGTCATTATATTTCATTATTAGTTATTAATTAAGCGGTTATAATTATTTAATTTATTAATCGTTATAGTTTATGAAGAAAGATTCCTGGTTGATATTCGTACACGCGTTTATTTTCCAAACGAACGTTTTTTAGGTTTTTCCGGAGTGATTGTTTCAGGTTGAGTAGTAGTGGTTTTCTCGTAGGGTTTCGTGGTGCTGAAGCAAGCCAACTTCAGGATATCTGCGTGATCGGAGTTTACTTGTGAGTTCCTTTACGCGTCGGAAAACTCGCGAATTCGCATCCTTTTGTTTAGCGGTGAAATGCCATTGCCATGGTTACGCGACTACATACAGAATTATATAACGAGGACCTCTCAGTATGCTATTGAGTTTGTTGAAATCTTCTACCCTAAAGAAATTGTCGTTCACCGGTCTCGACACCGTTTTCTGCATTACGGACACGTCGACTTTCTGAGTAACACCTATACCGATGATCCTCGTTCCCTGTCGAGATCGTGGGATAGAGTTCAATATAAGGATGAGGCCGTTAGAGGTGTAATGATGCCGGATGACAATATCTAGATGGAAAATAGCAAATATTGTGGAACTATCTCTTCGATCATCTGAATAAGTGATGTACACTTCGTATTTAGTTATTTCTTATTTATATTAAACGGGATTTATATTAAACATGTTGATATGTATCGACGTACATAAATAAACTAGTTTTATATTATAGACCTTTAAATACCTTTAAATATAGACTAAACTTTATACTTATAATGCATCCTTAAACTTATACCATGCCTTAATAGTATATCAAACCTCATTATTTTGACCACGACATTATTATTATCCCATAGGCCACACCCTCAACAATAGGCATAACTATAAGCACCTAATTATATATTATATCGCTAATATTATAGGATACTCTACTTTAATAATGTGAGTTGATATCAATATCTACACACCCACACCTATAGTCGGACCCGTAGACTAACATTAACTCCAATTTTCTTGAGCGCTTCCACCTCGCCAATATAGCGTGACTTCTCGATTGTGTTGACCCCATCGGTCATCAATACCACTACATTGGGAGCCGAGTCGCGCATGCCATATTTAGAGGAAAACACTCGTTCTCTGGTCAAGCGGAACGCTCCCGATGTATTCGTAGAGCCGCCCTAGGAGTATACGTGGTTACAAGGTTAGTTTGTAATAAAGTAATAATGAGCCTGTAATGAGGTTGTAATGAGGATGTAATGAGGATGTAATGAGGTTGTAATGAGGTTGTAATGAGGATGTAATGAGGTTGTAATGAGGTTGTAATGAGGTTGTAATGAGGTTGTAATGAAGTTGTAATGAGGTTGTAATGAAGTTGTAATGAGGTTGTAATGAGGTTGTAATGAGGTTGTAATGAGGTTGTAATGAGGTTGTAATGAGGTTGTAATGAGGATGTAATGAGGTTGTAATGAGGTTGTAATGAGGTTGTAATGAGGTTGTAATGAAGTTGTAATGAGGTTGTAATGAGGTTGTAATGAGGTTGTAATGAGGTTGTAATGAGGTTGTAATGAGGTTGTAATGAGGTTGTAATGAGGTTGTAATGAGGTTGTAATGAGGATGTAATGAGGTTGTAATGAGGTTGTAATGAGGTTGTAATGAGGTTGTAATGAGGTTGTAATGAGGTTGTAATGAGGTTGTAATGAGGTTGTAATGAGGTTGTATTGAGGTTGTAATGAGGTTGTAATGAGGTTGTAATGAGGTTGTAATGAGGATGTAATGAGGTTGTAATGAGGTTGTAATGAGGTTGTAATGAGGTTGTAATGAGGTTGTAATGAGGTTGTAATGAGGATGTAATGAGGTTGTAATGAGGTTGTAATGAGGATGTAATGAGGTTGTAATGAGGTTGTAATGAGGATGTAATGAGGATGTAATGAGGTTGTAATGAGGTTGTAATGAGGTTGTAATGAGGTTGTAATGAGGTTGTAATGAGGTTGTAATGAGGTTATGATGAGGTTGTAATGAGGTTGTAATGAGGTTGTAATGAGGTTGTATTGAGGTTGTAATGAGGTTGTAATGAGGTTGTAAGGAAGTTGTAATGAGGTTGTAATGAGGTTGTAATGAGGTTGTAATGAGGTTGTAATGAGGTTGTAATGAGGTTGTAATGAGGTTGTAATGAGGTTGTAATGAGGTTGTAATGAGGTTGTAATGAGGTTGTAATGAGGTTATAATGAGGTTGTAATGAGGTTGTAATGAGGTTGTAATGAGGTTGTAATGAGGTTGTAATGAGGTTGTAATGAGGTTGTAATGAGGTTGTAATGAGGTTGTAATGAGGTTGTAATGAGGTTGTAATGAGGTTATAATGAGGTTGTAATGAGGTTGTAATGAGGTTGTAATGAGGTTGTAATGAGGATGTAATGAGGATGTAATGAGGTTGTAATGAGGTTGTAATGACTTTGTATTGAGGTTGTAATGAGGTTGTAATGAAGTTGTAAGGAGGTGGTAATGAAGTTGTAATGAGGTTGTAATGAGGTTGTAATGAGGTTGTAGTGAGGATGTAATGAGCCTGTAATGAGGATGTAATGAGGTTGTAATGAGGTTGTAATGAGGTTGTAATAAGGTTGTAATGAGGTTGTAATGAGGTTGTAATGAGGTTGTAATGAGGTTGTAATGAGGTTGTAATGAGGTTGTAATGAGGTTGTAATGAGCCTGTAATGAGGATGTAATGAGGTTGTAATGAGGTTGTAATGAGGTTGTAATGAGGTTGTAATGAGGATGTAATGAGGTTGTAATGAGGTTGTAATGAGGTTGTAATGAGGTTGTAATGAGGTTGTAATGAGGTTGTAATGAGGTTGTAATGAGGTTGTAATGAGGTTGTAATGAGGTTGTAATGAGGTTGTAATGAGGTTGTAATGAGGTTGTAATGAGGTTGTAATGGGGTTGTAATGAGGTTGTAATGAAGTTGTAATGAAGTTGTAATGAAGTTGTAATGAGGTTGTAATGAGGTTGTAATGAGGTTGTAATGAGGTTGTAATGAGGTTGTAATGAGGTTGTAATGAGGTTGTAATGAGGTTGTAATGAAGTTGTAATGAAGTCAAGATATGAGGTGCTAGCCTAATTGTGGCAGAATAGTCATATTAACCGCATTCTTTACTAACATCGTAGTTCAGCTTATCGATGGCTTTCAGGATGTTGGCTTTAGAATGGTACTGATTGAAATCAAACTCCAGATTAGCGGAAGTGCCGAAAGTCACTATGGCCAGTTGGGTTTGCTTTCGACCGAGGCTTAACGTACCAACCAATATCTCCAAAAACTTCTTTATTGCCACCCAATTTGATTCATCATTGTGCTCATCTTTTATTGAGCCAGAGCCATCGACTACTATAGCGAGGTCCATTTCGCATACTATGAGCAATTGTGTATATATATGTATGTGTATATATATATATATATATATATATATATATATATATATATATATATATATATATATATATATATATATATATATGTATATATATATAAAGAGGGATTTTACTCTTAAATAAAATTTATTTCTATTATCACTAGTATTATCAAATATTTTCGAACATTGAATACTACCTACCTATGGGTGGAAGACTTCCGGTTGGCTCTACTGTAGTAGAAACCAGTGATTTTTTAGTAGTTTCAGTAATTGGACTAGTTATTGTTGGTTCGGTAGTAGTGGTAGTAGGCTCGGTAGTGGTGGTGGTTGGTTCGGTAGTGATGGTTGTTGGTTCGGTAGTGGTAGTGGTTGGTTCGGTAGTGATGGTTGTTGGTTCGGTAGTGGTAGTAGTGTGCTGAGTGGTAGTAGCTACAGTAGTTGTGGTTGTCGCGATTGCTTTACTAGTAGGTCGGGTGAGATTGAAGCAGGCTTGGCTGATTAAAGAGTTCAAGATGGTGTTAAGGGCTCCGAACTGCTTGACGAGGAAGAAATTACTAGTCGTCGGCTCAGATACTATTTTCAGCAACTCATCGGTGTCTACCGAGCTTCCAATCCCGATACCGATCAAACGAGACTGGGGAGAGTTAGGAGGGTTAGACTGAGGTATAGTAACGAGGTTAGTAGTCTAGACGGGTGTAGAGTATCGTTGTGCGTAATAGATATAGTTAATGTCGAGTATGGAGGTCTATATGAGTTTAATGGAGTGATGATTTAAATGTGTTAGGTGTCTGGGTAAATACTACCTAGAAAATACTACCTAGGGTAAATATGATTATAGTGATGGGGTTGTATGTTAGTTATATAGAGTATAGGCCCTTCACCGTAAGTGTGTTGTATATTGATCTATTAAGTTTTGTTGTAGTACTAGCAAATGGCAGTGAATTTAAGGTAATGGTAATGTATAATTTGAGTGGGATGTAGTAGTGGAATATTTACAATTATGAAGGTTATTATAGGTATTGAAATATGCGGTTTGTAGTATATGGTGCTGGATATAGGTTAGAGTCGGATATAATCGTTTGAGTTAGGTTGCTATGATAGTGTTTACGTATGGAGTAGTGTTTAACGGTATGCGGCGGCAGTGATAGGACGTGGAGTACTGGATGCATGGCGGGGTGGTGAAGTGGGCCATAGTACGGGACTATAGCGAATACGGCGATGGAGCTGGAATATGGTTGCACTAACAGTCTTTTTGAACTTGATGGACTCGGATATTAGTTTATTTTTTTCCTTGGTGTTCACACCATCTGTCAGCAATATGGATACGTCCTTACTACCAGGTCTGTCACCCGCTTCCTCCCTGAACAGTTGTTGACGCGTTAGTCTCAACGCTCCCGATGTGTTTGTATTACCTCCCTGTGGCGGGTATAGTTATGACGTATTATGATGCCCCGAAATCGAAATCAATGCATTTAGTTATGAATGACAATTCGGTTGAAACGAAGCTTGATTTAAATCGATAATTTTCCGGTAATATCTTTAAGAAGTATTGTACTTACATCGTTGATTTTAATTCCGCCCTACTGCACTACAAAACAACATCATTACCTTACTTATAGACTACTGCTAGTCAACTGCTTCAAAACCTCCACCCAACACTCCTAATAGGAATACTAACACCGTAGTAGATATTCTGTATTCCCTCAGTTAGATCTTTGACGTTGTTGTACTTGTTAAAATCGAAAACCAACGTCGCCAGATTTCCGAAACTTACAACAGCAACCTGGGGAAGAGGCGTGGTTATAAACTTACAACAACAACCTGGGGAAGAGGCGTGGTTATAAACTTACTACAGAAACCTGGGGAAGAGGCGTGGTTATAAACTTACTACAGAAACCTGGGGAATAGGCGTGGTTATAAACTTACTACAGCAATCTGGAGAAGAGGCGTGGTTATAAACTTACTACAGAAACCTGGGGAAGAGGCGTGGTTATAAACTTACAACAGAAACCTGGGGAATAGGCGTGGTTATAAACTTACTACAGAAACCTGGGGAAGAGGCGTGGTTATAAACTTACTACAGAAACCTGGGGAAGAGGCGTGGTTATAAACTTACTACAGAAACCTGGGGAAGAGGCGTGGTTATAAACTTACATCAGAAACCAGGGGAAGAGGCGTGGTTATAAACTTACTATAGCAACCTTGAGAAGAGGTGTGGTTATAAACTTACTACAGAAACCAGGGGAAGAGGCGTGGTTATAAACTTACTACAGAAACCAGGGGAAGAGGCGTGGTTATAAACTTACTATAGCAACCTTGAGAAGAGGTGTGGTTATAAACTTACTACAGAAACCAGGGGAAGAGGCGTGGTTATAAACTTACTACAGAAACCTGGGGAAGAGGCGTGGTTATAAACTTACTACAGAAACCAGGGGAAGAGGCGTGGTTATAAACTTACTACAGAAACCTGGGGAATAGGCGTGGTTATAAACTTACTACAGAAACCAGGGGAAGAGGCGTGGTTATAAACTTACTACAGAAACCAGGGGAAGAGGCGTGGTTATAAACTTACTACAGAAACCTGGGGAAGAGGCGTGGTTATAAACTTACTATAGCAACCTTGAGAAGAGGCGTGGTTATAAACTTACTACAGAAACCAGGGGAAGAGGCGTGGTTATAAACTTACTACAGAAACCAGGGGAAGAGGCGTGGTTATAAACTTACTATAGCAACCTTGAGAAGAGGCGTGGTTATAAACTTACTACAGAAACCAGGGGAAGAGGCGTGGTTATAAACTTACTATAGCAACCTGGGGAATAGGCGTGGTTATAAACTTACTACAGAAACCAGGGGAAGAGGCGTGGTTATAAACTTACTACAGAAACCAGGGGAAGAGGCGTGGTTATAAACTTACTATAGCAACCTTGAGAAGAGGCGTGGTTATAAACTTACTACAGAAACCAGGGGAAGAGGCGTGGTTATAAACTTACTACAGAAACCAGGGGAAGAGGCGTGGTTATAAACTTACTACAGAAACCTGGGGAATAGGCGTGGTTATAAACTTACTACAGAAACCAGGGGAAGAGGCGTGGTTATAAACTTACTACAGAAACCAGGGGAAGAGGCGTGGTTATAAACTTACTACAGAAACCTGGGGAAGAGGCGTGGTTATAAACTTACTATAGCAACCTTGAGAAGAGGCGTGGTTATAAACTTACTACAGAAACCAGGGGAAGAGGCGTGGTTATAAACTTACTACAGAAACCAGGGGAAGAGGCGTGGTTATAAACTTACTATAGCAACCTTGAGAAGAGGCGTGGTTATAAACTTACTACATAAACCAGGGGAAGAGGCGTGGTTATAAACTTACTACAGAAACCAGGGGAAGAGGCGTGGTTATAAACTTACTACAGAAACCTGGGGAATAGGCGTGGTTATAAACTTACTATAGCAACCTTGAGAAGAGGCGTGGTTATAAACTTACTACAGAAACCAGGGGAAGAGACGTGGTTATAAACTTACTACAGAAACCTGGGGAATAGGCGTGGTTATAAACTTACTACAGAAACCAGGGGAAGAGGCGTGGTTATAAACTTACTACAGAAACCAGGGGAAGAGGCGTGGTTATAAACTTACTACAGAAACCAGGGGAAGAGGCGTGGTTATAAACTTACTATAGCAACCTTGAGAAGAGGCGTGGTTATAAACTTACTACAGAAACCTGGGGAATAGGCGTGGTTATAAACTTACTACAGAAACCTGGGGAAGAGGCGTGGTTATAAACTTACTACAGAAACCTGGGGAATAGGCGTGGTTATAAACTTACTACAGAAACCAGGGGAAGAGGCGTGGTTATAAACTTACTACAGAAACCAGGGGAAGAGGCGTGGTTATAAACTTACTATAGCAACCTTGAGAAGAGGCGTGGTTATAAACTTACTACAGAAACCAGGGGAAGAGGCGTGGTTATAAACTTACTACAGAAACCTGGGGAATAGGCGTGGTTATAAACTTACTACAGAAACCAGGGGAAGAGGCGTGGTTATAAACTTACTATAGCAACCTTGAGAAGAGGCGTGGTTATAAACTTACTACAGAAACCTGGGGAAGAGGCGTGGTTATAAACTTACTACAGAAACCTGGGGAATAGGCGTGGTTATAAACTTACAACAGAAACCAGGGGAAGAGGCGTGGTTATAAACTTACTACAGAAACCAGGGGAAGAGGCGTGGTTATAAACTTACTACAGAAACCAGGGGAAGAGGCGTGGTTATAAACTTACTATAGCAACCTTGAGAAGAGGCGTGGTTATAAACTTACTACAGAAACCTGGGGAAGAGGCGTGGTTATAAACTTACTATAGCAACCTTGAGAAGAGGCGTGGTTATAAACTTACTACATAAACCAGGGGAAGAGGCGTGGTTATAAACTTACTACAGAAACCAGGGGAAGAGGCGTGGTTATAAACTTACTATAGCAACCTTGAGAAGAGGCGTGGTTATAAACTTACTACATAAACCAGGGGAAGAGGCGTGGTTATAAACTTACTACAGAAACCAGGGGAAGAGGCGTGGTTATAAACTTACTACAGAAACCTGGGGAAGAGGCGTGGTTATAAACTTACTACAGAAACCAGGGGAAGAGGCGTGGTTATAAACTTACTACAGAAACCAGGGGAAGAGGCGTGGTTATAAACTTACTACAGAAACCAGGGGAAGAGGCGTGGTTATAAACTTACTATAGCAACCTTGAGAAGAGGCGTGGTTATAAACGTACTACAGAAACCAGGGGAAGAGGCGTGGTTATAAACTTACTACAGAAACCTGGGGAAGAGGCGTGGTTATAAACTTACTATAGCAACCTTGAGAAGAGGCGTGGTTATAAACTTACTACAGAAACCTGGGGAAGAGGCGTGGTTATAAACTTACTATAGCAACCTTGAGAAGAGGCGTGGTTATAAACTTACTACATAAACCAGGGGAAGAGGCGTGGTTATAAACTTACTACAGAAACCAGGGGAAGAGGCGTGGTTATAAACTTACTATAGCAACCTTGAGAAGAGGCGTGGTTATAAACTTACTACATAAACCAGGGGAAGAGGCGTGGTTATAAACTTACTACAGAAACCAGGGGAAGAGGCGTGGTTATAAACTTACTACAGAAACCTGGGGAATAGGCGTGGTTATAAACTTACTACAGAAACCAGGGGAAGAGGCGTGGTTATAAACTTACTATAGCAACCTTGAGAAGAGGCGTGGTTATAAACTTACTACAGAAACCAGGGGAAGAGGCGTGGTTATAAACTTACTATAGCAACCTTGAGAAGAGGCGTGGTTATAAACTTACTACAGAAACCAGGGGAAGAGGCGTGGTTATAAACTTACTACAGAAACCAGGGGAAGAGGCGTGGTTATAAACTTACTACAGAAACCTGGGGAATAGGCGTGGTTATAAACTTACTATAGCAACCTTGAGAAGAGGCGTGGTTATAAACTTACTACAGAAACCAGGGGAAGAGGCGTGGTTATAAACTTACTACAGAAACCAGGGGAAGAGGCGTGGTTATAAACTTACTACATAAACCAGGGGAAGAGGCGTGGTTATAAACTTACTACAGAAACCAGGGGAAGAGGCGTGGTTATAAACTTACTACAGAAACCAGGGGAAGAGGCGTGGTTATAAACTTACTACAGAAACCAGGGGAAGAGGCGTGGTTATAAACTTACTGCAGAAACCTGGGGGAGAGGCGTGGTTATAAACTTACTACAGAAACCTGGGGAAGAGGCGTGGTTATAAACTCGGCCATTAAAAGAATAAAGTCAACGACATATAACTTCCAGTCTACAATATTCGGTACTAAGCTAATAACCTGCACCGTGTAGTATATGGCGATATTATATAACATATATTGTGCATTATATAACGTATAATAATTAATATTTTTACTAAAATACACTTTTCCACCTAAGACCGCTATTGTTTCTTTAATCTAGAGGAGTTTGTTTACAGTAGGTATAATTAATTAATATATCTATTTTCAATGGGTTTCACCTTAGATTTTAACTTAAGAATGTACATCCGGGATGCCATATCGAATGTAGTAACGAGCTATCGGTGACAGAAGAATATCCGCTACTTGCTTTCGCTAACCCTTGTGTCCAGTGCGGAGATGGGCAGTTTGCTGACCAGTTTCTGAATGAACGAGATAATATTCGGCCAGTAGGTGTGCACGGTATCATTAATGCTCCCGGAGTGGTCGACGATCAACGCTAGGTCCATTTGACATTCTGCGAATTATGGATGGGGGCGGATCTTATCGTTGGTCATATCTCAACTTAGGCCCAACGTCATAGGGCGTGTCTCATAGCATGGACTTATCTTAACTTATGGGTGTGTCCCATCTCATTTGTGTATATTATAGCGTGTATCATATTATGGGTGTGTATTATATTATGGGCGTATTTCATTAACTTATTGGTTTATCTAATCTCATGGGTTTGTGGTTAATAAATAATGTTATAAAATACGTATGACAACTTATAGGCATATCTAAATGTATCATAAAACAGGAAAATTGCATAGAAATTCATATTAAATGTGCAGTATATAAACGTAATTAATAACATTATTATTATTTATTTTCACTTCAATACTACTTACACTTATAGTATTGATAATAACCGTATTATTACTATCATTGTCACTAATATTACAGATACCAATGCTACTATTAGTACTAATATTATATACACTATTGCTACTAATAGTACTAATACTAATATATTATTATTTTATAATGCTGTTTCGTGTAATTAATTATATATATAATAAACATAAGTATAAATTAGCATTACACATCAGTGCTGTCACTAACGCCACTATATTACTACACTTTGTTAGTGTAACTAATATTACTGCCCATAACAGTTATTAGATTTACATACACAGAGATTCCACTTTAGCACTAATGGTGAAGTTAATTACTGATATGAGAGTACAGAAAATACCAATATTACAGCTATTGGTACAAATGATACGGATATTAAAAATACTAACATTAATATCATTCACACACTAAGAGTACTGTCATTAAGTATGCTTCACTTACTATCACTAATATACTGCTATTATGAACACTAATAGTAGTTATACAAGCATTGCTATTACTATTGACATTAATGGTATACCACTATTGACACTAATGGTAATACCACTACTGACACTACCGGTAATGTCATAACTGACACTACCGGCAATAATGTTAATGACACTAACGGTAAAGCCATTACTTGCACTAATGGTAATACCACTACTGACACTAATTGTAATGTCACTACTAACACTAACGGTAATGCCATTAATGATACTAACAGTAATGCTACTATTGATACTAATGGTAATGCCACTACTGACACTAACGGTAATACCATTACTGACACTAACGGTAATACCATTACTGACACTAATGGTAAAGCCAATACTTTCACTAATGGTAATGCCTCTACTGACACTAATGGTAATGCCATTACTGACACTAACGGTAGAGTCAATACTTGCACTAACGGTGCGTATCGGGTTTACAGAGCTCGGCGTTGATTGTGTTTCGTAACGAAGGTAGATCTTCTACTTCCGCTACCTGGTAGTAATTTGCACTCTGGGGTCTAGTGACCACATTTCTCATGGTATCATCGTGTCCTATGTTTTTGCCGAATGCGATTACCATGAATCTCGCCTGTGTTGGTTAAATATGTACTGGTCATGTTATATTTAGTGGGATGCGATGAAATATAACGTAGCGAAGACGAATAAATGTCAATATTGGTCATAATGGAATGCAAATATCCATATGACGTTGTCAAAGAGATACAGCGATATAAGATTGAGTAAAAGGAAGATAATATAAATATTCTTATAGGCAGAAAATAGGAGATACGTACATGTGAGGGACATTACAAACTTTCTTGTTGATTTCGATGGCCTGCAATTCGAAGTTATCTTTATTCTCTGGTAGATCATCTGTAATGAGGATTACATTGGTCGGTACATAGTCACGATCTTCTCGGTTACTTCTCAGCACACGGCGAATGGTCTCTCGGAGCGCTCCTCCGATATTAGATCCGGTTTTCTAAGTTACGGCGATGCGATAGGAGTTCGCGCAGGAATTAGTTAAGTGGGGGGGGGGAAGAGTAAGAGTTGGAGATGAGTAGCTATTGAAACTGGGAAATCTGAAGAGGAAAATTAATCTAAGCGAAGAGGTGAAGTAGTGAAGTGAGGGAGGAATATTTTAGAAATTAAATGAGGTAAAGTTAAAGTGTAATAATGTAATAATGTAATATACCGATCTAACCGGTTTGAATTTAATTTTATATATGGCCTCGGTGATCTGGTACATGGCAGTGTAATTAGCGAAGGCGAATAGTACTTCGGAATTCTCCGAGTACATGAGCATAGCCACCCGAGTTTTCTTCTCCCCAATTTTCATATTGTGGATTAGGGAAATAATGAACGAACGTAATTTGAACCAGGCAACTGGACCCCTGGAACTCGATGGATGTCCAAATACGAAAACGGTATCGGAATAGCATTCTGAGTGTACGTTATGTGTGCTGTTAATGTATGAATTCGTGTGGCGGCGATATAGTGATAACATATTATTTCTTTAATAAAATCGGAATTTCGATTTTTCATCTACATGTATAAACTAGTATTATGCATTTTCTAAATAGAGTTTATATTATAAATACTTTGAGAATAATTTACCACTAATTTTCATTGAAATTTTTATTTAATTCTTGTAATTTTTAATTTATTTAATCTACTTAAATAGTTTTTGATCTATTAAAATTAACTTGTGTAAATATTGTAACTAAATTCATATATTACATAAATTATCCATGAATGGTAGTGATATTGGATTACTAAATGACAATTAAATATTGAAAAATATTGAAAATTAAAATTCTAAATATATATTAATTATAATAATATCCAATATTAATCAGAATTGTAAGCAAATGGGATTGATGCATATATTATAAGGTTCTATATCTGTAGAAACCTGATGGCGGAGGAGTTATCGTAGTATGTATTGTTGTTTCATCAGTTACTTTTATTGTTGATGCATTAGTTGGGGTTTCATTAGTATAATCAATAGTAGTTTCAGTAGTTTCTGAAATAGTTAATATGAAATTTAAATAAATATATATGAATATTATAATAAATTAAATAAAAGAAAATTTGTTATAACAAAACATTTTTTTATTGCATTGATATAAGTATTGTTACTAACGTAGGTTAATATACTGGTATTATGAATATTAATAATAGTAATACAAGCAGTGCTACTACTATTGAAATTAATGGTATGCCATTACTGGCACTAATGGTATGCCACTATTGACACTAATGGTAATGCCACTACTGACACTAATGGTAATGCCACTACTGACACTAACGGTAATGTCACTACTGACACTACCGGTAATGACGTTACTGATACTAACGGTAAAGCCACTACTGACACTAATGGTATGCCACTATTGACACTAATGGTAATGCCACTATTGACACTAATGATAATGCCACTACTGACACTAACGGTAATGCCACTACTGACACTAACGGTAATGCCACTATTGGCACTAATGGTATGCCACTACTGACACTAATGGTAATGCCACTACTGACACTACCTGTAATGTCACTACTGATACTACCGGTAATGACGTTACTGATACTAACGGTAAAGCCACTACTGACACTAATGGTATGCCACTATTGACACTAATGGTAATACCACTACTGACACTAATGGTATGCCACTACTGACACTAATGGCAATGCCACTACTGACACTACCTGTAATGTCACTACTGACACTACCGGTAATGACGTTACTGATACTAACGGTAAAACCACTACTGACACTAATGGTAATGCCACTATTGACACTAATGATAATGCCACTACTGACACTAACGGTAATGGCGTTACTGACACTAACGGTAATGCCGCTACTAAACACTAATGGTATACCACTATTGACACTACTGTCAATGCCACTATTGACACTAACGGTAATGTCACAACTGACATTATCGGTAATGACGTTACTGGCATTATAGGTGATTATACAATAGATGCTTATGGGATTAAGGCAAATATTATAAGGTTTTATATCTATACAAACCTGATGGCGGAGGAGTTATCGTAGTATGTATTGTTATTGCATCCGTTACTTTCTTTGTAGTTTCATCAGTTACTTTTATTGTTGTTGCATCAGTTGGGGTTTCATTAGTATAATCAATAGTAGTTTCAGTAGGTTCTGAAATAGTCGATATGAAATTTATACAAATATATTTGAATATAATAATATATTAAATAAAAGAAAATTTGTTATAACAAAACATTTGTTGTATTACATTGATATAAGTATTGTTACAAACGTATGTTGAACCAATTCACAATATTTTTCATAATTAGAACTATCTGAGATACAAGGAAAAAGTTATTCTGGAAAGGTTGCGTAACAGATTTCCTGACGATTGTCGTGTTCATCTCTTGACCAATGGCAATTATCATATACCTGGACTGTATTAATTAAGAGAGATTCTTAGTAAATGAATACAAATTTAAATTAATTCGCTGACTGTTACTATAAAGTATTATAAACAAACCATTTGCTTGATATGAATAGATTCATTCATATATTTATCGAAAGTCGAATCAGTTGGATTATTTGAGAGATATATCAATAAGTTTTTAACTCCTTCTCTATCTCCCGCTGATTTAACAAATAAATATTCTCGGATATATTTCAAGCTCCTTTGTGTTTTACCAAATCCATTCTTAAATATGTAGTTAAAAGTAATATACAAATCAATATTGTATAATACATATGTATATATAATATATATATATATATATATATATATATATATATATATTTATATATATATGTATATATATATATATATATATATATATATATATAATATGTTAATAATGATTATCACTGAATTCAATTTAATTCAGTATCATTAAATAATTGTATTATACATGTATATATTAAATTATTAATATATATTGTGGAATTAAACCTCGTATTTCAGGGTGAGAAGTTCTTCAATGATGGATTCCGAATTGTCATATTTTAAGAAATTAAACTTTATGATATCCTTAAGGTTTGAATTGACGACAGTTGCAAGAGCAATTCTCACAGAGTCCCTATAATAGGTTTTATATCAATGATATGACAGATACAAATGCATAGAATGCATATATCTATGACGTTATAGTGAACATGTTTTCACCTAGGAGTAATTATGAATTTCATAATATACTTGAGAAGTAGTTTCTCACGAAATTATCCCATATTATGTTTTATAGTTATTTCTTTATATAATATATTCCGAATACATTCCTCGAGAAAACTACGAATTTATAAAATCGAAGTTGATAAATCCAAAAATAGCACAAGAATCTTGTTGCAATTCAATGAACAACTTTGACTAATATATCATTGAGTTTAGCTTCGTCTCGCGGTTATATTTTATGCTTGGTAATAAAATGTTAATAAATTTTGTATTTCTTAAAATTATCTCTAAATATTATTAGTACGGTATGTGTTCAACTTTCTAGTTTATGTAAAAAATGTTGTTAGGTATCATTAAATGTATTGTTGTACAAAATTAACTTTCATTATTTTGATATATAATTATTATAATATTACTTATATGTTTATTTTTCTTTCAAGTTTGTTTAATAACAATATATGTTTGTGAAATATCATGTAAATAAATACTATATGATACCAACATTGATTATAATCTACTTTATACTATAGCGTAATTTGGTAACTTAAAATATCTCTGTTATTAAGTTATTCATGACCATATGCCGATACTATCAATATCTACTGTAACCTCAAGGATACAGCGATTCTTTATAACGTAATTAATAATCTACTCGTTACTAATTAGTCTGGCAAATTTCACCAACTGCGAAACTTTCAGCTGATTCGTGATCTTCATCGCCGTTAACGTCAATTCAGCGAAAACGTTTTTGGAAGAACCGAACGATGAGTCGATCAGGAATACCAGGTCCAGTTGAACATCTGTTGAGAGTTGGAAGAATTTGCCAAAAAAGCCGGTATATCATTGCGTAACTTAATATGCTATTCATAGATACTTATTTAGAGAACGTCCATATTCTTTTTTTTATTTATATACCGTAATTTACGAAATTAATTCATTCATAATAAACAGACATTAAATGAAATATATATTAACAATTCAATATATAACAGTTAAAATAGTATTTAGTTGATTCGGGTGTAAGCATATTGAATCCCGGTTACTCTATATATACCTTAATAGCCTATTACACCTCAGATTTAATTATAACTCTATATCACTAATCGACTAGTAACGTGTTTTATCATTGCGTTTACTAACCGATCCTATTGTCAGGTGTAGTGACGATGGTCGTCGATTGAGTTCTATAAAGCGGTAGCACCTTTAGTTCCACACATTAATCGCCAGGTTAGAAATGTATTCGTATAATTGGTTATAAATGTTGCACGGAGAGAATTAGACTAAGATAAGGTGGTGTTAAAATACTAAAACTATATTTAAACTATTTATAAATTCTACCAATTATCTGCATAAGTTATAGTAAGAAGAAGTAATCCATTCTTGAAATGACAATGCACAATATTACTTAAAAGGTTATTAAATAATAAAAAACTATCCATGGGAAACGACACATCTCGTATTTAGATATCAAGTTCAAAGTTTAATATTCCACCGTTTCTGGGATTTTAGTCCAAAACGATAAAAAAAATTAAACGTTTTTATAAAAAATGTATAAAAATGTATACAATTTTTTTTAAACATTTTTATATTAAATATTTTAATATTGTGTACAGATTGTGTTTACAATATATAATATTGTGTTTACTCCCGACCTTGTTATACTAATTAGTAGTTTAGCAATTTGATCAACATATAAAAAATGCATTCCGTATTCACTATAGGGAAAAGTCGCCACAGAGCAACGTTTTTATGATAAATAAGTAATGTCAATATATATATAACTATATATAAGTAATGTAAATATATATATATATATATATATATATATATATATATATATATATATATATATATATATATACCTCCGTAAATAGAGACAATCTAGATAGTGATCGCTAAGAAAATGCTTACTTGGTTATCTGCACAGTGGTGGTAGATGGTAGTCCTGGTGTCGTAGGTCTTCCTGGGGTAGTGATATGTTTCGTATCGTTGTTGGTAGTCGGTTTTCCTGGAGTCGTGGGTCTTCCGGGAGTAGAGACGTATTCCATAGTGATTTTAGTAATAATGGGTGAATAAGGTCCGGTTGGTTTCGAGGGCGTGGTTTGGCGTTCCGTAGTGGGCGTGGTTATACGTGGCGATTGCGGACCGGTTGGTTTCGAGGGCGTGGTTTGGCGTTCCGTAGTGGGAGTGGTTATACGTGGCGATTGCGGACCGGTTGGTTTCGAGGGCGTGGTCTGGCGTTCCGTAGTGGGCGTGGTTATACGTGGTGATTGCGGACCGGTTGGTTTCGAAGGTGTACTTATTTTAAATGGGTTTCCAGGAGTCGTAGGCCGACTTGGAGTCGTACCGAAGTATGTGGTTGTAGTAGTAACGGGAGTGTTTGTAGTCGTGATTGCGGACGTGGTTGCGTACGTGGTTGTGGGCGTTGTTGTGGGCGTAGTTGTGGGCGTAGTTGTGGGCGTAGTTGTGGGCGTCGTTGTGGGTGTGGTATTAGAAACCCCGGTGGTTTTCGGACTGACATGCCACCAATTCGGTGTGGTCGAGTTACTGGCGAGTGTCAAGTTGTAGTTGGTGTATTTCTTGGTAGTGGTAGTGAGTGCGGTGGACTTTGTCAGAGCAGGGCTGCGGTTGTACCATTTCGGAGTAGTTATGGCGACGCATGCTGAAATGTAACTAGTCGTTAAATAAAGCAACAATTTCTGAAAGTTTCTATCATATGCCTGGATTAACTGGATATTAGCAAACTTTTAACTCGACTCTCTTTATCTATCTAATATTTATATATCTTACGTAATCATGATTAAGTTAGTTTATGTTCATGTGACCAATACTATATTATTACGCTGAGCTAAGTCGCTATTAATCAATGTATAAGATTATCATAGTGCACCTATATAAAATAATAGGGCAAACCCGATTACTCAGAAGTTATTCTTCTATTATAAGTTTAACCATAAATCAATTACTAAACGTACATTTTTTATTTTTAAACATAATATATATATATGTGTGTGTGTATGTGTGTATATGTATAATGTATTGTACATTGTCAATATAGTTATGTAATATTATCGTATAAAAATAATCTAAATTGAAATATTAATTGATAAAGATATGATTTATTATTGCTATTTAAAAATAAATTATTTCGTATCTCTATCAAGACTAATTTTAGTATACTTTTACATATACCGTAATAACTTAATTTGAGCTAATTTAGTGACAATGTAGACTTTAGAAAGTTGTATAACTTGTATATATCATTATAAATAGAGGATAATAAATCTAAAAATACATAAATAAATTGTTATAAAATCATCAGACTAGATTTAAAAGAAAAAAATTAATTTTTAACAAAATAATTATTTAATTATAAGAGAAATAAAAATTAATTTATAAATATGGCATGGAATGTTAATTTTGTTAATTATGTATATCATATTTTGTTTAAATATGATAACCTCGATGCACTGGTCAAGTAAGCCCAGTGTCTTATTTGCCACTAAATAGTCGTTATAGCCAAACAATGAAATCTTTTGTTAGAAGATAAAAAAATAGAAAGGCCTCTATCATAAATTATAGAGAGAGAAAGTAACATTAGAAAATATTTCATCATTTCTACTATCAATGTAATATACTTTGAAATTCTCACGAAAAACTTAGGCATGTAGAAATGTAAAAAATCGACATTATATAGTCATGTGAATATTGTATCATTACTTCGTATTGGAGCTAATCTATTGATATATAATTGAGGTGAGATACATACTATATCAAAATATATATAAAATAGTAGATATAGTATAATAATTAAAAAATTATGATTTTATAATATACATGCTACCAGCATGGATAATATAAAACGTACATGTTATATTGTATTGAGATACTATAGTAGATTTATAAGTTTTGGTGTTTATATGTTTTAGTAGTATATGCATCGTTGATAATGATAAATTTTATATAGTACTATATGTATTAGAATACTTTTTTGTGTGCCTATTGGTGATATATTATCTAGGAAATTGAGGCTCTGGTTTCACTGTGATCAGTGGTGTACGACATACAATGTACGACATACAATGTACGACATACAATGTACGACATACAATGTACGACATACAATGTACGACATACAATGTACGACATACAATGTACGACATACAATGTACGACATACAATGTACGACATACAATGTACGACATACAATGTACGACATACAATGTACGACATACACTCTACGACATACAATGTACGACATACAATGTACGACATACAATGTACGACATACAATGTACGACATACAATGTACGACATACAATGTACGACACACAGTGTACGACACACAATGTACGACATACAATGTACGACATACAATGTACGTCGTACATTGTAAGTATAAATATAAATAACACTCGGGTGATAATTTGTTTTGGGAAGACTTTTTTTGAAAAGTTTCCCTTTGTAAAGTATACCTCTGAAGAGGTCAGGGAATGCATATATATATTGTCATTATGCTATATGGGATGTATCATCTTACTGCATGCATTGTATAGTTCGTATAATATATTCACAACACGTTGGTATATTATTTATCTTTAGATTTAGATATATAAATGCATCGCTATATTAATTTTAAATACGAATTTAATTTAGTGGTGAATTTGTAACCTGATATAATGCATATCCAAAACACTAGTATTGTCCTTGCGGAAGTCATGCCCTAGCGATATACTATTGATAGGCTTTTAGATGCCTCCTTTTCTTACTTATTCTCTAAGTATCTTTATTTGTTTGATTGTTTTTACGATGGGATGATATCCGAAACGTCGGTTTGAGGCGCTGGCGTCAAAATGGGTGTCAACGACTTTGCACGCTCGACTCCGTGGTTGCCGTCTCCTATATTTATCTTTAGCTCTCTCTCTCTTTCTCGCCAACTCGTAACTGAGGAATCACCTGCGAAAAAGAATGTAGTCTGATCCGGATGAAATAACGTTCCGATCGAATGAAATCACGCCCGCTATCCTACCCCTCGTGCTACCCAGCCTACCAAGCCGCGCCCACGCTAAAATACATCACCGTTATTATCACCTAGCGAGTATATCGTCTCGTAAATATGACATGAGTTGCAAGAATGGTATCAGCGAAGAATACCTTATTGTCCGCAAATACAGATATTTATATCGGTAGCATCGCGATAGATAGAGGCAAATTATATTCTTATAAATTTGATGAGCTATGTTCAGTTAAATTTTATTCTAATTTTATTATTACATTAAGACCTATCGCTTAATCCATGCTAAATACACCTATTCATATACATCTTCCTAATCGCATTAATATGTTGTTAATGCACTAGTAACTACATTATTTGTTTCCTACCATATACATTTATTTAAGTTATATATGATAATTTCTAAAGTTTATTGTTATAATTGGATTTAAAATTCTTATAATCTCTTTCAAACTGTGAATCGCTAAACTTATTTGAATGGTAAAGCACTTAAAATTATTATCTATTTCAACGAAAGCATTCTTTAGTACCGTTAATAATAAAAATAGCATCAGTCGAAATTATAATAACCTTTATTATAGCGATACCGAGATGGAATGAAACTAATGCAGTACAATAATTCTAGCATAGCTAATTCGTCACGGTTAAAATAACACACCTAGAGCCTACACCCCACCTGAAGATGTAATTTATCGATTTCGTTTTTTTCTACTACGCTAGTATGTCATTCTCGACTCATCTCAACTCAGCTACCTCATCGGTACCTGCATTTCTGACATTCCAGGTCTATTATTTTACGGTTTAGTTTATAGTTGGAATGAAAATTACGAGAATACGATGAATGTAAATGTATGTAGTTATTTCATATCGACGAAATGGGATCTAATTCATTAAGAGATCTAATTCATTAATAGATTATAGTTACAATATAATATGGTATAATTCTATATCTGACGATTTATAAATATTATATTGAACATATACATTTATTATTAAGTAAGGCACGCTCATTATAAATTTATAATTAAATATTACAATATTTATTGAAGTTATATAACATGGAACACTACATTTATATTAAATATGTATGTGCATATAATATTAAGTAACTATATTTATATATAGAGTAAATATACTATAATTATATGGTAGAGATATTGTATAAAAATGTTTAATATAATTTAGATTTTATAACATTTAAAAAGGCAGTTTATTTGCGTTTTACCTGAACTGTCAAATAGAAACGTAACCTTTACATAACATACATTTTAAGGTAATAAAGAATCTATAAATATTCATTAAATTGAGCGAATAGTTTTGAGTATTTATTTTATTTACATTTCTTAAATTTCTTACATTTTTATTTACTTCATATATATTAATACGTTAGTGAATCATGCTCTCGTAATGACAGATTTACGAGAAATATATTAATTATTTATTAATGAACTATTATTTGAGATCATAGTAAAATTATTATGATATATTTGAGATCACTGTTTAATAAAGCTCGTGTATTAAGTTTACTGACCGTTTCAAAGTTAATTTTCACATAAATTATATACATAACTCGTACATGAACAATTGTAACATATAAATTATATAATTAATACATCTATTATAAACTAAAATAATATATTAAGTTTATGAAGTACAATATGCTTATTTATATATATATATAATTTTATGTTGTAAACTTAAATTGAATAATATCTACTCAACATCTACGATATATTTATATTCAGAATCGAATACCTAATATTAAGACACTATATATATATGCTCCAATCTCGCATATTATGAAATATTTCGAAATGACCGGTGATAAATATATTATAACGTAAATTATATGTTGACAATTTTATTTATATGTATATAGAGATCGAAAATATTTGTTCTTTATAATATAATATATATAATATATTATAATAATTCTCTTATAAGGATTGTTTCTTTTATAAAAATTAAAAGTAATGACAAACTATTGGTTATTTATAATTATGTATTATGTCACTTTCATATTATATTTAATTACAGAAGTTAATATCAAATAAGTTAATATAATTATATTGACTATTCTATTTCTTAATAATAATCCAAGATATATTCACAATCGCTAAGAATAAGATAAATGTATTATTTATTTATTTGTATAGTCAAAATTATTCATTTATCATGTAATTTAAATATAATTTGCTTCGTTACTACAATACACATGTATATTAATTTACAGTTATAAAAAAATAGGCAAATTAGAATTATATGAGATTTTAAATATTAATCTGTTTATATTCAATGCTATCCTAGGTATGTGATATATCACTTTCTATGGTATATTATAAAATAAGTTAAATGCTGATCTATTAGGGTACATTATTCGTGTTAAATTATTCTTATATGAGGTGCAATGCGTAAAGGAATACAATAAAAAAAATTTATTCACATATCAATTGAGTAATATATCAATCAAATGATGAGACCTATTGTCAAAGTAAATTCTCTGAGATTTTAAGCTTCAAGTGTATGTATGATAAATTTGTTAAGATATATGTATACATTTCATTCGGTATTTGTATAATGAGTTATAGATTAACTCTTCATCGATGATTCAGTGTAAAATGATGTCGAAATAGATCAAAAAGAAATAGTAGTAGTAGTAGTAGTAGTAGTAGTAGTAGTAGTAGTAGTAGTAGTAGTAGTAGTAGTAGTAGTAGTAGTAGTAGTAGTAGTAGTAGTAGTAGTAGTAGTAGTAGTAGTAGTAGTAGTAGTAGTAGTAGTAGTAGTAGTAGTAGTAGTAGTAGTAGTAGTAGTAGTAGTAGTAGTAGTAGTAGTAGTAGTAGTAGTAGTAGTAGTAGTAGTAGTAGTAGTAGTAGTAGTAGTAGTAGTAGTAGTAGTAGTAGTAGTAGTAGTAGTAGTAGTAGTAGTAGTAGTAGTAGTAGTAGTAGTAGTAGTAGTAGTAGTAGTAGTAGTAGTAGTAGTAGTAGTAGTAGTAGTAGTAGTAGTAGTAGTAGTAGTAGTAGTAGTAGTCGTAGCAGTAGTAGTAGTAGTAGTAGTAGTAGTAGTAGTAGTAGTAGTAGTAGTAGTAGTAGTAGTAGTAGTAGTAGTAGTAGTAGTAGTAGTAGTAGTAGTAGTAGTAGTAGTAGTAGTAGTAGTAGTAGTAGTAGTAGTAGTAGTAGTAGTAGTAGTAGTAGTAGTAGTAGTAGTAGTAGTAGTAGTAGTAGTAGTAGTAGTAGTAGTAGTAGTAGTAGTAGTAGTAGTAGTAGTAGTAGTAGTAGTAGTAGTATTAGTAGTAGTAGTAGTAGTAGTAGTAGTAGTAGTAGTAGTAGTAGTAGTAGTAGTAGTAGTAGTAGTAGTAGTAATAGTAGTAGTAGTAGTAGTAGTAGTGTATGTGATATATATATATGTATATATATATATATATATATATATATATTCAGGAGTTCAGAGAGTATCAGAGAGTTCATTTTTGTTTTTGTTAAATAATAAAAGGGAAAATATATATTATTTGCTTTACTAATATGGTATTTAATATATTATTTAAATTTTCCTAATTGAATGCAGAAATATATGTTTGTTTGATATCTATGAGTTCGATTTAAAAACCTTTATGATCCATGTAGTATAGATTCATAAATTCTGTTTAATATACAATCTAGATTATTTCATTTTCTATGGTGTTGGGTAGAAAGAAGATCATGTAACTATTATAAATTATTATATATTTTAATTATAAATACACTATAATCTATAGTTTAAATATCCATTATATATTTTGTAATATATATCATAAATTTGTATATTGAATAGTATATCTTAGGATATTTCAAAATATGCTGGAGTACATTATATATATATATATATATATATATATATATATATATATAAATTTATATATATATACTATATTATATTTTATTATTAATCTAAATTTAATTTCTGATTAATATTACACAACATAACTTTATAGTTATAAAAGCACGTAAGAAATCACACTTAAATAATGATGATAAATATGATCAATTAATTGATAAATGTTATTAAATACAAACTAAAAGTAAAGATTGATATTTTATATTGATTTATATATCTATATTTCCTTGGAATGTCCCCAATGATAGTATTATTAATAGCAAACATATATACTGCTTATTGATATTTAATTTATATTTGTATTGTCTTGTTCCAAAGAATATTGTTATATATTATATTTATGTATATATTGAATACGCATATTTATACCGTCATATCTATTAACATAATGAAATAAACTTAATATAAATTATAATTTTATAAATCATATCATTATGATCGGATGAACAGAATCATACTAAATAATCGCATATGGGTTAACAATCTTCACAAATACATTAAATATATAAAAATAAACTTAATACATCTTGCTTAAAATCAACCTACAATGCAAAATATCAATGAATGGGCAATTTATTAATCAGTAAATAATAAGTAAACTAAACTATTAGATTAAAGAAAATGTTTAATTCACAAATAAATTTTAAATATTTGTTCTATATATCTCATTCATAATATAGATTAAATGTGTCTATATTATGCATTATGAACTATGAATACACACATATGAGTACTCATATGTGTTACTATTTTATAAAAAATCTATAACTACAAAAATCTAACTGAAACACTACATAATTTACTTGAATATATAACCTATTAAATAGTCTATAAATTAAAAAGTAACATAAATAAAGTACTACGCTCGAAGATTTAAATAAACCAAAACCAAAGACCATATCGTTAATTTCATATATTTAAGATTGATTTATATTATTGAAATGTATTCAGAACAAATTATAACAATACATGTTTTGCTACAAATTAAAAACTAAAGATAATTTTCAGGTTACAAATAAAATACTATATAAAAATAACCAGAACTACTCCTAAGCTATCCCACAACTAATTGTGTGACTACTTTATTAAAACATTAATGAAAATAAGAACTAACATCTATTATAAACAACTATATCTCCTTTTATAAAATAACTTTTACTAGAATCACACAATTCTCGAATATACCGAAATATTTAAAGACACTACTTAACACAATACTTCAAAGTCACTACTGTAACATTTCGACTTAAAAAACCCAGACTCAATAATAATGATATTTCTAAGTATAGATCCATATCGCAATGACTGACTTTTATTTTTGAAAAATTAATAATCATATAATTACTTATTACATAATAACCAAATAATTACTTATTACCTAATAGCCATATAATTACGTATTACCTACAAACCAAATAATTACTTATTACCTAATAACAATAACTTATACAATAAATTCCAATCCACCCATAGACAATTGTATTATACTGAATTACTGATACATGTTAACGACTATTTACTTCAATCCACTCGTACTTCAACCTATACTTTATCTATTTATATTACTGAAAGATATATTTAGTGAATACACAGAAATCCATTATCATTTATACGCCGATTAAATAATTAATATGCCCCCAAACCGTAAACTCGATAATTACCAAACCGTTATTAAAAACTGGTGACAACTAACTCTCTAATATTAAAAAAACTACAATGCTAAATATGCACAATGAAATTTCACCATTTCTATAAATAATATACAATAACTTACCGCAATCTAGCAATCTAACCAAATATTTTGTATTTACTATATCTTACAACTTATTTATGAGGTAATACATAAATAATGTCACGAAAATACTAGCTCTAATCTTATCCAATTATGCAATATAGGAAATACGCTACTCATTACTGGTAAGTTACTACTTAATTTCTACTTCATTACTGGTAAACATACACACTTCCCGTTGCATGCGAGTCATGGTAAAACTACTATTTCATTTTACGGATGAATGCATCCGAAAATATCTACATCCACTCAACGGAATTAAAAATATAACACCAGACTTCTTTAACAAAAGAAGTTATAACTGAATGCACATACTGAATATCTACTTACCTAAGTGAATTATTAACTACAAAACTATACCTAAACTATATACTTGGAAACACAAATAAAAGGAAATATGTCCATAAGACTTCATTTAAAATAAATCGGAGAGAGATATGTTCGTAATATTGTTCTCGTCATTTTGTAACAGTCTACACGTATATTGTGGAGTAACTAGATTGTAAACTTTATTTATAAGAACTTTCACAGATATTTAATATGATCCCTTTATATAGCATTATTATAATTTTGTTTTATAAAATATGTTAACTACATATAAATACACATATATATATATATATATATATATATATATATATATATATATATATATATAAATGATAACAATGATATTAAACCACTACATTTACGAAAATAGTATATGCTATTAAATATTATTTATTAAATACTTCCAATCGACATTCATTCAATCAATATATATATATATATATATATATATATATATATATACAAATTAGTTTATATTTAATTCAATTTTAATTAATTTTAAATATTTCATTTATAAATTATATTGCGTCGCTTAATAAGTATAATAAGCTTAATAAATATAATAAGTATATTTTAATAAGTAAATATATATTGTGTAATTTTGTTTACAAAAATGTATAATAATAAGTAGTAGATACAGAGTAGCAATTTAATTACAATATAAAAATGAAATATTTGAAAACAAATCCAAAGTTTAATATTTGTTTATATTATTAGTTTCCTATAGTTTTCATTTAAAAATATATTATATCACATTTTATATTCGTATGTATCAGTTTCTTCGAGTAACTCGGTAATACTGAGAAAATAACATATTATTGTCCGTGTAGGGTTAATAACAAATATTTTAATAGTATGGATACACAAATGTGTTGGTAAATTCATATATGGACACACACATTAAGATACATGTATTATTGTTGCGTTTGAGAATTGTAAACTTTGTGAATAAATACAATATTATAAAATATATCATTGCTACTACTTAATATTAAAAAAATATTTGTATAGTGTAAGTTTAAAATAAAATTTAAATTGTCGTAGTTTAAATATTATATTATATTATTTATTTATTATATATATATATATATATATATATATACTGTTATAAATAATAAAATATCTCAATTAATGAATTTAAATGCAATATTATTATATAAATAATAAAGCCCTGGTAATTTTTTTAGATATTTATAATTTGTATACAAATGTTTGCAAATATTATAATTAGTTCGTCTGAATATTTGCATTTCACGTTGGACTTTTCACCGCTTTTCCAGATAAAGTTCATATGCTACTTACCTTTAATATAACAAGACTGTCAATTAGCAGATCATTATAAATTTAAATGTGTATATTATGTTAATGTTCATAGTGTATTTATTTTACATACGATAACCTGAGTTTTTATTCAAACAAATTTCGGACAGCCTCCAATGTACAAAGTAACAGCATAGCTTAGATGTACAGTAAATGGTATACAATACACGTTCGGTGTACAGTGTACAGTGTACAGTGTACAGTGTACAGTGTCGAAACCATGTGTCATACACTATACCACACCCCAACTTGCGGGCGTCAATCGCACATCACACCCCAACTTGCGGGCGTTAGTCACACACCACACCCCAACTTGTGGGCGTTAGACGCACACCACACCCCAACTTGCGTGCGTTAGTCGCACATCACAACCCAACTTGCGTGCGTTAGTCGCACACCACACCCCAACTTGCGTGCGTTAGTCGCACATCACAACCCAACTTGCGTGCGTTAGTCGCACACCACACCCCAACTTGCGTGCGTTAGTCGCACATCACAACCCAACTTGCGGGCGTCAGTCACACATCACAACCCAACTTGCGTGCGTCAATCGCACACCACACCCCAACTTGCGGGCGTCAATCGCACACCACACCCCAACTTGCGTGCGTTAGTCGCACACCACACCCCAACTTGCGGGCGTCAATCGCACACCACACCCCAACTTGCGGGCGTCAGTCGCACACCACACCACACCTTGCGTGCGTTAGTCGCACACCACACCCCAACTTGCGGGCGTCAATCGCACACCACACCCCAACTTGCGGGCGTCAATCGCACACCACACCCCAACTTGCGGGCGTCAGTCGCACACCACACCACACCTTGCGGGCGTTAGTCGCACACCACACCCCAACTTGCGTGCGTTAGTCGCACACCACACCCCAACTTGCGGGCGTCAGTTGCACATCACAACCCAACTTGCGTGCGTAGTTAGTCTCACGCAATCGGTAAACCCCTACATTTTATCACGTCGTTTAAATCCACTTCACTTTCCATTGTTTACTCTTGAGATCCCGAAGCAAGCCATCGAAAATGCCATTCAAGGTTATCTTCTAAGAAATGTAAATAAATTTAGACATGTATGTATGCATAATCGTATATGAATATTACCGTATACTATAAGTAACTCTTTATTGTCCCTATTAATAATAATATAGGTTAATAATTTAATTATTATTTTTAGTAATTTATGTTATGAAATATATGATTCATCTATAATTTATGTTAAAATATATGCATTTTCATAAACAAATTTAAATGTACTTTATTACTTTATTCCAGACTATTATAATGCACTATATAATATGTTATTTTACATAAATATAAATGTATTGCTTTTGTTAGAAGAAATTCGATATTATAATGATATAACAAACGTTAACAAACGTTAATTCTATGAGTAGTGTGAATTGTGACAGCTAGATTTGTATTAGGTAAACTAGTCAAATCTAATTATTTTTGTATTTTGTATAATGTTTTTAGTATTGAGCATTATATAATGCGTATGCGCTTGCACAATTACCTTGTAATTATAAATAGCTTCACCGGAGATTCAATTTACTAACATAATCTATTAATACCATCTACTAACACCATATACAAGTTAAATTTACTTAGAAATCCACCTAATATCACCCGGAAACATAAACTAGGCATTTATATTGACAGTACCACTGAAAATCTTATATTTCATACTTGTTTTAATCTTCTTTGTTCACAGACTTACGCCCAACTAATCACATTTCCAGAGGGAGAATATCGTCTGTTATTATATTTTTTTAATATTGGTCTTCTCTCGTCTGTCATATAAACACGTAGCTAAAATGTTCCTCCGTTCAATTCTCATACTGCATAATACATGTGCATTGCACTGTACACCGTACAGTGTACGTTGTACAATGTACACTGTACACTGTACACTGTACAGTGTACAGTGTACAGTGTACAGTGTACATACATTACACTATACAGTGTATATTCTACAATAAACAGTATACATTGTTCACTTTGATTTCTACAATTCACCTTGTACACTGTACAATGTACAGTGTACACTGTATATTGCCATTATACGTTATACATTATACGTTATACATTGTACGTTATACATTGTACGTTATACATTGTACGTTATACATTGTACGTTATACATTGTACGTTATACATTGTACGTTATACATTGTACGTTATATACTTAATCGCGTGTAATAATTTTAAATGCTAATAACGTAATTTGTTAGCTGAAATCAGCTAACTTATCATATTGATAATTCGTGATGTATTTGATTACACCATGAATCATATACATTGATATACATGTATATAGGTTTATAAATTACTGGTTTAATTTTAAAATCCAAGTACCGTTAATTATAAAAATGCATGAATGTTGTGTATCTTATATATTTATTATATATATATATATATATATATATATATATATATATATATTCTACCAAAGCACTATATATGCCGGATGATAAAGATGATATGCTTTAATATAATACTATAACTAGTAATCTTGTAGATTTTATATTAACTAATTTATATACTATATATATTATAACCAACATGATTACTGGTATAGCGTTTGTTTTATGCAATGTTTAGAACACCATTAACTATGCTTATATACTAAATTGATGTACGGCCTTTCATCTGTTTTGGAGAATTAATTGTTTTCTATGATCGGAAGTGCTGTAGACGGTATTAAGGTGATTAATGGCGTGTATACTCACCCTGCCGTTACTAGGCGATATTTGTGTACTTCTCGAGTAGTTAAAACCGTTAGCTTTTACATTTGAACCGAACCCATCCGTTGTATCTTAAGGATACTGCTCAGCGCTGCATACCTTGGTAAACTGTTAGCTGTACAATGGCCAATGTACATTGTACACTGTACAATTAGTTTACACCGTACCCTGTACACTGTACAGGGTACGGTGTAAACTAATCATATGACCTTCAACCTTAACTACGACTGAATTAATTCTGTCAGGCATCCAGTAGACACCCGCGTAAAGATATTTAGCAACAGTTGTAATTATGTTTCACATTTCCCGCATTCGTCATGCTGTATTTGTCATATTACATGCGTCATGTTATATTTGTCAGGCTGTCGTATACGTTCATATGCTAATATAAACAAGTTTCTCATTAAGCTGTTTAGACTGAAGACCTGCGAGGGATGCAGGACTCGAATGCACTCGATTCGCGTTTGTTTACATATGGTTGTCATGGAGATGACCAGGCATTAGGGATGAGTGAAACTAGAACTAGCTGTCGTATATAAGCCATTAATAGATAAGCCAGTTAATAAACAATTATAATATATACAATGTATATTATATAACAAATACATGTATGCATACAAATAAATAATATCTATCATATTCTCAATTGAATTTATCTATTGATATATATATATATATATATATATATATATTGATATATATATATATATTTATATATATATATATATATATATATATATATTAATACATGTATATATATATTTATATTAAATAGTATATATATTTTATATATAGCTATGTACACTTTATTACAATGTATAATGTATAATGTACATTGTACATTGTAAATTGTACATAACTCAATAAATAATTCTAATATGGTTTTCAATCGATCATTTCAATTATTTATATCATTGGCAATTAATTAGAAGGTCGTATGTGTATATTGTAGTGGAGAATGTTATATTGTATTGTTAACACACGGTTTCACTCAGAATCATTATCTCATACATATATTATTCTGGCAGAGTTTTTATAGTCTTCTAGGCAATTATTTTATATAATATAAATAAGTAGGCTTCTAGGTATTTTATATTCATGTATTTACTTAATATATATACATATATATACATATACATATATATACATATATATATATATATATATATATATATATATGTGTATTTATTTATTCACCCTATAACACATACGAACATTTGTCTTGTCAATCTAGTAGTCGAATAAATCGATGTTTCTTCCTTTTTTCGTCTAATCGATTAGAAAATTCTTCTCATCGTCAAGTATTTTTCTCTTTGATCAAACATTAATTTATGTATGCATATCTATATATATATATATATATATATATATATATATATATATATATAGACCACCCATTAGCCATTACATATCAAAGATTATAAACGAAAATATCCTACATATTAGATAACTTCTATTTATATAAATAATTTTTTTGTATGTATACATGTTTATTTTTGTAAATAAATATAATTCCTCAATATAAAAGAAAATTAATGAATATACCATATACGATGTAGATTGTATGACATACATTATACGGCATACATTGTACCATCGTGTATGCTTTACAATAATTATAGAAATATCATATAAGATAATTATATATATATATATATATATATATATATATATATATATATATATAGAATACGTATAAGATAAAAATCATACTAATAAAAGTATTACATATTAATCGCATTATAAACTATAGTACTAGTATATATGTAATATATGTATAAACAGTTAGTTTTGTATAAACAAAAATATAAGGTTATTGTTTCATCCCGCTGGTTTATTGATAACGTTATTCAATCTAAGGTCTAGATAAAAACTAAAACATTTATAACAATAGACATATTCCAGTATCGTTGTTGTTCTAATTGAATTTTAATTATAGTAGACATACTTCGTATGTTAATATGACAAGGAAAAGTCGAAGTTAAACTAAGTCATGTCTATAGTGAGATGTTGTATCTAGTATCGCTGTACCAGTGGCTTTATATAATATACCATATATATGTTGTATACATAATTTGTCATATTTTAACAATATGTACACCTTTATAAAGGTGTAAAAGTTGAGTTTTTTTAACACGTATTAATTCACCCCGACAATACGTAAGTGGTTATATATATGCATATAAATGACTATATATATATATATATATATATATATATATATATATTATTATTATAGCTTACATTTCATGTTATGAATTGAATAAAGTCTATAATAATTAGAACACATGTTGAAACTAGAACTCCGCAGTAATATAACAGTGTATAACAGTATATAACAGCTGAATTAACAGCGTGTAACAGCTGAAGTAATAGTGTTGAATAATGTATCGGTAAAATAACAGAAATCTATGGCGATATCAATATAATGAATATATCAGAAATATTCTAGATTCTAGAATTTGTTCTACGATAATATTAGGCAGCGATAATATTATTTATAATATCACGTTCTCACTTAACTGCGATATCGTGACAAATATACGTGCTACCATATCGGCAGTAGCGAGATCTAGATGTTATTAACTTTATAGAGTTAACTCTTTATAAAGATTATTATTTTTAGCAAGATATACCATATATTATGGTATATCTTACTAAATATAGAATTCAGATATATAGATATCTATTATAAGGTGAATGGTTTATTTCATGCTGTTTATTCCCCTGATTGTGTCCTCGGAATCTTAAAATAGATATTGTTCGTCGTGTATAGGTAACTGGCCACCAGGAACCCGTGGACCAATTATAGGACGTGCCGACGTATTTCGGTTTTATAGTTTGTTTACAAGTGTGGTTGCCATAACAACGTTGAATAACCAGGAATGCACAAGTAATTTATTAAAAACACATAATTCACTGACACGATAATTGCCATAGCTTTATGACTATTTATAGAAATTTCCCTGCAATATGATATGCTGAACAAACATGATTCAAATATTCGTAATATATATATATATATATATATATATATATATATATAGAGAGAGAGATATATATATATATATATATATATATAATCTATAAAATACTGTATATAGACTCATCATCATTTGTTATATTAGCATTGAAATGATCTAGCTACTTGCCTTGGCTATATTCAACCATTCAACTACGATTGAGACATTACCCGTAGTTACCATTAATAGATATTTACTGATCCGTTTTCAAATTGTATACACATCATTTTTTTTATTTTTGTATAATTCATAATATATAATGCCGCAGTAGCTATATATTGAAATAATGAATAAATACATACGATTTTATTCAATTTCACTATTAAACGCAAAAAAGTCCTAAAAGAATGATATTATCTATAGCCTATAACCAATATGTTATACCATATAGACTATAGTCTACCTATAAAACGTACAATAATATAGTTTTAATTAGCATCCACTAAGATCCAGGCATGTGTTGAAATGATTTATCCGAATTTAAATAAATGCATACTTGTGTATTATATATCAACTATATATCTACAGCATATATATATATATATATATATATATATATATATATATATATATATATATACATCTAGTATATAATCGACTATATTATTTCAATCCTAAGAATTAAATATATACATTCAGTGTTAGTTGGCCTTATACCATGGGCAAGCCAAGTGGGTAGGCCCTACGGCATAGGGCCCCTTTTAAAGCCCTAATCATGCAGGATATATGTATTCAATTCACTTCGTCTCTGGCTATATATCGTGGACACCATTACGATTTCAACATAACTCATCTTTCGTACGAGTGAAATGATATTCTCAACCGATGACCTAGAAATACATAAACAATAAAACTCACTTTTAGTGAAACGAATCAACAAGAACGTATGCCAGGAGAACAATGCAATATTATTATTAAAAAATGTCATAAATATTTAATTTCTATATAACTGAAAATTCTCCATTTCTATCTATCTCGACACTGCCGTTATTCAACTTCTGGAGCATATTCTCCATGGGTCGCTCACAAATATAAACATATTTGTGATAATAAAACTTCATATAAAATGTTAAGAAATAAATAAAATCTACTTATTTTCAAATGTAAAAATAATATTTTTTAAATTGTTACATAATACAGATTCTAATTACCGTAATGTTTAATGGGTATTTAGCTTCACACGTTTATGAGCAAACTGTAACCTCTATTCATTATTAGTAAGTGAGACCTTATTTATACACATAAACAAAATGCCGGTAACTTCGCATATCACTTTTTGGGAGTATCATTTTCCCGTCAATCTAACAATGGCAGCTGCATACCAGACCGGTGAATAGCTACGGACTTACAACCCGCTTTCAACTAGTGGACCGACCCGATATCCTTTGCTTGGCGCGTGGAGATACGTTATCGCTATTACAAATAATATAACGGCATTTAAGTTGCAGCCGTAAAGTTAACCAGACGTCCACTTAGTCTCGACGTAAGCTCTTTGTACTTGAAACTCTATCATGTAATTGCACTCCGGCTGTATGTAAACGGAGTACACGTGTAGTTATCGCCGAACATCCTAAGTAACTATATATAAATAAAGGTTTATAATAAAAGTTATCTATATGTCGTGGGTATATTAACGTTAAATACACTATTCTTTATGAGATAATACCTTAATAATCAGCTCGGCGTTTACATTTAATGAATTTGTCGTCAAGCAAAACGGACATATTAGCATGATGCATACGTTGTATATCATGGTACACTTTATAGTGTCCATCATGATACCTATAGTTTAGTTAAGGACCAATGTTGTTTCGGTGTGCAAATAAAACCGCACTTCATTGAAACATTGCACCCGCGAATTCCATTAATCAGCGAGATAAACCATTACACTCCACTAGAATGTAATTCCGTTATATTTGTTAATACGGGAATGGGTGGCTTCCGGTGTCCTTGTTATTAGCGCACCACACAATGCCGTTACGCTGCTCTTTGATATTTTAACTACCTCGTTATTTCCAATAACAACATTGTTCGTAATCTCGTAATGTACAATACATACAGACCAACGTGTACCGTATAACGTCGGCCATATAATGCAAACGCTAAACAACTGTACATTATAGCTATAACTAAAAGGTATCTTAAAATCTAACGAAAAACAACATAACGGAACGTTAAATTGACACTAGCTGTGTCCTACAAGGTATACAAATACTCCGTTATAATATTGTAATCGTACATATTTAGATAAAGGGCCACCGTACAATGTACGGCAAACTGTGTAGAGTAATTAGTGAAATCAATTGGCGTACTCTATAACGAGTTCCGGTGTGAATCTGCGTTATCTCAACACACCTGTATCACAATACATGTTCATTATACTTGAGCTTTACCGTAATCTTAACTAAATCTCTATTCAACTGTATGTATAGTTATGGATCTAAACACGCCGCAATCCCATATCTACTCTACCCACATAACCACTGTTACACCTCTACTAAACCCACATAACCACTGTTAAACCTCTACTATACCCACATAACCACTGTTACACCTCTACTATACCCACATAACCACTGTTACACCTCTACTCTACCCACATAACCACCAGTTACACCTCTACTATACCCACATAACCACTAGTTAAACCTCTACTAAACCCACATAACCACTAGTTAAACCTCTACTAAACCCACATAACCACCAGTTAGACCTCTACTAAACCCACATAACCACTAGTTATACCTCTACTCTACCCTCATAACCACCTGTTAAACCTCTACTCTACCCTCATAACCACTGTTACACCTCTACTATACCCTCATAACCACCAGTTACACCTATACTATACCCACATATCCACCAGTTAAACCTCTACTATACCCTCATAACCACTAGTTAAACCTCTACTATACCCACATAACCACCAGTTATACCTCTACTCTACCCTCATAACCACCAGTTAAACCTCTACTATACCCTCCTAACCACCAGTTACACCTCTACTATACCCTCCTAACCACCAGTTATACCTCTACTAAACCCACATAACCACTAGTTAAACCTCTACTAAACCCACATAACCACCAGTTAAACCTCTACTATACCCTCATAACCACTAGTTAAACCTCTACTATACCCACATAACCACCAGTTAAACCTCTACTATACCCACATAACCACCAGTTACTCCTCTACTATACCCTCCTAACTACCAGTTACACCTCTACTATACGCTCATAACCACTAGTTAAACCTCTACTATACCCACATAACCACCAGTTAAACCTCTACTATACCCACATAACCACCAGTTAAACCTCTACTATACCCACATAACCACCAGTTACACCTCTACTATACCCACATAACCACTAGTTAAACCTTTACTATACCCACATAACCACCAGTTAAACCTTTACTATACCCACATAACCACCAGTTAAACCTCTACTATACCCACATAACCACCAGTTACACCTCTACTATACCCTCATAACCACTAGTTAAACCTCTACTAAACCCACATAACCACCAGTTAAACCTCTACTATACCCTCATAACCACTAGTTAAACCTCTACTATACCCACATAACCACCAGTTAAACCTCTACTATACCCACATAACCACCAGTTAAACCTCTACTATACCCACATAACCACCAGTTACACCTCTACTATACCCACATAACCACTAGTTAAACCTTTACTATACCCACATAACCACCAGTTAAACCTTTACTATACCCACATAACCACCAGTTAAACCTCTACTATACCCACATAACCACCAGTTACACCTCTACTATACCCACATAACCACTAGTTAAACCTCTACTATACCCACATAACCACCAGTTAAACCTCTACTATACCCTCCTAACTACCAGTTACACCTCTACACTACCCTCATAACCACCAGTTAGACCTCTACTCTACCCTCCTAACCACCAGTTACACCTCTACACTACCCACATAACCACCAGTTACACCTCTAATATACCCACATAACCACTAGTTAAACCTTTACTATACCCACATAACCACCAGTTAAACCTTTACTATACCCACATAACCACCAGTTAAACCTCTACTATACCCACATAACCACCAGTTACACCTCTACACTACCCACATAACCACCAGTTACACCTCTAATATACCCACATAACCACCAGTTACACCTCTACTATACCCACATAACCACCAGTTAAACCTCTACTATACCCACATAACCACCAGTTACACCTCTACTATACCCACATAACCACCAGTTAAACCTCTACTATACCCACATAACCACCAGTTACACCTCTACTATACCCACATAACCACTAGTTAAACCTCTATTATACCCACATAACCACCAGTTAAACCTCTACTATACCCACATAACCACCAGTTACACCTCTACTATACCCACATAACCACCAGTTAAACCTCTACTATACCCACATAACCACCAGTTAAACCTCTACTATACCCACATAACCACCAGTTACACCTCTACTATACCCACATAACCACTAGTTAAACCTCTACTATACCCACATAACCACCAGTTAAACCTCTACTATACCCACATAACCACCAGTTAAACCTCTACTATACCCACATAACCACCAGTTAAACCTCTACTATACCCACATAACCACCAGTTAAACCTCTACTATACCCACATAACCACCAGTTAAACCTCTACTATACCCACATAACCACCAGTTAAACCTCTACTATACCCACATAACCACCAGTTAAACCTCTACTATACCCACATAACCACCAGTTAAACCTCTAATATACCCACATAGCCACCAGTCACCGAGAAATGCGAAATCTGCACTAAATCGGTGTACGCTGCAGAAAGGGCCGAGGCTGGAGGTAAAATCTACCATAAGAACTGTTTCAAATGCAGCCACTGCAAGATGAATTTAAAGTTAGTGGTTTCGCTTCTACAACCAATTAAAACTCCACGAGTAGTACTAAATGAATTGTACTCGATAACTAGTGGTACGCAAATGAATTACGTTGACATTTTTAAAATTGAAATTTAAAATAAGAATTTTTTAATTTATTAAAGTGTTATTTTCTTGGTTTTCATTAATAAGAATTTTCATTTTTATTTTAACCGGAACCCTCTACATCCAGTTTAAACAACTACTCGCAAGCCGAAGGTATTTTGTACTGTAAGAATCATTATCAGGAGTTCGTAATTGCCAAGAATACTCAAGTTACTATGACGTAACCATTTCTCCTACGTCGCGTTACCTCGTGTGAAATATGTCGTTCACGGTAACGAATCATTGTTTTAATTGTGTTCACCGAAAATGAAAATGTTATAAAAATATTTATTTGTTGAAATAAATTTTAATTTAATACAATTATTATCAGAAATTAATGCATTCAATTTTATAGTGCTAAATTGTAATATATACATTAGATAATGATATATATATATAATTATAAATATATATATATATATATATATATATATATATATAACCATCTATTAATAGAAATACAAGTTATGCTAGGATCGTATTTCTTTAATTTCTTAAATGCAATTCAATTTACTATATTATAAATAATAAATGAATTATAAATTAATCTTATGAATGTGTATGTAATATACTAATATAATGGTAATACAATATCTGGAAACTGTACAGCTTACAATAAAATATATGTTTAGAGTGCTTATATCCTCAATAAATATGTATATATATATATATATATATATCAAAGACAAATCAATATGGGAGTAATTTATAGTATCTGTCTAGGTTTGGAAAATGAGTTATTTAATTGTAATGATTAAGTCAATATTTTAAGTAGAATTGAAATATTTTAAGTTACATTTCAACTACACAGATCAACATATCTAACTCGAAACAATGCAATGCACGGTATGAATATACATCTATAGTTATATCGTATCAAAAGCAGAATTCAAGGCTAGGATAATTAAATATATACTACGTCCGGAATCCGGATAAGAAACAATGTCTGAATAGATTCTTGATATTAAAGTTTCGGTAATATGTTTATTATTGTAAATGTATAATCGTCTCTCAAGTGTCTTAGAAAAAATAGATAATTCGGAAATTAGTCGATAATTAAATAAATAATTGTTGTCGATGTTGGATTTTTTCCATAAGGGGGTATTATAACATTCTTCATTGAAAAAGAACTAATAAATATCAAAAAAATATATTATTCATATTATTAACAGACAGTAGTTTTGTATTGCTATATGGTGTTTATTACTATCAATATGGATCCATTTGAAGACTACCTAGTTATGAATACATAAACTATATTTATGTGATCACATAAACACGTATATTATATAAGTTCATGTTTCAGCCATATAAGTCTAATAATAAAATAAAAATACATTTGATTTAAGTTACATAATATAGGTATTTGGTTTAAATTGGCTGTGATTAAGAATGTAGATTTGTTTATTTATTTATGAAATACAAGTAGAATATATATATATATCAGTTAATATTCACTTGTAGAGTTGTGTTAGTTGTTCTTATACGTGTATATAAACAGTTTATTAATTATTATATTAATTGCAGGTTATTGTTGACATATTTAAATTAATTGCTACATTTTTGTTTTACATCATATGTTTAAAAAACTGAAATACTTTCTGAAATTGATCTCGGATGGTGAATACAATTAAATATATTGCAAATTAACTCGCTTATAGCTGTATCCCTTCGATTTATCCATTTTCAGTTGTTATTTAAATATCTTCATTGGTGACATATGTATAATCATTATGAATCTAAACTAGATATTCAATAATAAATAATGAAACTTGATAGTTTGCTCTAAGATTATTTTATGAACATATTTTATAGTACTCTTCTAAAATTGTATAGCGATACGGTATGATCGATCTCGTTTTCAATATGTCTAGTAATTTAAGTAGTGTGTATGTGTATTTAAGTAATTATGTTATCATAAGTTATCAATAAATAATAATTAAATAATAATTTACAAATACAATATTTTCAATTTTATTTATTCCTCAACTATTGCAAAAACAATGAATGAATTAAATATTAATTAATTAAATTAAAGTTAAATAAATTCAACAATAATATATTAATATTCAATACAAAATACAAGCAAACAATCCAAATAATTGTATTCTTACTTAATGTCTTGTATCGATCATGTCAATATATATGTATATATATACCCTATAGGGTAGAGATACATTTTAATAATTTTTTAAGATATTTATAATTCAAGCAGAAGAAATTGCCGGCTGCAATTCATAAACAATAAGTTAAAATTAAATAAATAATACAAAATATTATTAAAAAATATATAAAAAAATTATTTAAAAAAATTGTGTAATTAAATAGTATTGCAGCCTATTGCAGTTCATGCATGCTATGGGTTTGGCTAGTTTCACTCATTAGTATTATAATATTTAACCAATACGTATATAGTAGGGTGTACAATTTTTAAACTTTAAGAAGTAAATTGGGAAATTAGAAATTTTACATATCTAATTTATGAGACTTATATTTTATTTTTAGGAAGTTTAAGAGAATAATAACACAAGGGAACAATGGTATAAGAGCATAATAATATAATAGAATAATGGTATAAGAGAATAATAATATAATAGAATAATGGTATAAGTGCATAATAGAATATTACGAATGAATACTGGTGATAGAAAATAATTGATGTCAAGTTTTATATGTGGTATATTAAAACTTATATTGGGACTTTATCGGACTGAGATTATCAACATCAAAATATATATATATATATATATATATATATATATATAAATGAAGGTTATATAGTTATAACTATATATATATATATATATATATATATATATATATATATATATATATATAAATGAAGGTTATATAGTTATAACTATATATATATAACAATTTTTTATAAATCTACTATCTTCAATAATTAGAAAAATTGAGAATACATTGATTGACAGTTTAAAAACAATATTATTATAATGTATCTTTGTAAACTAAACCTAATCAGCTTATTTAAATAAAAAAAAGTATCCATTATGCCTGCAACTTACAAGCCTATAATTCATCTATTTAGTACATTTATAAAATACATATTGCCATAGAAGTATTATTTATGTTCATAGCATCTTATTAATTAATAATGAATAGTTTTCTTTTTAGCTGAAGAGTTATAACTTTTAAATTTCTAAAGGGAATATTATAATTTCTACATAAAATTTAAGTATTAATTATTACTTTTACTGATACGGTGAAAGCATTCGTTAAATGCCTCGTAATTTGCTAATTTATAAATAATCTTGGAATATATGGGAATGTTCTTTCTGGTATTAAATCATATAATTTCAATAGGAAACAATCCATAACAATAAATACCAGTTAGTTATCTTTCATATATAATGTATCATTGTCCGATAATAATATGTTATTGGACCATTATCATTCCTCAATTATTATTCACTATGCCTCCGAATTATAATATGGATTTGTAAACTCTAATTATAAAAACTCGGTATTACCATTTTTAGTAACTTTCATATAAATAATATTCATAATAAAACTTATATAATTATTAATAAGGTATTTATATACTTTATAACTTATGATTATATATTATTATGAAAAGCATACACTTGATAGACCAATGCTAAAATATAATTTCTATCTGTTATTCAAATGCAATATATATATTGGAAGTTTTAAATGTGTTTTATAAATTAACTTTTCTACTGATTTAACATTAATCGAATATTCCGATAGACTTATATTTCCTAACGGCATAGAATTTGTTCATATATTGGTCCTGTATTCAACATTATTAACATTATCAACATTATTAACCCTTAATGGACTAGTTCATTGTATTCGCAACTGAATACTCAATTGATAGTATGCGAACATCCGAGTTGTATCAATAAAGTTTCAGCTCTCCCGAGTTAGATCGACATCATTTCTTTTGAAATAAAAAATCGGCCGAATAAAAAAGTTACCTGTTGTGTTCTCAATTGCAATTCTGTAAATATCTTTATAACCAAGTTTGATAAATAACTGAAAGAAATCATCATATTATGTATTTAGTTTATTAATTCTACTATTGTAGTGATGAATTGGATTGACCCAGTAATCACTTCTTTTTGTTTCTAATATATATATCACGAGATATCACCACAATACCCCGCACATTGCTAGGATATTATAACATGTTAGCTAAATCTATACATATGCTTAGTTAGTCATGATCTGTGATACATTATCATCTATGTAAAAGTATGTACATTTAAGTATATTATTGTAATATATAATATATATATATTTCATTTTAGAAATTGGCGGTAAGAAAATAGCTACTTATGACATGATATGTATGTTTATATGAAATATATATTTATAGTACATTTAATAATTACACATCTTGTTTTATTACAGATAGATAATGATGGTATATATAAGTATGTATTCTATGTAGTTCATATATACTACCCACATAATATGAATAGAATGACAATACATTTTAAGTGAGTTGTATTTATTAATAATATTTAATAATATTTTACAAAAAAATATAATTATAAGTTTTAAATGCATTTTATTTAGTTTACAAATTTATAATTTGTATCTAAGTTATCAAGCTTGAGTGTGTATATAAATAAAACGTATACTTCTTGCGATACCTATAGGATATATACTAGGTTATACTATATATATGATATACTATATACTATATATATGATATACTATATACTATAGTATGATGAGCTTTCACAATACTTCCATATATGGGATCGGTATAAATTAATGTTCGGAACTTCTAAAAATTGGTATGTAATTGAATCATCAACATTACATAACTGTTATTTCATTTAGCTATTGTAAATTATTAATGTATTCCTTATTCTAATAAGATAATTGATTATTATTAAACATACATCTACAATATATATGTTCTTAGTTTATAATTTAGTTTCGCATGGTGGCAGGTTAGTTATGGAGTTACATAACTCTCTATAAAGGAATGCACAATATTGCAATGATTTATATGAATATAAAATCATGATAAATAGATATACAAATATAAAAATCCTTCAATATATAAATTCTAAAAGTTCAAATCTAGAAATGCATGCGTAAAAGTGACCACGTTGAATGAAATAAAATGCTTTATATTCCATTGCCCAAAGTAACACTAAACATATCAATAAATCTAGTGGTGAGAATCATAACTTAAATTATTATAATATGCAGTTTATACATATTTATATTATATATTTATTTTATATTTTAAAATAATATATATTAATATTTGTTACCATACTTATAAAAAAAGCTTTATGGAATTCTTTAATATTCAAATAATAAATTAACTAGTTTATTTGTTATATGGATAATTATCTTATATCCTAATATACATCTTCTGGAAATTAATTAAGAAATTAATTTCAATATTATATCAAATATTAAAAATATCAATATATTTGTTACATTTTCCATATAAAAAAATATTGTATTATATTTATAATATTTTGTACATAATATCATAATGGAATCAACTTAGAGATTACTATATGTTTATTTCGATTATTTATTTAATATTGATTTATTATTGATATATGTTTGAACTAAAGAATAACATATGTAATAATGTCAAAATATTGAAATCTTATCAAATTTATCCAAATTTTAAAAGTGTTAAGTAATAATGACTTTATTATAATAATACCCTTTATATTTGTATAATACCCGCGTATATTTAATAAATACTAATATGTAAAATATGTTATATAATACATATTTATTTTATATATATTATTACTAAATGTTAAAAAAAATTCTATGTGTATAGATATTTATATTTATTTAATTAATTAATTTAATATAGTAAATATTTAATATTACAAATCATGATAATAAATAAATATGTACTCATGATATCACTGTATATTGAGATCTCATATTTATATTAAGTACATCATGCTAATAGGTCTAAAGTTATATACACCCGCCATTATGTCTGCGTTTATAATTCATAAATGTTCTGTTAGTACTACGATGTGATTCTTATGACTGATAAAATGGCGGCAGAAATAATATTCAACTTTTCACTACCAGACTTAACCGACTTTAATTCATCGGAATTAAGTTTTACTGTAGATACAAATGTTATAGACGAGATTGTTTCCGACGTAATTTTATTATTAATTTGTCTCATCGGTATTGTGGGCAACTCTGTAGCAGTTCTTATTCTTTCAGCAAGTTTCAGCATTCGCAAATCTCGGCCCTACGTATTACTGGTAAACCAGTGTTTAATGGACACGCTGGCTGCCCTTCCTGGTGTCGTCGTTATCGTGTCAAAGTACACGTTGAAACGAGACGGCATGGAAGGTATCTTCGACCAGTTGCTTTGTCATACGATACATAATCAACTCGGCGTGGTTATCAATTCCACCGCATCCTCCTACAACCTCAGCGCTCTCTCGGTGGAACGTATGTTCAGCATAATGTGGCCGATTAGACATCGATTATCCTTTACTCCGAAAAACATGAAATGGGCTGCTCTGGCAATTTGGTTATTTTCTTTTGCGTCGGTTCTTTTGTACTCCGTTGGAACAAACGGAATTGCACCAAATGGGCGCTGCTATTTTTGGAAGAGTCATCCGGGAACACTGGGTAAATTTTACGTTATCTTATTTAATTTCGTATATTCGATCATTCCTTTCATGGCGATGCTGATCTGTTATGTTGCCATGTACGTTAGAATTGTGAAATCGCGTCTCAAGGTTAAAATTAACGTCATCCGAGTACTGGGAACGTGCGTATTGTTATATTTCGTGTGCCATACGCCGCGAGTTATTCTTAGTTTCATTTCGGTCAGCGGAAATATAAATTTGATAGAGAAGCCGACTTTCAACGCCGCTGTCGCTATGCTCGTCTCCAACACAATGGTGAACCCGATCGTCTATCTAATTCAATATAAAGATTACAACCGCGAATTCAAGAGGCAGCTGAACCGTATATTGGGCCGCAAGATCGCGATCGTGACGCCGAGTTCATCTTCACTGTCAGAACTGACAACCAGATCTCGTAAGGAAGATTCCACAAATATGATACCATCGTGAAGCGAACACTATATTTACCTATAATATGTAATATTAGTAACACTAGAGTATTTACAAAACCATTTTATACAAAATGAATCATCTAAATAGTTTACTTTGTTACCTCGACATTGTTTATTATATTTTTGTACATAAGGCGATTCAAAATCAAAATATTCTGCACAACTTCTATAATATTATTATAATATCATAATCAATTTATGAAATATAGAGGTAAGTTATTCAATTAATCTAAAAATATGACAAATTTAATCAATTTTAAATTATATATAAAATGATAAATGATGTATTAATTATTGTATTAATTAATACATATTGGAATCATTTTGTTTATCAACTTTATGAATGTGTCAATTCATAATTAAAGATATTTATTATAACCGTTTATCGGTAATTTTGTTTATCGATTTGTACATTTGTTGATTATAGAAATTATGCTGTTTGATTATTTTCAGAGTGCATGATATACATATTATCCATAATACAAATGTGTTAAAATACACATGCATTTATAGATACGTAAATTTATGATAAATATAATATATATATATCTAGCTTTCGATAAAAAAATTCAATTAATAATATATATATTGTTATATATTGTTTCACCGATCAATATACAATTCCAATTTCGTCTATGAGTAATAATATATATAATTATGGAGATATAATATATATATATATATATATATAATATCATATCAATATAACCGATAAAATATTATTTTACATTGGAATTTATATAAATATACTAGCTTAGGTAGATACATCACTTATATGTTACACATTCAATTATTTGTGTACATTATGAGGCAACGGTATCGCAATGAGGGGTACCCTTCTCATAAATGTCGTGAATTCGTATTGTTAGTTACTACTTTCAACGTAATTATCACAAATAAATATCATGCATTAATTTATTCATTCATATTATTTAATATATATAGAATATTATTAATATTAATATTTCTTATACTACGCATTAAATACGAATATATTTTAGTATGCATTCAGGAATTATTTTTTAAATTATAATTATAGTATAAATTATACTTAAGTATCAATTAAATAATAATAATAATGAGTTAGACAAATGTCTTTAAAAATAAAAAATAATTTAAATTTATAATTATCATAGTAATAAATCGTTTTACAAAGTAATTATTGAAATCAATAATGAGTATATTTATAATAACGTGATATTTGTTATTTGATTTTCATTTAGTATGTAATTTTTGAGGGATTGATTGTAATATAATCTACATAATTATTCACGAAAATTCCTGTAAATAGCGATACGTGCGTCGTGCATGCGAGCGTCGGTGTGCGCTCAAGCGTGACGTGATACAAATACATTCTTGATGGTGACTCAAATATATAAATATCGAAATAATTTAAAATATAAATACATACCGGGTAATATAAATGCATATATTTATTACATTAAATATACTACTATGAATATACAACAATTATCTGAATAACTATATATGATTCAATATATATATATATATATATATAGTGGATAATATTTAAATCTAAAAATTCAATTAATATTTAAATTAAATATTATTAAAAAATATTCGATACAATCAATTGTCAATTTATATTACATTAGTTCATTCTTATTAGTATTATGTATTCAATTCAATTTATTTTCTAATATATATTAAGATTATATACATTAGTGACAACATTTATTTTTGTTTTATTCTAAGTAACGTCGTGTGCAATTTATACAAGTTATACAATTTGGCACATACCATTGACTGATGGTTAAAATAAGATAGAGGTACTTAAAATATGTTCACGTATACTAACAAAATAATTTCTAATTTCAATATTAATGCTATCATTTAGTTGAAAATAGACACTCCTAGCGGGGCGTCCTCGACTACACATAAAGAGTATTGTATACTTGTAATAATATTATTAATAATTACAGAATAATATTATTCAGAATATTGTGTGAATTCTTGTTATATAAAAAAATGTATAGTACTTAATAATTAACCTCATATAATAATGTATCTAAATAAACAATAAAAAATAATGAATACATATGTTTAATTGTAAATAACTTACTGAAATTGCATAGCTTTTTTAAACATTGTTCTTTGAATACAAACTATCAATAATAGATACAATTCACTTAACAATTAAGCATCAGCATACATCAATAGATGGTATTGAGTATTGATTCAATACCCAATGAGATACAATCAATTTAATAAAAATTTTAATGTAAAAAATATAATATTCAAACTATTTTAACATTATTCTGGGTCGACATATATTTAATATCATTGACATATGAAATAGAAAATAATAATAATAGAATAATAATACCTCCATTATACATTAAATGTCTATAGACATTTGTAACTATAATATTTATTTTCATTATATATATATATAAATAATGTCATAAAATATATTTAATTATTTGTTATTATTTTATTATTAAAACCCGGGTTTAAACTTTCCAGAAATTATATTTTTTAAGAATGGTATTAGTTGAATAGTAAGGTTTTCAAATCAAAATCAGATATTGTGAATATAGGCGTATTATCTAAATGTAATATATTTATACATATTATGTTATTTGTAATTGTATCTGATACAATATTAAAAATTAATTTGATTAAATAATTGATATTTGTATTCAATATTATAAGTATGTAATATATGTATATTATTCAAAATATTCAATCCATATTTTATTAAGAATATTTATATTATATTTATAATTTTGTAATATCTTATAAATACTAACATTCATAAATATTTGGTGTCTTTTTAGTGTCAAAATTCTCTGAATCAATAATTGTAACATTAATTTCACCTATTATAAATAACACATGTTAAATTAGGATAGATAATTATTAAATTATGGCTAAATACTTATAATTAATAGTTATAAATAATATTTACACGATTCTGTTTATTGTTAGAATCCAAATATTCTATAATATATCTGTTTCTAATATCAACATAGTTAATTTTAAAATGATTATTTAACAATGTATATTAGTGAATATATTTATATCCAGTATTTAGTTTACTTTGTAATACAGAAAGTATAACAATTTGAATAGAAACAAAATAGGTAAACTAAATAATAATTACTTTTGTTTTTGATGAAGAAATTATCATTAGATCTTGATCATTTATTGTTCAGTATTCTTCTAATGTTAGATTTTTGATTTAGTGAAGTGTTACTTACAAATGTATCATTTAATAAAAAATAATAAATTTCATTAACTACTCGAAAGTAGTTATAAATAATTTACAAATATGCCTATTTAATACAAATAATATCATAACATTTATTATTAATTAAAAAAACATATTATGATAAATAATGATTAATAACATTATAAGTAATCATTGTAGTATTATAATTTATTTTTATATAAATTTAAAGTGTATTTACATTGAAAATAGATCAAATCACAGGAAATGTACCAAATTGCACTCGACAGTAACCCTTGCAATAATTAAATAACCCACCATAATAGTATATTATATTAAAATAGATAATATATATATATATATAATATTATTATTAAATTTACCTCTATTATGCATTTTTAAAATTAATATTTTAGTCGCATATTTATACACAGATTATATATAATATATACTATACACTTTAGAGTATATGTTTTATATGATCCCAGCAAACACATTGATGTAATTTATATGTAAAATTAATTAATATAATAAAAAAATAATATTAAATCAATTATACAATGTAAAAATAAATTACCTGGTAAGTAATTACGATACACAATTTTTAAAATATAAATAAATTCTAAATATTGTCAATATAAAGCAAATATGTTAATCAATGTTATATAAAATTTAAATAGTAATTGCCCATACATACAATTTAAACAATCTTGCCCATGAGCAAGAAACCATCACGGTCATTTTAGTTTTTTTTTGTTATATGTTAAAAGAGAACAACATATTGTATATGTATTTAAATTATATTATAATTATATAATATAAAAGAGTATATACGAATTTATAATAGTTATATCAATTGGTTTCTTGGTATAGTATTATAATATTTCATGTAAAATCATATATAATAATTTATAGCAGCATTTATTTTTTTATTTTGATATATATATATATATATAGATATATATAGATAAAGCTCTATATTACTTTATATATTTAAATATAATAATATATATATTATTATATTTAAATATATAAAGTAATATAGAGCTTTATCTATAATTTAGATTAACAATTTAGTTTTATTAGACAGTTATAATAAATACGATAACATTCCAAGTATTAGTAAATACATATATATTTAATATATATATATATATATATATATATATATATATATATAAATATATATTATATATAATATTAATAAATAATTAATTTTCTATAAATATATTTATGACATATGTTGTAAATATATCTATAGAATAATAATTGTATATATATAATCTTTATTCGTTAAATTTATGTAACCGTTGATCTCTTAAATAACTTAACATTAATACATTATTATAGATTATAACTATAATTATCTATATATATATATATATATATATATATATATATATATCATTATTTAATATGAAAAAAATATTAAATTTTATTTATTAATTATAAATTACAATTTTCCAATAAAATGTTGGTCGTTATGTACTTCTAGAAAAATAACAATGTGAATACATTTTGAAACTTAATATCATTTTGACAGATAATATAAATATTTAATTAGAAATATCTGTAATTATAAATCATAATACATATAATCATGTAGAAGTACCAATGTTAATCTAAAAATGATATATAATATAGTCGGATTACAAGGTAATTAATTAATTTCATTCAGATCCATTAACATATCATATTCGGTAAATATATTTACGATAATCACATATAAGCTATGTTGTCAATATATATAGCAATATATATATAATTCACATTATAGATCTGTACTCAAGAGTCTATTAACAAGTTTTGGTCTTACTTTAGTGAATTTTATTGTTTTATAATGTATCAAATTATGCCATTTACATCAAACACATAAGAACCATAGTTTTTCAAATATATCAATATATCATGTTTATCAATAGGTAAGAAAATAATAGTATAATTATTATGTATATGTTTAGTTTATATATCTACTCTATATAAACTAAATATATACTTAATAATTAACATAGTTATTATGTATAATAATGATGAAACATTTTTAAACTCAATATATAATATAAATTATAGTATCTAAAATGAAAAAAGACAATATAAATCAATCAAATTATAAATAAAGATAAATAAGTTTGAACTAATATCATTAATATATCATTTTAAAACTTATATCCTTTAAAGAATATTATGATTAGTTCTAAATTGAAATGTTAAATTAGATATTTCTAATTAATATGTGTAGCGTGGTAGAATTCCCTGGCATATCGAGAAAGTATGTGTATTGCAGTTTATAACAGTATTTACGATTTAAAGATATTCGAATATAATTAAAATAATTTGTATCAAAGATTTTTCAACACAGTATTTTATGTATAAAATTATTGTATAATTAAAATATTGGTATATTTTTGATAATAATTCTATAGAGTTATGATTTATTTTTCTAGTGAGCTATATATACTGTTTCTGTACTTATTTCATATTATATTAAATTTAGTTGAAATGAAAATAATGTTTGTTATGAAACTATATATATATATATATAAATATATATATATATATATATATATATATATATATATATATATATGTATATATATATATATGTATATATATATATATATCAATATGCGAGAAATTAAATTATTTAAAAATACTTATTCAATAATTAGCTATACAACAATAATTAGTATATCATTTATTTTGTTATATTCTATAATTGTACATATTATAATATATTAGTTAATACAATAGTTTATGTTAATTAAATTAAATTTACTAATTTACTTTTTTGATTTAATATATTATAGTATTAAATATATATATTACAAAAGTACTATATGGTAATTAATCATACTGTAATTATGAACATATTCATAATTATGAAAATGATTAAATTGTGTAGCTGTAAAAATAGAGTAGTTGTAATATGTAGCAAATAACTATATTTTTCAACATATAAATGTATAATATTTAATATTATGCCCAGGTTGCTACTTTTAATTTTAAACGATTACAACCTAAAACATCTAGTTTCCTGGGTAGTTGGGAAATAGGTGAATATTCCAGAACATTTCAGTATCTGATAATCATTTTTAGAATAAACATTGACATTAAATATGTACATATTTAACACTAAATGGTTTTACTAGGGTATATATACGAATATTCGTATGTGATTACTCAGTTTACTATTTATGATAATACTTTATAATATAATACAAAATATTCATTTGGGCAATAAATTGGCTTCTTATCTGAAAATAGTATGTCCTATTTGATTATTCATAGTTATAATTTAATATACCGGTGTAACGAAATAATTAATATTATTAGGTGAGTGAACAACATGTGAGAAGATTTAAATATTATTAATTATTATTAACTACAGAGTATATTGTAGATTTGTCTATGAATAGTCATCTTACGACATGATCTTTGCTGAATCGAAAATCAACATCGTATATTTTTCTTTGTATCCTCAATTTATGTTTATTATTAATTTTGTTATTATATTGTAATATTTAATAAATTTATAGTATATCTATAATCTGTTCTATATATATTATTAATTAGTATTACATCAAGATGATGACTTCTTCCTCAGGAATACATTTAACAACATCTGGCACTCGTTAGTTATAAAAAATATTTGAAATATTTGAATTGTATAATAATTTACCATGATAAGTAAGCGGTCAAAATGAGCGAGATGCATATTTATATTTGATAATTATATAATCATATTTTATCTTACACATTATGAATTTTACTAGATAACAAATATTGTAATATTTACAACAATAATAATTATAATAAATTGATTTAAATTGAAACTGTATAATAATATATATTATAAATATACATATACAATTTATTATATTATAATTTATATATAATATTATGATCTGTTAATTGATAACATATTTCTCTAAATATAATATATTCAGATTTAGAATTTCTCAATATTATTAAATTACGAAAACATAGGGTTGTAAACATATTCGATTGATTAATCGAGGCTAGTTGTGTGTAGCTAAACCGCACGCATATATGACTACACTATGGTAATACTTCGCATTGTAGTATATAATATATATTTAATATATAAATAATATGTATAACATAATTAACACATTAAATTATTATTTTATTTTACACATATTATAATTTGTTAAATATAATATGAATATGATTTATATACGATATATGTATCATATACTACAATATGAAGTAATATCATATCGTATATTTTAATTTGCAAGGTCGAATAACATATTTTGGTAAATTAATGTATTTCATATTTTCTATCCTACAAATAATATTCACCTATAAGAATAATTAATTTCACATCAATAAAAAAAACTAAAAATATATATTCATTTTTTTCTTAAATATAATGACTTATATTAAAATCATGCACAAATAAGCAATTATATTCATGGATGTGGCTAATTTTTACGAATTTTAATCGGTTCATCTTCTATATATGGTCCCAGTTTTTATTTCTGAGATTATTTCTCTAGGTTTCTCGTTGATATTTATTAAAATGATAAGTAATATACATGAACTTGATATATTATATTGTGTTTATCGGAGTTTATATAATCATATTCAGTTAATACATACACATTTGAACATTATATATTATGCCGAACAAAATGTCCGATATCTCACATTTCTCACTTAAGATATTGAGATAAACTATTAATTTTACTTTTCATATGTCTACTACATGTTAAAATGTCTACTACATATTCAAATTTCTACTACATGTTCAAATGTCTACTACAAGTTAAAATGTCTACTACATGTTCAAATGTCTACTACATATTCAAATGTCTACTACATATTCAAATGTCTACTACATATTCAAATGTCTACTACATATTAAAATATCTACTACATGTTCAAATGTCTACTACATGTTAAAATGTCTAATACATGTTCAAATGTCTAATACATGTTCAAATGTCTACTAATGTTCAAATGTCTACTAATGTTCAAATGTCTACTACATATTCAAATATCTACTACATGTTCAAATGTCTACTACATGTTCAAATGTCTACTATATATTCAAATGTCTAATACATATTCAAATGTCTACTAATGTTCAAATGTCTACTACATGTTAAAATGTCTACTAATGTTCAAATGTCTACTACATATTCAAATGTCTACTAATGTTCAAATGTCTACAAAATATTCAAATGTCTGCTACATGTTAAAATGTCTACTACATATTCAAATGTCTACTACATGTTCAAATGTATACTAAATGTTCAAATGTCTACTACATATTCAAATGTCTACTAATGTTCATATGTCTACAAAATATTCAAATGTCTACTAAATGTTAAAATGTCTACTAAATGTTAAAATGTCTACTACATGTTCAAATGTCTACTAATTTTCAAATGTCTATTACATATTCAAATGTCTACTAATGTTCAAATGTATACTACATGTTCAAATGTCTACTACATATTCAAATGTATACTAATGTTCAAATGTCTACTACATATTCAAATGTCTACTACATATTCAAATGTATACTAATGTTCAAATGTCTACTACATATTCAAATGTATACTACATGTTCAAATGTCTATTACATATTCAAATGTCTACTAATGTTCAAATGTATGCTACATGTTCAAATGTCTATTACATATTCAAATGTCTACTACATGGATATAAATAATCTAAACTTTTATGTCATATACTCTTCATGTCAAATACATTATTAAATAGTTTGTTTAATTTCTATATATAATTAATATCTCAATTTATGTTAAATAGCTCCCGAGCAAGGAAATTCTAAAAGAAAATATCAACCCGCTTGTAAAGATGCGTTAGTACTTTTTTAGCTTGCTTATTTTACATGTATATTTGTCTATCTTGCATCATTATCGATAGGTCCCGACTCTTGATATTATTTATTATTGATATGTGAAATTTTAGATTTTTATTATTTTGTATGTCATTAGTGAATATATTTGTACTATAGGTTTCGTACTATATACGTACTATAGTATTCGTACTATATACATACTATAGTATTCGTACTATATACGTACTATAGTATTCGTACTATATACATACTATAGTATTTGTACTATATACGTACTATAGTATTCGTACAATATACGTACTATAGTATTAGTACTCTATACGTACTATAGTATTCGTACTATATAAGTACTATAGTATTCGTACTATATAAGTACTATAGTATTCGTACTATAGAAGTACTATATACATACTATATAAGTACTATATTATTCGTACTATATAAGTACTATAGTATTCGTACTATATACATACTATAGTATTCGTACTATATACATACTATAGTATTCGTACTATATAAGTACTATAGTATTCGTACTATATAAGTACTATATAATTACTATAGTATTCGTACTATATAAGTACTATATTATTCGTACTATATACATACTATAGTATTCGTACTATATACATACTATAGTATTCGACTATATAAGTACTATAGTATTCGTACTATATAAGTACTATAGTATTCGTACTATATAAGTACTATAGTATTCGTACTATATAAGTACTATAGTATTCGTACTATATAAGTACTATAGTATTCATACTATATAAGTACTATAGTATTCGTACTATATAAGTACTATAGTATTCGTACTATATAAGTACTATAGTATTCGTACTATATAAGTATTATAGTATTCGTACTATATAAGTACTATAGTATTCGTACTATATAAGTACTATAGTATTCGTACTATATAAATACTATAGTATTCGTACTATATACGTACTATAGTATTCGTACTATATAAGTACTATAGTATTCGTACTATATAAGTACTATATAAGTACTATAGTATTCGTACTATATAAGTACTATAGTATTCGTACTATATAAGTACTATAGTATTCGTACTATATAAGTACTATGGTATTCGTACTATATAGGTACTATAGTATTCGTACTATATAAGTACTATAGTATTCGTACTATATAAGTACTATAGTATTCATAATATATAAGTACTATAGTATTCGTACTATATACGTACTATAGTATTCGTACTATATAAGTACTATATAAGTACTATAGTATTCATACTATATAAGTACTATAGTATTCGTACTATATAAGTACTATATAAGTACTATAGTATTCGTACTATATAAGTACTATAGTATTCGTACTATATAAGTACTATATAATTACTATAGTATTCGTACTATATAAGTACTATATTATTCGTACTATATACATACTATAGTATTCGTACTATATACATACTATAGTATTCGACTATATAAGTACTATAGTATTCGTACTATATAAGTACTATAGTATTCGTACTATATAAGTACTATAGTATTCGTACTATATAAGTACTATAGTATTCGTACTATATAAGTACTATAGTATTCGTACTATATAAGTACTATAGTATTCGTACTATATAAGTACTATAGTATTCGTACTATATAAGTACTATAGTATTCGTACTATATAAGTACTATAGTATTCGTACTATAGTATTCGTACTATATAAGTACTATAGTATTCGTACTATATAAGTACTATAGTATTCGTACTATATAAATACTATAGTATTCGTACTATATACGTACTATAGTATTCGTACTATATAAGTACTATAGTATTCGTACTATATAAATACTATAGTATTCGTACTATATACGTACTATAGTATTCGTACTATATAAGTACTATAGTATTCGTACTATATAAGTACTATATAAGTACTATATAAGTACTATAGTATTCGTACTATGGTATTCGTACTATATAAGTACTATAGTATTCGTACTATATACGTACTATAGTATTCGTACTATATAAGTACTATATAAGTACTATAGTATTCGTACTATAGTATTCGTACTATATAAGTACTATAGTATTCGTACTATATACGTACTATAGTATTCGTACTATATAAGTACTATATAAGTACTATAGTATTCGTACTATATAAGTACTATAGTATTCGTACTATATAAGTACTATATAAGTACTATAGTATTCGTACTATATACGTACTATAGTATTCATACTATTTTAGTTATAAAATAAATAAGTTGATTAACAAGTAAGTTGAATTATTAAATGCTAATTATAGAAAAGATTCTTTTAGTTCAGCTTCCGTCAATGATAACTTCACTCCTCTTCATAATGGGTTGACGGATACTAATCGTTGAATTTTGTAAAGTGAAGCATAGTGATTTCTAAAGCGCTTTGGATCAATATTTTAGGTCCGGGGATGACGACGAGGATGATGGGGATGTCAGCGCTGACCCCGATAACCCCGACAAAGATAAACAAGCGAGGTAAACATGCAACTCAACACTAGTCTCATCTATAGCGGGTCTTGCCGTTATTATAAGTAGCATATATCTAGAATTGTGTTTCTAGAATTATAGTAATTGTGATAGGTTTGTTTTACCAAGTCTGATATTAATTAAGGTGAAATCAATTTTTATTAGATTTCATGAAGTCGTATTGAATCTATTAGTTTTAGTTTTCTTGAGGCTGTTATAGAATAAAGGAGTTTTAAAAATAGATCATTGGTACAATGATCACAAATTAAATTGAATCAATATACAACTAGTGATTACTAGACATAATTAATAGAATACTCTATATTCTTTGGTTATAAGATGTGCAACTGATGCGTTTTAATTCCGCATTTCACCACCAGGGAAAGTCATTGCGAAATCGAACGCCGACGACGTAATAAGATGACCACCTACATCAACGAACTCTGCGACATGGTGCCGACGTGTAGCACTTTGGCCCGCAAACCAGATAAACTGACCATCTTGCGTATGGCTGTCACTCATATGCGTACCTTGCGAGGTTAGCCGAGCTATCCGTTGATTATGTTCCTATTGGTCAGTTTGAATTTCTAATTTTAATAATCAGTCTATTAAGCCTTATCAAATTTGAACATTTAATTTATTCTTTTTTAATGAGTAAAATACTGTCTTTAGTAGGATATTAATCAGAAATGAAACGTTTGAATGGGAATATGAGTATTTGGTGTACATATACTTTGATTAGGTGCACAAGTACTCTGACTAGGTGCATATGTACTATGATTAGGTGCACATGTACTCTGACTAGGTGCACATGTACTATGGATAGGTGCACATGTACTCTGACTAGGTGCACATGTACTCTGATTAGGTGCATAAGTACTTTTTCTAGGTGCATGATTAATCTGTCTAGGTGCATGAGTACTCTGATTAGGTGAATGAGTACTTTGTCTAGGTGCATGAGTACTCCGCCTAGCTGCACATGTACTCTGTCTAGATAATCTACATTTCACACAGATGAAAGTATTGTTTATATTACTAAGTTGTTATGATAAAATAGCTTGGTATATAATCTGTTTATAATTTTCCCTATTTGCTGCACAAACCAGCTCATCAATAACCAAACAAAACTTACTCCGTACCTACTTCACATTGTGTATATTCATTTACCTTTCAATTTAGCTTTATATTAATCTAATCCGTTACAAGCTATGCCCTATGTGACTGTGAGGTGCCTTTACTTATTTTGCCGTCAGTAATTAAATTTAACAGTTATTTACAATAATAGACTTGGCTGCTTGAGATCTAGTACATGGAAGCTGTGTATTGTTCTCATGCGCGCAACGGTGATATCATCTTTAATTCCCCTTCTTTTGAATTGTGGTCCAATTCCTCTAGATCCTCACCTTTTGTAGGCAACGGAACCAACATTTCCAACGACACCTATAAGCCTTCTTTCCTCACCGACCAAGAATTGAAACACCTGATTATGGAGGTTACGTCCTTATTGTCAAAGGCTCTTTCGTAAACCCTGGTCTCTTCGGACTAGCCTTACTAGTAACCACATTTCCGATAATAACCTCAACCCCATCCAACCACCTCCAACCACTTCCCGACCAACCTCGCCATATTGCATGCAGGCGTCCGATGGATTCCTGTTTGTATGTCAATGTGAAACTGGACGCAATATTTATGTGTCGGATTCCGTAACTCCTGTGTTGAATCAGACTCAAGTTAGTGTGAAAGGTAAAAGGATAAGAGAATGGTAGATGATATGGGAGCGAAGGAAGTATTACGTTGGTGGTTAGGGTAATGAAGCTGATATATGAGGAGAGGTGAAGGGAGAGAAATTTTGGAAAGTTGTACTTGCTTAGAGAAGATAAAAAGAGATGTTCGATGTAGGGAAAGAAAAGGAGATGGGGAGATAAAGAGAGATAGAAGTGGAAGTCGAGGTGACATATAGATTAGTTAGGAAAGATAATATTTAAGATAGGTACAATAGAATAATACTAGAGAGATTTAAACAGACTTGTTGTTGAGATCAAGATTATAGTTAAATATATTTAATAAGATTTGTATTATATTTGCAACAGATTAGAAGTTATTGACACACTCCATACACCCTCACATCACTATTGACACTCTCCATACACCCTCACATGACTATTGACTCACTCCATTACACCTTCACATCACTATTGACACACCCTCACATCACTATTGACACACTCCATTACACCCTCGCATCACTATTGACACACCCCATTACACGCTCACATCACTATTGACACACAGTATTACACCTTCACATCACTATTGACACACCCCATTACACCCTCACATCACTATAGACACACCCCATTACACCCTCACATCACTATTGACACACCCCATTACACGCTCACATCACTATTGACACACACTATTACACCTTCACATCACTATTGACACACCCCATTACACCCTCACATCACTATTGACACACCCCATTACACCTTCACATCACTATTGACACACTCCATTACACCCTCACATCACTATTGACACACACCATTACACCTTCACATCACTATTGACACACCCTCACATCACTATTGACATACCCTATTACACCCTCACATCACTATTGACACACTCCATTACACCCTCACATCACTATTAACACACCCCATTACACCCTCACATCACTATTGACACACACCATTACACCTTCACATCACTATTGACACACCCTCACATCACTATTGACACACTCCATTACACCCTCGCATCACTATTGACACACCCCATTACACCTTCACATCACTATTGACACACCCCATTACACCCTCACATCACTATTGACACACCCCATTAAACCTTCACATCACTATTGACACACTCCATACACCCTCACATCACTATTGACACACTCCATTACACCTTCACATCACTATTGACACACACCATTACACCCTCACATCACTATTGACACACCCTATTACACCCTCACATCACTATTGACACACTCCATACACCTTCACATCACTATTGACACACTCCATTACACCCTCGCATCACTATTGACACACCCCATTACACCTTCACATCACTATTGACACACCCCATTACACCCTCACATCACTATTGACACACCCCATTAAACCTTCACATCACTATTGACACACTCCATACACCCTCACATCACTATTGACACACTCCATTACACCTTCACATCACTATTGACACACACCATTACACCCTCACATCACTATTGACACACCCTATTACACCCTCACATCACTATTGACACACTCCATACACCTTCACATCACTATTGACACACTCCATTACACCTTCACATCACTATTGACACACTCCATACACCCTCACATCACTATTGACACACCCTATTACACCCTCACATCACTATTGACACACTCCATACACCTTCACATCACTATTGACACACTCCATTACACCCTCGCATCACTATTGACACACCCCATTACACCTTCACATCACTATTGACACACACCATTACACCCTCACATTACTCCATTACACCCTCACATTACACCCTCACATTACTCCATTATACCCTCACATTACTCCATTACACCCTCACATTACTCCATTACACCCTCACATTACTCCATTACACCCTCACATTACTCCATTACACCCTCACATTACTCCATTACACCCTCACATTACCCCATTACCCCATTACACCCTCACATTACTCCATTACACCCATATTCAGCACTACTGGCTCAGTCAGACTTTATTTGATATCATACACAAAGACGACATCCCCAAACTCCACGAACAATTGTCGACAACTGAAAGTCAAAACTCTGGACGCATTCTCGACCTAAAAAGTTAATCTCTTAACCCGTTTCCATTTTCTAACTACTACTAATGCACTACCAACTACTACTAATGCACTACTAATGCACTACTAACTACTACTAATGCACTACTAACTACTACTAATGCACTACTAACTACTACTAATGCACTACTAACTACTACTAATGCACTACTAATGCACTACCAATTATTAGTAACTAATTGTACTTCAATGATACATCCTTGGTAGTGTTTTACTAATTTCTTATTCAACAATGAATTTCTGACCTACTTCTGGACTATTCATTATCAATCTTTAGTCGGATTTTTTTGACATACTTTCATCCATTTATGATAATAGACTAATGCTAATTATTACAGAGAAGTTAACCTTTCGCATTAATAACAAACCTAAGAAATAATCACTTATATTCAATGCTCATTTGAAATCATCGTATTACATGAAATTTCTCTCTACCTTTCGATAACACTTTACATTAAACTATTTACAGCTGGCACCGTTAAGAAGGAAGGTCACCAATGTTAGTAATGAGTCATGTGTAGACCTCGGGATTACGTATTAGCCACATTCCAGTCCCCCATAATTACCTCCTATCTAATCTCTGCATATCCAATCACATTATTGCCGATACATTTAAAGACGGGCATCTTTAACTAAAGATTTCTATCTTCGCATAGATTTACTTATGCTTATTCTCTTTGCTAACTCAATAAATGACGCTATCCATCTCCGACAAGCATTACCTAGTTACTGACTCCTCCAAATTCCATCTCACCGTCCAATCATTACCTTCGAATACCATTCCCACTTACTACCTCAATTAACCGCACGCATACCAATAGGTCACCTTCATTGCCTCATCCTCTATCCCAATATGCCACCAAAACTCCGAACTCCATTTCCAGGCCATAAAACACATTTCTACACAGTACCCCACTTCCCCACCTCCAGCTTCTATGCGACTATGCATGGGCTCCAGAAGATCCTTCATCATTCGAATGAAGATTGGGGATGTCCCTCATGACCAGGTTTGTAAAATGAAATGGCTAAATATATACATTACATACTAAATCACATGTTTATTGGATAGAAACTAATCAAATGTAGTGTATAATTTTCTCTATCGAGTTCAAATGATATTCTGTATTATTGAATAATCAGAAATCTGGTAAACATAAATAATTTTTTAAATATTCAAATATTCAAAAAAGAGGAAATGAAATACTTTTGTTAAAAAAAATAAACAAACTTAAAAATTAATAAAAATTTCATGCGAAAATTAATATTTTAAAATTATATTTATTATATTTCATTTTATTAAATGGCTTCAATGATTCAATATGCCTTTTACAATTTTAACCTTAAATTGAACCTTAAATGCGGCTTTTATTGCCAAAAGTTATACAAGTAAGAAGCTCCCAACAAGTATTGAATTATATTGTCAATACCTTGAATTTAATTCAAATTTTAGACACATATTTACAATTAATTCTATTAAAGCATTATCAAAATTTAATCACAATTTTGAAATGAAAAAAAATTAATTATTTAATCAACGTAAAATATCATTCGATATTACGTCATGACGCTGTTTTTAGTAAATCTAAAGATCCACATGCAATACATAATTTATGTTCTTGTATTGATAAGAAAATACCAAATAAAGAATTAGCTTTATATTTAGATCAAATAATAATATAACACAAGGATTGAAAGCATCATTACCAACATTAACTAGCTAACATCGGTGATGGTTCAGATTATTATTACTAATAATTGGAAATTGATTACTGTTTTAAACATTCTAAATAGAATAAATAATTGTTTTAATTAAACTTAAATAATAATAAGAAATTATATTTTATGAAATGATCAAATCAAAATATAAAATACTAAGATAGTATAACTATATTATACACAATATTGTATCTTATTTATAGATAATTTATATTTAATCTAATCATAGGATATTTAAAACTATATCACAATAATAATTTAATAATGTATTTGTATAACTATATATTAATAAATACATTTATGCTTTACAATAATAAATATTCAATTTATTTGGCTTATTTGTCTAGTATTAGTATAATATTAGTATAGTATTAGTATAGTATTAGTATAATATTAGTATAGTATTAGTATAGTATTAGTATAGTATTAGTATAGTATTAGTATAGTATTAGTATAGTATTAGTATAGTATTAGTATAGTATTAGTTTAGTATAGTATTAGTATAGTATTAGTATAGTATTAGTATAGTATTAGTATAGTATTAGTATAGTATTAGTATAGTATTATTATAGTATTAGTATAGTATTAGTATAGTATTAGTATAGTATTAGTATAGTATTAGTATAGTATTAGTATAGTATTAGTATAGTATTAGTATAGTATTAGTATAGTAATAGTATAGTATTAGTATAGTATTAGTATAGTATTAGTATATTATTAGTATAGTATTAGTATATTATTAGTATAGTATTAGTATAGTATTAGTATAGTATTAGTATAGTATTAGTTTAGTATTAGTATAGTATTAGTATAGTATTAGTATAGTATTAGTTTAGTATTAGTATAGTATTAGTATAGTATTAGTATAGTATTAGTATAGTATTAGTATAGTATTAGTATAGTATTAGTATAGTATTAGTATAGTATTAGTATAGTATTAGTATAGTATTAGTATAGTATTAGTATAGTATTAGTATAGTATTAGTATATTATTAGTATAGTATTAGTATAGTATTAGTATAGTATTAGTATAGTATTAGTATAGTATTAGTATAATATTAGTATAGTATTAGTATATTATTAGTATAGTATTAGTATAGTATTAGTATAGTATTAGTATAGTATTAGTATAGTATTAGTACATTTAAATTAATTAACATACATAGATCTCAAGATGAAGAATCTTAGAATACTTCTGATATTAATACTTCTAGTTCTGCATCGAGATCTAGATTTCCATTGATATTTAAATATAACTATTTTATTTATATATTCATATCATTCTAATATATTATTTATTTTAATATGCCAAAGATTTGGCCTTTCTAATCGATGCATAGAATATATTAGTTTGTCTATGCTTGCAGATTTAATAACAGAAAATAATGACAAAATTAATAACAGAAAATAACCAGTCACATATTATTGATGAATCAAAAGCATTATTGAAAGATTTACTTTGCTATATTTTGATGAAAAAAGGACAACACCTTAATGGAAAATGGGCATATAAAAAAACACCAACATTACCCTCAAATAATCATTGAGTGACTCATTGTCACTTTTGTCAATTAATGTTACATGCTGTAGCTGGAACTATAAAAAGTGTCGTTGATGAATTACCTAATTATTTAAACGTAATTGGATGCAACGGCACCGATGTAAATGTAGGGCATTTCAACGTAGTTGTAACTTAAATAGAAAGACACCTCGACCAGAATCTTCAATGGATGGTTGGTAAAATTTATATTGTTTATACGTAATAAGGATAAATAATTTATGAAATATAAAATGCAATAATCTTGATTTATTTATTTAGTCTAAGTGACCAGTTGGGTCAAGTCGGAAATCTGCTTGACAAGGCGGAAAGTTTTGAAATTATAAATTTCATACAACATTTACAAATATTGCTTATCAAAAGAATTTAGTTGATATTAATATAAAAACTGGTATTGATAAAGAAAGATGTGCAACTATCTGCCCAGATGGTATCCATAATGCTAATGGTTGGCATTGGCTAATTGTATTTTAAGATTATATATTTCAATGTTTGGTCCTTCTGATAATTTAATAAAAATTGTAAAATATGTTATTTTTGAATATGCTTGATTTACGATAACAAATAATAAAAATTTATTTTAGATTTATTTGCATGCTGAAATAATTTTATTGTTTTCAGTGCTTGCCGATGAGTGTACTGAGATTAAAATGAAGGTAGTGGATATAATTTTAAAATAGAAGACGACATCATCTAAAATTTACTTAATTTAAATATTGTGAATATTATAATCTATGGAAATAGAGAAAACCATCTCTTACATATGATTTTGATACCGAAATATTTGCTTCATATGATTGTTTAAATGTACCCGTATTTGATTTTCATGACTCTCCCCGTCATTAGTCGGCAGTTAAAGGCATGTAAAGATTGTCTCTGTAGCCAGTATTCATGATTAGCTATCTCGTGATGTCATATATTTAATATATTACTTGCTAGAGATATGTTTCCAAATTTCAATAGTAAAAAAGATTTTTGTATATAGAATAAAATCATTAATCAATGCACTGATTTAATTTCTTATGTTTATTTATAAATATATGGTCAATTTTAACTTTAATAGTAACTATTTAATAGATTAATTAACTTTCCTTTATTAATATATTTATCTATTTATATATAAGTATAAAATCATCATCAAATTGTCTTAATTGATATAATAATTTGTTAAAATAATTATAATTAATAAAAATATATATATATATATTTAAATATCAACTTGAAATATTTATAATTAACATAATTCTATCAACTATATATATTGTATTCACTGTTTTAAGCTTGATAAGATAGTCAAGTTATAAGATAGTCAAGTTATAAGTTTGATAAGATAGTCAAGTTATAAGTTTGATAAGATAGTCAAGTTATAAGTTTGATAAGATAGTCAAGTTATAAGCTTGATAAGATAGTCAAGTTATAAGTTTGATAAGATAGTCAAGTTATAAGCTTGATAAGATAGTCAAGTTATAAGCTTGATAAGATAGTCAAGTTATAAGCTTGATAAGATAGTCAAGTTATAAGTTTGATAAGATAGTCAAGTTATAAGTTTGATAAGATAGTCAAGTTATAAGCTTGATAAGATAGTCAAGTTATAAGTTTGATAAGATAGTCAAGTTATAAGTTTGATAAGATAGTCAAGTTATAAGCTTGATAAGATAGTCAAGTTATAAGTTTGATAAGATAGTCAAGTTATAAGCTTGATAAGATAGTCAAGTTATAAGATAGTCAAGTTATAAGTTTGATAAGATAGTCAAGTTATAAGTTTGATAAGATAGTCAAGTTATAAGTTTGATAAGATAGTCAAGTTATAAGTTTGATAAGATAGTCAAGTTATAAGTTTGATAAGATAGTCAAGTTATAAGCTTGATAAGATAGTCAAGTTATAAGTTTGATAAGATAGTCAAGTTATAAGTTTGATAAGATAGTCAAGTTATAAGTTTGATAAGATAGTCAAGTTATAAGTTTGATAAGATAGTCAAGTTAGAAGCTTGATAAGATAGTCAAGTTATAAGTTTGATAAGATAGTCAAGTTATAAGTTTTATAAGATAGTCAAGTTATAAGTTTGATAAGATAGTCAAGTTATAAGCTTGATAAGATAGTCAAGTTATAAGTTTGATAAGATAGTCAAGTTATAAGCTTGATAAGATAGTCAAGTTATAAGTTTGATAAGATAGTCAAGTTATAAGCTTGATAAGATAGTCAAGTTATAAGCTTGATAAGATAGTCAAGTTATAAGTTTGATAAGATAGTCAAGTTATAAGCTTGATAAGATAGTCAAGTTATAAGTTTGATAAGATAGTCAAGTTATAAGTTTGATAAGATAGTCAAGTTATAAGTTTGATAAGATAGTCAAGTTATAAGTTTGATAAGATAGTCAAGTTATAAGCTTGATAAGATAGTCAAGTTATAAGCTTGATAAGATAGTCAAGTTATAAGTTTGATAAGATAGTCAAGTTATAAGCTTGATAAGATAGTCAAGTTATAAGTTTGATAAGATAGTCAAGTTATAAGCTTGATAAGATAGTCAAGTTATAAGTTTGATAAGATAGTCAAGTTATAAGCTTGATAAGATAGTCAAGTTATAAGCTTGATAAGATAGTCAAGTTATAAGTTTGATAAGATAGTCAAGTTATAAGCTTGATAAGATAGTCAAGTTATAAGATAGTCAAGTTATAAGTTTGATAAGATAGTCAAGTTATAAGTTTGATAAGATAGTCAAGTTATAAGTTTGATAAGATAGTCAAGTTATAAGTTTGATAAGATAGTCAAGTTATAAGTTTGATAAGATAGTCAAGTTATAAGTTTGATAAGATAGTCAAGTTATAAGCTTGATAAGATAGTCAAGTTATAAGTTTGATAAGATAGTCAAGTTATAAGTTTGATAAGATAGTCAAGTTATAAGCTTGATAAGATAGTCAAGTTATAAGTTTGATAAGATAGTCAAGTTATAAGCTTGATAAGATAGTCAAGTTATAAGCTTGATAAGATAGTCAAGTTATAAGTTTGATAAGATAGTCAAGTTATAAGCTTGATAAGATAGTCAAGTTATAAGCTTGATAAGATAGTCAAGTTATAAGCTTGATAATATAGTCAAGTTATAAGATAGTCAAGTTATAAGCTTGATAAGATAGTCAAGTTATAAGCTTGATAAGATAGTCAAGTTATAAGTTTGATAAGATAGTCAAGTTATAAGATAGTCAAGTTATAAGCTTGATAAGATAGTCAAGTTATAAGCTTGATAAGATAGTCAAGTTATAAGTTTGATAAGATAGTCAAGTTATAAGCTTGATAAGATAGTCAAGTTATAAGTTTGATAAGATAGTCAAGTTATAAGTTTGATAAGATAGTCACGTTATAAGTTTGATAAGATAGTCAAGTTATAAGATAGTCAAGTTATAAGCTTGATAAGATAGTCAAGTTATAAGCTTGATAAGATAGTCAAGTTATAAGTTTGATAAGATAGTCAAGTTATAAGTTTGATAAGATAGTCAAGTTATAAGTTTGATAAGATAGTCAAGTTATAAGTTTGATAAGATAGTCAAGTTATAAGTTTGATAAGATAGTCAAGTTATAAGCTTGATAAGATAGTCAAGTTATAAGTTTGATAAGATAGTCAAGTTATAAGCTTGATAAGATAGTCAAGTTATAAGCTTGATAAGATAGTCAAGTTATAAGCTTGATAAGATAGTCAAGTTTAAAGCTTGATAAGATAGTCAAGTTATAAGCTTGATAAGATAGTCAAGTTATAAGTTTGATAAGATAGTCAAGTTATAAGCTTGATAAGATAGTCAAGTTATAAGCTTGATAAGATAGTCAAGTTATAAGTTTGATAAGATAGTCAAGTTATAAGTTTGATAAGATAGTCAAGTTATAAGTTTGATAAGATAGTCAAGTTATAAGCTTGATAAGATAGTCAAGTTATAAGTTTGATAAGATAGTCAAGTTATAAGTTTGATAAGATAGTCAAGTTATAAGTTTGATAAGATAGTCAAGTTATAAGCTTGATAAGATAGTCAAGTTATAAGTTTGATAAGATAGTCAAGTTATAAGCTTGATAAGATAGTCAAGTTATAAGCTTGATAAGATAGTCAAGTTATAAGATAGTCAAGTTATAAGCTTGATAAGATAGTCAAGTTATAAGCTTGATAAGATAGTCAAGTTATAAGTTTGATAAGATAGTCAAGTTATAAGCTTGATAAGATAGTCAAGTTATAAGTTTGATAAGATAGTCAAGTTATAAGTTTGATAAGATAGTCAAGTTATATTTGTTGTTAATGTTTTTTTTATTGGAAAATAAATATTTTTTGTGAAAATTTTTTTTTAAAATAAAACCAAGAAGTATTTTTTTGTTTATATATTTTTGTTATATATATTTTTATATAATAATCTATTAGATAACATATTCTTTTTTTATTTAATGACATTTTTTTAAATGGCTACATTATATATAGTTATATATTATTATAATTTCTATTTGTTTAAAATATATCATCCTCTAAAAAAATTATCAAAAATATTTTTTTTTTATTTATCAGCTATACACTATTTAAAAGATAGATTATGAAAGAAAAGAGCAATTAGAAGCAATTTAAATTCATTTGTTGAAACTGAACAGTAACGAAACCTATTATATAAATATTAATTCGCTCATTATCTTTGTTATATTATTAGATATTGAAACTGTAATTATATTAGTGATATAATAAATATAATTTAAACCCATATTATTACGAAAATGAATTTATATTGCAAATTTGAAGTAAATAAAATTACTTTTATAATGTTTTCTACATCATTATAACGAAAATAAATTAAATTTTAATATTTGAATAAAAAAATGAATTTTCACTAATATTCTTTGAAGCCCGCTGTACTCCGCCCCCCGTGTCAAGTATCGCACCCCTCCGTAGGTGTCCAACACCGGTCATATAGCGCGTCTACGTCGCCGTAACACCCTCGGCTCATCGAAGGATGGCAACGATTACATCGTGGTACACGTGACTGGTTACATAAAGAACTGGCCGGCCAATGCTACCAGTTAATAGTAGCTCCTAGTAGAGGCACCGGTTTGATCCAGTTCATTCCGTAGCCCCCCCTCAGTTTATCACGGCGCGGGCTTTGGTACCCAGCGTAATCCATGACCCGCCTATACCGTACGGGGGTTGAAGTACCACGACTAACCTTACATGCCCACTCACTCTATAACCCCGACTCGCTATAGACCCCGAACTCACTTCACAACCGCACCTCTCCTTACGACACAAAACTTACCTTAAACCCCAACTTACTCTGCAATTACAACATTACTTATAAAACTAAATAACTTTATAAACCTAATTCACCTTAAAACCCCAACTTTCTTACAGTACCAACTCTTTACACTAACAACTCTTTACACTACCAACTCTCTTTACACTACCAACTCTCTTTACACTACCAACTCTCTTTACACTACCAACTCTCTTTACACTACCAACTCTCTTTACAGGCCATACGGTTGGCCATTTAGACCAGAATCAACATCACGACGAAGAATCTCCAGCCGATAACTGCCTCGTCGCTATTGGTCGGCTTCAGGTAAGCCACTCCCATTTTGTAATGCACAACGCTCTTTGCACTCAAATATTGAGCTCGGTAATTAACAAATCCCTCCTTTAAGGTGACCAGTAGTCCCAATTGCTCCGATATCAATAATACCAGCGGAAACTGCAATGAATTTATCTCGCGGCATTCTGCAGATGGCAAGTTCACTTTCATTGATCAGAGGTTATCGAAGTAACCATAGCTGTGCGACCTATGCCCGTTTTTATACTGTTGCGACCTCTGACCTATTACTTAAGACTTCTGACTTCTTTTTGAAAACGTAGTATTCTAAATAATGAATATATTTTATTTATTCAGTTTATTGAAAATCTTTAATTGTGAATTTTATCTGATTATATTTGTGAAAATATATTTGTGTAGTCTTTAAATATTGCAATCCGTAGTTTGAAACTTTTAATCACATTTATATTTGGCATATGTTAGATCTAATGTAGTGAATTCTAATAATATGTATTGTATATATTGTATAGTGTATGTATTTGTATTCAAGATAGACCCTATGTGTGGCAAAATTATTATATTTCTCCAGAAAGTGAATTAGAAAGTGAATTTTGACCATATTTAAACATTAATGTAGGTTAATATATATAATCTATGGATTACATTTTATATTTTCAAATGCAGATGATTTATAGCTTGGCTTTATAAATAACTTTTGTAACTAATAATTTGTTTCAAATGCAATACTGATTAACCATTTGTTTAAAATAGTTTTACGATGATTTATAACAAATTAGCGATATTACAATTGTTTTTTAAAAAAAATATCATTGCACCTTTTAAAGGTTTCTATTCTATATAATATATTACTTGCATTAAATACCCAATACACTCTTGCATACATACACACACACACACACACATACACACAAAATACACTCGAAAACATAAATACATACATTGACAATCACTTTATTGGTGAAATTAACATAATTCATGTCTAACTTTCAAACCAAATTATTAATATTTATACCACTTCCATCTATAATTTCTTTTATTTTTCTTAGGTTTATACAATCTTTCAATAATTTCATATTGAATCATTTATTGCTAAATACTAAATGAAACCTTAACCAATGAAATGTCCCCAATTTCGATAACAAAAGCTGGACCAATGTTCAAAAAGATAAAAATAAGAAGCTCTTATCACACCTCTTTATGCTATTAAGACAACATTGTTACTCCCTGACCTCTGGCATAGTCCACTATTAAATATGAAAATAGCCAAAATAATAAGTATTTACATACAAGTTGGATCTGTTGAACTACTGGAGAAATCTTATTTTACTGTCCTAGTTTACAACAAACAACTTACTAGTTTATTGACTACTTGACAACTCAATCCAAATGATGTTATCAACTTATTCTCGACCAATGAAAAGACTACACCTCGACCAATGAAAAGACTACACCATAACTAATGAAAAGACTACACCATATCTAATGAAAAGCCTACACCATAACTAATGAAAAGCCTACACCATAACTAATGAAAAGACTACACCATATCTAATGAAAAGCCTACACCATAACTAATGAAAAGCCTACACCATAACTAATGAAAAGACTACACCATAACTAATGAAAAGCCTACACCATAACTAATGAAAAGCCTACTCCATAACTAATGAAAAGCCTACACCATAACTAATAAAAACACTACACCATAACTAATAAAAAGACTACACCATAACTAATGAAAAGCCTACACCATAACTAATGAAAAGACTACACCATAACTAATGAAAAGACTACACCATAACTAATAAAAAGACTACACCATAACTAATAAAAAGCCTACACCATAACTAATAAAAAGCCTTTCTAATAAACTGCCCTTTGCTTTAATCAATGGCTTTAGTTATTAAATAATAAATTTTTTCTTTCAAATTTTATTTGAAAATATGTTTCTTTATTTTCAAGTTACTTTTAGTTTAGTTTATTTTCAAGTTACTTTTAGTTTAGTTTAGTTTCAAGTTACTTTTAGTTTAGTTTAGTTTTGAGTTATTTATAGTATTTTTTATCATATCAAAATATTATATTGATAAATATCTTTTCTCTAGAGATACACTTTCACATTGTATAGTCGATAACCCTATACCCGACCCCTACACTAGCCCCCAAAGTGAACTCAACGCTATCCCATTACCCGCTAACACCACTCCGTAGACCTAAACAAACTCTAGAGTAGTCACCCCTAACCCAACTCCCACTATATCCCCAGAGTCACCCCTAACCCAACTCCCACTATATCCCCAGAGTCACCCCTAACCCCACTCCCACTATATCCCCAGAGTCACCCCTAACTCCGCTCCCACTATATCCCCAGAGACACCCCTAACTCAGCTCCCACTATATCCCCAGAGTCACCCCTAACCCCACTCCCACTATAACCCCAGAGTCACCCCTAACCCCACTCCCACTATATCCCCAGAGTCACCCCTAACTCCGCTCCCACTATATCCCCAGAGACACCCCTAACTCAGCTCCCACTATATCCCCAGAGTCACCCCTAACCCCACTCCCACTATAACCCCAGAGTCACCCCTAACCCCACTCCCACTATATCCCCAGAGTCACCCCTAACTCCGCTCCCACTATATCCCCAGAGTCACCCCTAACCCCACTCCCACTATATCCCCAGAGTCACCCCTAACCCCACTCCCACTATAACCCCAGAGTCACCTCTAACCCCACTCCCACTATAACCCCAGAGTCACCCCTAACCCCACTCCCACTATAACCCCAGAGTCACCCCTAACCCCACTCCCACTATAACCCCAGAGTCACCCCTAACTCCACTCCCACTATATCCCCAGAATCACCCCTAACCCCACTCCCACTATATCCCCAGAGTCACCCCTAACTCCGCTCCCACTATATCCCCAGAGACACCCCTAACTCAGCTCCCACTATATCCCCAGAGTCACCCCTAACCCCACTCCCACTATAACCCCAGAGTCACCCCTAACCACACTCCCACTATATCCCCAGAGTCACCCCTAACTCCGCTCCCACTATATCCCCAGAGTCACCCCTAACCCCACTCCCACTATAACACCAGAGTCACCCCTAACTCCACTCCCACTATAACCCCAGAGTCACCCCTAACCCCGCTCCCACTATAACCCCAGAGTCACCCCTAACCCTACTCCCACTATAACCCCAGAGTCACCCCTAACTCCACTCCCACTATAACCCCAGAGTCACCCCTAACCCCGCTCCCACTATAACCCCAGAGTCACCCCTAACCCCACTCCCACTATAACCCCAGAGTCACCCCTAACCCCGCTCCCACTATAACCCCAGAGTCACCCCTAACTCCACTCCCACTATAACCCCAGAGTCACCCCTAACCCCACTCCCACTATAACCCCAGAGTCACCCCAATCCTGGGCTATTTGCCTCAAGACCTGCTCGGAAAAGTTTCCTTTGAATTTTACCACATAGATGATCAATCACGAATGCGTGATGCTTTTAGACAAGGTACTTATTCTAGTTCTTTATGTAGTAATATATGAAGTACTTGTTTACTTACTGTATGTAGTACTGTATGTAGTCCCCACGTAGCACCTTCTTCTCTATGAGTAGTTGGTCCTTTACAAAGTACCAGCTAGTAAATTCTCTACGCCTCACTTACAATTCCCCTTATCACCGAAGTTGAACTCTAACCCTTTGACCAACGATACAGCGACCTCTAACTCCCATTTCGATATCGAAATCACCTCGACCCGTAAGGTCATCTCCCTTCGACTCTAACATCGGTCTCCTCAGTCTAACCACTTCCCGAACGTTGCACCTACTCGCGTCTTTGCAGTTATCCAGTTGAAAGGTCAAGTGATATCCGTGGTGTACAGGTTCCAGATGAAGAGCGGCGATTGGATGATGCTTCGCACGAGTTGTTTTGCTTTCCTTAACCCCTACACCGATGACGTCGAGTACATTGTGTGTACTAACACTTTACAGAGGTTAGACACCACTAGACACCACTAGACACCACTAAACACCGTCTACCTTAGCGTTTACGTTTCCCGTTTATATTCCGTGGCTTCAAAAACTTTGACTTCGACACATTCTCGACACCGACGCAGGTCTTCCGACGGAGCTTCAGCCGACGGTCAACCAATTAATGAGATCACTTATCATCGTGTCAATGGTTCCACGCAATCGGTTTCCTCGTCTTCCGCGGCTACATCTCCCCACATCGCTCCCGTTCCCGCCTCCGCTGTTACCGCCGCAACAGGATTAGCTCCGCCCACTTCTGCCGCTGCCGCTGCCGCTACGTCCAATCAACAAGCGGCAGCGGCGTCAGTTAACCCGCAGTCTACGGACTACCATCGAATACGTTAATATTGCCATGTAACTACACCCACACACACACCCACACTCACACCCAGACTCACACCCACACCCACACACACACCCACACTCACACCCAGACTCACACCCAGACTCACACCCACACCCACACTTACACCCACACTTACACCCACACCTACACCCACACCTACACCTACACTCAACCTAACATACACACTCACCTACACTCACACCCACACTCACAATCACACCCACACCCACACTCACACTCACACCCACACTCACACCCAGACTCACACCCACACCCACACTCAACCTCACATCCACACTCACCTACACCCACACTCACACTCACACCCACACCCACACCCACACTCAACCTCTATCTAAACTATTTTAATTGCAAATGAAATATATTTTCACTTGAATTATATAACAAAACAACTCTAATAACCTCTAATAATAGTTTCTTGGGAAATTGAAACTTAGAAATCAATCAATAAATATAGCAAATTAATGTTTGTAAAAAATGTTGATGTTCTAGAAAAGTAAAATAAATATAAATTAAATTTGCAATACAAAAGATAAGAAAATTGGGCTGGTTTGCTAAAAAACATCTGATCTGTAATATTTAATGAATTAACATAAATTTACAAAATATAACTATTTCACAATAAACTGATTTAGATTCATTTTGAAATTATCAACAATTCATTTGCGATTAAATTTAGCATCCCAGGAAACCATCAATTAAGTGAAAATATATTTTATTTGCATTAAAAATATAAGGTATATTTTTTATTTAAAATTATTATGTAACATTGCATAATAGTTACATCATCTAATTTTTTGGGATTTAACTCGTGAGTTATTTATTTTAATCGTATTAATAATATAATAAGGTTTTGTAATTAAATTATATTAGGAAGTTATATTACTGGGAACCTGTAAATGCTTGACGACCTTTGCTCTTTGACAGCCCATTCCAACCCCGCATTCGTCGGCTATCCTAGGCCCCAGATGCCCGGCCAAGTTCCCGCCATTCCATCCCAGTTGTCCGGCTCCCAGCCCTCCACGTGGTCACAACACAACAGTTTGTAGTCCAAAATACACTTGTTCTAAAGTTCACCCAAGTTTGCGCTTCCCATCGCCCCCACACCTACAACCTCGCTCCCACACACTCCCACACCTAACGCCTATCTGTAACTCTAATCAATTGTCCACTTCCTACCAAGATATTCGTCTGCTAAATTACATGCATCCCACGGCGACTGCTTCTACAGCTGACAATTCAACACTACCACCAAGTGTGGGTTAGTTACTTACCATAGCCCTACTATAACACCATAGCCCTATAACACCATACCCTATAACACCATAGCTCTGCTATAACCCCATACCCTATAACACCATAGCCCTGCTATAACCCCATACCCTATAATACCATAGCCCTGCTATAACCCCATACCCTATAACACCATAGCCCTATTATAACCCCATACCCTATAACACCATATCCCTATTATAACCCCATATCCTATAACACCATAGCCCTGCTATAACCCCATACCCTATAACACCATAGCCCTGCTATAACCCCATACCCTATAACTCCATACCTTATTACCCCATACCCTATAACCCCATACCCTATAACCCCATACCTTATAACTCCATACCCTATAACCCCATCTCCTATAACCCCATCTCCTATAACCCCATATCCTATAACCCCATACCTTATTACCCCATATTCTATAATCCCATAACCTATAACCCCATCTCCTATAACTCCATACCCTATAACCCCATACTCTATAACCCCATACCCTATAACCCCATACCTTATGACCCCATACCCTATATCCTATAATCCCATACCCTATAACCCCATCTCCTATAACCCTATAACCCAGTGTGATTTACTTGTTAACTTGAAACAGTATAATAATATTGAATATAGTAAACCCCGCTACCCTACCTAACCATGCACATGCTAGATCTATACGATTATGGCTAACCCACCACTACACCAAACTCCACTCAATTACCTCGACCCCCGCTCCTCTACTTCTAAACCCCTCACAGATACCAATAATATTGAACACTGGGATAACCAGAATACATGGAGTCAACAAAACATCAATGGTTTGTAATCTAATAATGGGCAGAGTATAGTAGAGTAGTGTAGTGTAGAATAGATTATAGAAGAGTAGAGTAGTGTAGAGTAGATTAGTGTAGGCTAGATATAGTAGAGTAGAGTATAATAGAGTAGAGTAGAGTAGAGTAGAGTATAATAGAGTAGAGTAGAGTATAGTAAAGTAGAGTAGAGTAGAGTAGAGTATTGTAAAGTAGAGTAGAGTAGAGTATAATAGAGTAGAGTATAATAGAGTAGAGTAGAGTATAAAGAGTAGAGTAGAGTAGAGTATTGTAAAGTAGAGTAGAGTAGAGTATAATAGAGTAGAGTATAATAGAGTAGAGTAGAGTAGAGTAGAGTAGAGTAGAGTAGAGTAAAGTAGGTTATTTGACACCCTTTTATAGTTTTATTTGTTTTTCTAGAAAAAATATAAACAATTAAATTATTAAAATAATTCTGAGATTATGATGTTGCTATATGATATATGAATAATATTTGTTCATAAACTTGTGTTCTTTATTAAACATTTGTTTTAGTTATCATTATATATTTATACATTTATTTATAATTCATGGTTTATATTAAATTTTATATAAAAATCAAAATACTACAAAAATTCTTGAATTATTAAAGATTTCCTATAAATTTCTAGAAAAAATTCTCAATATTTTGTATTGAAACAATTAATTTACTAAATAATGATATGCTCTAACTGTCTTAATAATATGAAATTACAAGTTTGTTAGTCATGGGATATTCTATGTAAGGATTCTCCATGTAGACACAGCATGTAGACATATCATCCTAGCTCCTTTTAGTAGGATATATTTCCTTCGCCTAATTCCTTAGGAGTTTCTTTGACCATATTCGACGTAATGCATACTTTTAACAACTTTTGCTTTGTATTGTGACCAAGACGTCAATTTCAGGCAATACGGCGTCGAGTAACGGTCAATCTACGGCCCCTGGCGGCCAGGAGGATATCTCGTACATGCTGCGTATGCTGGACAATTCGCAGACCACCAACGACTTCGAGATGCTGAACACCATGTTCAATTGAGACTACAACCACGAAATCCAATTATAGACCGACAATTTGTTTTTATAGAGAAAAGGAAAGCGAGTCGTTTACGTTCCTGGAACCGCACCCGTATTATATATTTTATAGGTTATCTACAGATGCTTAATAGCAATTACGCGGTGGCTGTGGGTGGAACAGCCCACTCCATAACTGACCACCGCATAACTGACCACCGCGGCTTTTATATATATTTTACCTTTACGAATAACATTTGTTTTTTACGAAGATGGCTTCTATGACACCGTATATACATATTGTCTACCTTATAGTGGTACATCGTCATCTATTGTAATACCTATCATGTCACGATATCATTCGCATATATACATATGTATTTATTATTATATCATAATAAATAATTAATCAATTATATTTAATTTAATTATTCAATAATTTTGTAGATTGGATTTATAAAATATTTTTTTATTTTATTGATTAATATTTTTGTTTTTTTTAATTAAAATAATTATTTATCAACTAAATCAATACATAATTTGTTATTTAATGTAATATTTCATTAATTCAGTTATATAGATATCTATATTTATAAATACAATATGGGATCTAATTTAGTTTTTTACAAGCTATAGAATATATTAATAAATTAAATATTAATATATACCACTTCGAATGTGATTTTTATAGAAATCCAGTAATTAGAAAATCTAATATTTTACATGTTATTCTAATAATAAAAAAAGGATTAATATAATTAGATTTCTAATATTTCACACAAGTGTTTTATAAAATATTAGTTTCATCTGCCCAAAGGAATATGGTATGAGATATCTCTATCTAATACTTTAATTGTTAAAATGTTAATTAAGTATACATTAGTTTTTTGTGTTATACAATGTACATCTAATTGCCATTAACTAAATTTAAAGTTCATTTCATAGCTTATAGTTATTATTACCGGTGTATCATGTTGATATATCATTATTATTAACAATATAAATGATCTTGATTGTAAACAGAATATTAACTTAATATAAATATTATTATAAATTACTTAAGGTATGTGCAGTTTCTATTATATGAGTTATTTATTATTTCATTAACATATATTTATCAAATAAACATATTTTCAAATAATTATGTCAGGTTCTTTGATTAATTTAATTAATTAAAATTCATTAAATGAAATAATGACACCAATAATAAAAATAAGATTTCTCGCAGTATTAATAGAGTTAGCCTTGAAGTCAAGCAGTCAGTCTATTTTTATCCCAAATTCTTGTACTTACTTTAAACGATCTTAACATTTAATATTGAAAGATCTTCACAAATTATATTACGCAATTACTATAAATATTAATTCATGTACTAATTAGTATACTACTATATATGTAATATATGAAACACTTTCATTGTTATGTTAATTGCTTAGATATTATTAATATAATAGTATACTTGTATTATATAATATACTATATAAATTAGACACGCGCATAAAATATATAGTTTAAATCAGCATTCGATTGTAATATGTTATATCATATAAACTATTATCATATAACAAATGACATCAAACAGTAATTAATGATAATAAATAATACTTATCTCAAGTTATTAAATTATGAACTAATAAAACATTTTTTAAATTAATACATCATCTTCTTTTTATTTCACTTTAAAACTTATCTTATAAGATCGTTTCTAATAAAATACGAAAGTAGACGAGTATAAACTATGCGCATAGTTTGTACACATGTGTGTACATAAAGTGTAATCTATCGCAGTTAAGTTGATGTAAAATATACATTGTACATTGTATACTTTATATTGTACGCTCATAGCGACGTCTCCGATAGCTGGCGATACAATTTAGACGTCACCAACGTCGTTCGAGTACCTGGATCGTTTATCGAAATAAGCTTTTGGATTCTTTGAATGCCTGCGATTTACCAATCCTTCCTTCATGTGATTTATAAACGCCAGACGTCGCGTTTACAACTTGTCTACGTCACTCATATGACGTCATAATATGGGCTGGATTCGCGGGGTGGGGGGATGACGTGTTACGCAACGCCTTGCTGTCACTCTCATCTGACCATGCGGTAATACCACAGCTTCGCTCGTCGTGTTGGCGACTAACAAGCATATTGACCGAATAATGAATCAACGCAGTATAACTAAATTAACCCAAACCTTTAGCCTACCATCTACTCATAGCCCTAAATAACGCCACAAACGTTTACCTTACTACAGATGTCTAGACCTTACTGACACCCAAATAACGTATCGCCACCTCGATCTAGTGCCGAGACTTCCTGAACCGCCACTTATTATGCACCTCTAACACTTAATAGACCGTACTAATACCGCATAGCTAATACACATACTTCGAGGTCTGTATCCACCAGTCACCGCATGGCCTATAGCGGTTACAAGGTTAAGGTAGAATTAAGGTAGTATTAAGCAAGGCAGGCATTTTATTAAAACAAAGACTCGTCTTCGCATTTCTTATCTGATCACCGATTGAACCAGGCGTCAGCCCCACACACTGAAATTCTACACAAGATTCACGATATGAATAGCGGGATTATAGATAACTCAAGTTGCGGTTAGTAAGGGATGACGTACGACAAACGTGAACTTAATCGGTATATGTTATTATAATGAACATGTATACACAATATAGAAATCAGATGCATAATATGTAATTAGATGTATAATATGAAATCGGATATATATTATGTATTCAGATGCATAGTATGTAATTAGATGTATAATATGAAATCAGATGTATATTAAGGATGTTTTAATAAAGAGTATGATACACAGGGTATAGTGTATAGGATATAGTACATAGAGTATAGTGTATATGGTATAGAGTAAAGGGTATAGTGAGCTTATTTACATTTTAAAGGAGTCCATTATAATATCTATTATTTTAATAGTCCATATATGTTTACTAGACTCTTTGAAATAATTGATTGACAGTCGGTTTTTATTTTTGGTTTATTATCATTTTTTAAAATTATTTTTATTAATTTTTATGTATTGTTAAAATTGTTAATATAATTATCCTCATGGGATCTAATATTATTGAAGATTTACAATCAGATAGTCGTACAATAGGTTATTCATACTATATTTAATATATATGAAGATGATATAAATGTCATTTATTAAAAACAATTATATTTGTTTAAGATTATTAAGATAGATGTAATGATGTATATATATAAATATATATATATATATATATATCCTATTAACACTATTATATTAATATTCACTATACATTTGTTATCACAATTATATACACTAGTCACGATATTTCATGTAGTATATTTTATTTATATATGTTCTAATAACTAATATATACGCGTGATAGAATTATGTATATAGTGTTTTTTCAAACTTCTTAGAAATATTTCTTATATGATCATGCATACTTTCTGATATTACTAAAATATTCTAATATATGATCCTATATTATTATACAGACTCAAAAATATTTAAAATGTTTTAGATTTATGTAGTTCGTGCTCTCGTTTCATCTAGGAATCATATTTCTTAAACCCACTACTAGTATATCATATACTATATATATAATACTACTATTGTAAGTTACTAATTAAATAATATAATTTAGAATGTAACAAATATGCTTAACTTTTAATTATAAACATATATATATATATATAATATAGTTATGAATGTGTAAACTAATACGAGTTTTTAGATTTCACTAGCTCACTAGTCATATTTTATAAAAACCGAAATACTAGATCTAAAATTATAAGAAAATATATAAACTTCGATTAGTAACATGTATTAATAATTCTATTGAAATTGAATTTTATACCCGAATTTAGAATATCATAATATTATTTAATTCATTTCGAATGACTTTACATGTGACTTCATGCGGTAATTGGCTATGCATTATATATACAACATATTTAGTTGAATTACTATACCGTTCAAAACATCCTTCTCTTAATTTCCACTACAAATTTACTTAATTCTCTTTGATTATATACATATTACATTTGATATGTGAATCAATATGAATATTCTATATATATATTTATATAAATATATATATATATCTATATATATATATATATAAATATCATTATTATCATTAATATATATATATATATATATATATATATATATATCTATATATATATATAAATATATCATCTAATCGTTTTGAATATTGCCTTATATATATGTAGTAATAGAATATATTAGATATATATTATTCATTATTTTTTAGTATTTGATCCCATATGCTAATTCGACTATATATATATATATAGGCTAGTAATTAAGTTTGCAATTTAATACCATAGATGATTCATATAGCTCCTTGTGCGTTTTTATGTTCACCATGAGGCCTTCAATAGTCCTATTAGTTATATCTCTGGTTTGTTCAGTTATCACATTATCTCATAGACATGCCTGGATTCGCACATAAACATATGACTGCAATAGGGTGTGTCTCGAATAGGCTTTGCTATGTAATGAGCTGTTCTGCATATAAATGTGTTGCATGGGAATCGTATAATAATATTTATATTCGATTTTATGATAGATTTTTAGATGTATATGATAACTAATCATTAGGAATAATACATATTTTTTATATTAATCTTTAGATAATATATTTGTATTATAAATAAAATTGATCATTTAACGCACACCTAGACGTAATGTAGACATATAGAGACTTTTATCCTATCGTCTTCTTCGCATGTATTAATTTCATTTCATTAACAAACAATTGACCCATTATTACAATCGCTGCTAAATTTCTTGGCAGTTTGTATGTCGAACTATATCCCATTGATTCATAATGCTCATCAATAGTTCCTAACCTCCGCAGATTCTACGTTTAGTGATCTATTAGTTACTGTGTACAATGTACAATGTACAATGTACAATGTACAATGTACAATGTACACTGTACATTATGATACTAGCTATTGCCTCATCACACACACCGGTGTGACTATCTTTTATTCTTATTTTTCTTCGTTATTGAATATAGTTTGTCTATAATCTATAATATTTATTTCTTGATTAATTTACAATAAATATGATTTATAAAAGTTTATATCTAAACTATGCTAAATTTCAAGGCAAGGCACTTTTGGAAGGATGGGAGCGCTTGCAATCATCGGATAGTATCTACTACATCAAGTTAATAATCGTGGAGTTATGTAATCTTATCAACTGGCTAACAGTCAATCCTTGCTATTGATTACCTAACCAAACCCATAATATTTCTATAAATCATCAATTTGAGTAATTACATAATATTTTATAAATCTACAATTCATATTCAAAACAGTCACAAATTGAAGAAAACTCAGTGGAACCATCCATATTACAACAAAATATTCAAAAAATTAGGTTTAAATTACATATGCTAAGTTATTAAACCAGCTCCTCTGCTTTTCTATATAAATATATTGATTCAATTGAAATCTATGTCATTTATTTCTATAAATTGTGTTTGTAATTTGTTTTCTCGACAAAGGATTTTCTAAAAAAAATGATACATTGATGATATTGTATTGTTATCATTGATGATCTATCTTCATACATTATATAATGTAATGATATATATTAAGTTTTGCTTAGTTTCCTGTTATATGTAATTTCATTATATAATATTCACATTCATATAATTATAAATTAATATTGTATATAAATATATATATACATATATATATATATGTATATATGTATATATATATATATATATATATATATATATATATATATGTATATATGTATATATACATATGTATATACATATATATATATATGTATATATGTATATATATACATATATATATATATGTATATATGTATATATGTATATATACATATGTATATACATATATATATATATATATATGTATATATATATATATATATATATATATATTTATCTTTTTTGTATTTCTGTTATATTTAGTTTCTTACTATTTTTAGTAAATAGTTTACAAATGATACTGTAAAGTGTAGAGTGCACTATTTAATGGCAGTTTACTCCATTGTAGTAGTCTGTCACGCATGTACGGCTGTTCCCCTTCCCCCTTAAGCTCCTTATCTCTGTAACCCGATCACCCCTCGCGAACCCCGTAGTACTTACCCCCTCACCTCCTAGCGTTGCACTGAAATACAGATTACGCGACCTGAAGTGGTCAGCGTACATGCATACGTATAATATGGCGTATAATCCAGTGCTCCGATACTTTCTAAATGGAAAATTGTAATCGCTGATCCATTACCTAATCGAGTATTGATTACATCAGAGAATTAAATACTTTATAACACATGCGTATATAACATGTTTGTATATATACCATATTCAGTGTTTGGTAATACACAATATTTTTAGAATTTATTTCATCTCACCAACACATTGCGCCCTTTCAACTTACATACACATATAACACACACATTCACACACGCACACACTTATAGCACTCACACTTATGGTACATACACACACACACTTAGCCTGTATTTTATCATTTCTGGTATATAGATACTTTATACTTTACCTTCTGTTTCATTGTATTTTTTAAGGTAAATATTGTATTATATAATATATCATATTATATAATACACTGTATTATATAATACATTATATTATATAATATATTTGTATTAATATTTATTGAATAAAATAGAACATTCTTTTCATAATACTAACTATGACATAACAAATATTACATTATATTTAGTTATTAGAACTTTATGAAATGATAATGTTATATAATCTGTATTTAACCTTTGATGTACTCAGATGAATACTGTTCAGTGAAGTACTCTGTTTATAGAATTGCTTTGAAAATAAAACATCTATCGAGTCTGCTCAGATGTTAGTTTTAAATTACAAATGTAACTGGAAATAATGGAATCATTCTCATCTATCCATTGTGTATTTATATGCCATTATTAAATACATTTTATCATATCCATAATTATACTAAAATATTGTATACATTAGTATTCAGAAAAATAAAATGTCAAGTCACATAAATTGATTATTTTATACTGAGATTTATTTTATTATTGACATTAAAAAATTGATAGGCAAAGTATTCAGTTTGTATTTAATGATACTTATATACTTTAATTTAATATCCCCCGTAATTGATTATTATAATTGCACGATTGTTTTCCTTGACAATAAACCCATCGCAGCCATATCACCACCTCGAACCCCTGGCACCATATCACCACCTCTTTAACCACCACCCAAACCCCTCCCTCCCGTAGTAAACCAACTAGACCTTCCCCTGTTGAGCCGATGTTTCGACGACGTCCTCGCCACTCGGTGTAGCTGCAAACGACTCTACCAGATCCTCGTGAACTTGTTCTCTAGGTGTGCCCTGGCAACGGGCGGTCAAGCCGACGATGAAATGGACATTGGCACCGTCGCCGAATTGAATTTAAACCTTCTACTCAACATGCTCGATGTGTTGGTATCCGGGGGCAATAAGACACCGGATGTAGGTGTCTGGAGGTGTGTGTGGGTGTCTGAAGGTGTGTGTGGGTGTGTCAAGATGTGTGGGGGTGTCTGAAGGTGTGTCAAGATATGTGGGGGTGTCTGCAGGTGTGTCTATCCCATTGATATTGACCATTAATATTGACCAACATTATTATATCAGCTTATTAATATTTTGTGATTGTTAAATTCCTTGTGTATATAATATATTATAGATAATATAGTATATATACTATAGTATATATACTATAGTGTTCACATTATCTGATTGTGTTCTTAAGGTATTCCAGGAATGCTGCAGTTAATCCAGGAATTTGGCATTTATCATGCCTGGATAAAATATATATTATGTTCATGTTTATATAATATTGTTTAATATTTTATCATATCTATAAGATTTATTATAAAGTATTTATTTATAAAGTATTTGGGATGCAACAATAACTGATAAATCATCCCATGAAACTCAAATTCTCCCTGTTAATAAATAACACTCTGCAAACCCTCTACAAGCATTTCATTCCCTCTACAAACATTTCCTCCCCTCTACAAACATTTCCTCCCCTCTACAAACATTTCCTCCCCTCTACAAACATTTCCTCCCCTCTACAAGCATTTCATTCCCTCTACAAACATTTCCTCCCCTCTACACACATCTCCTCCCCTCTACAAACATTTACTCCCCTCTACAAACATTTCCTCCCCTCTACAAACATTTCCTCCCCTCTACAAACATTTCCTCCCCTCTACAAACATTTCCTCCCTTCTACAAACATTTCCTCCCCTCTACAAACATCTCCTCCCCTCTACAAACATTTCCTCCCCTCTACAAACATCTCCTCCCCTCTACAAACATTTCCTCCCCTCTACAAACATTTCCTCCCCTCTACAAACATTTCCTCCCCTCTACAAACATTTCCTCCCCTCTACAAACATTTCCTCCCCTCTACAAACATTTCCTCCCCTCTAAAAACATTTCCTCCCATCTACAAACATTTCCTCCCCTCTACAAACATCTCCTCCCCTCTAAAAACATTTCCTCCCATCTACAAACATTTCCTCCCCTCTACAAACATCTCCTCCCCTCTACAAACAATTCCTCCCCTCTACAAATAATTCCTCCCCTCTACAAACAATTCCTCCCCTCTACAAACATTTCCTCCCCTCTACAAACATTTCCTCCCCTCTACAAACATTTCCTCCCCTCTACAAACATTTCCTCCCCTCTACACACATCTCTTCCCCTCTACAAATATTTCCTCCCCTCTACAAACATTTCATCCCCTCTACACACATTTCCTCCCCTCTACAAACATTTACTTCCTATAATATTTACTACTACTGTCCCACAGTCAACGGGATGGCAATATTGACATTGTTCTCGTGCATGTGACCTTAGCCATACTCTCCAAGTCTCCTCCTCTAATCAAGTTTCAGTGTTAGTGCCTCAGTATTTGTGTGTGTGTGTGTGTTGTGTGTGTGTTGTGTACGTGTGTGCATTTGCGTGTGTATATCTGTGTTTTTGTGGTTGTATTTACACAGCAAAAATGTATGCCTTAATTTCCTCAACATTCAGTTTATAAAACTTCATCATCAATATCTTTTGTTGTAGTATTATAAACTGATATTTACTTTGAATCAATATCTGAGCATTTAGATATTCAGCTATGTCAATATTATGATAGCATATGACTAAATAATAATGGTTAAAATAACAATGGTAAAATAACAATGGTAAAATAACAATGGTAAAATAACATATGGCTAAAGTAGCAGATGCTTTTTACAATTTTATTAATAGAAATATATTTGTAATGTGATTTTTATTTATAAGACTATTGTTTAAAATGATGTACCAATTAATGTTTTTATTTCTATATTACTTATTTTCCATTATTATATTTATTTATCTCATATCTACTACTTTATCCTTTATTTATATCATCAATCTTTTTTTTCTGTATTACCTTCCTCAATTGACATCTTATTCCCTTATGTCTTGAATCTCATCTAAACTTTACTCCACTTACCCCTGACCTACTTATATAAATTTTATCCTGATCCCACGACTCCATATGACCCTTGACCTTTACTAAACTACCTAAAATTGAACTCTACATTATACATACAAACCTCCTCGATTTCTACACCAGTCCATACAGTTGACCGCTCACCTACGAATATTCCTTCGACTAAACCTACCTACCCTATAATTGACCTTTGACCTACAGATGCGTTCAGATTGATGTCCCTGAATGTAAATCTTCGTCAAATCACCTCGACGCAGATGTTTAAACTCTTGAATACTCTTCACTTGGTTTGAATAGACTCTCTAAGCTCGTGATCAGTTTACCTTGTTATGCAATACACACTAATACGAATATGATGCAATATTTATTAAATGGACCATCCGTCAAAATAATTTCAATTACTAGTCGAGACACTATACTACAATTTACACTAAACTCTACACTACACTCTACACTACAATTTACACTAAACTCTACACTTCACTCTACACTACAATTTACAATAAACTCTACACTACACTCTACACTACAATTTACACTAAACTCTACACTTCACTCTACACTACAATTTACAATAAACTCTACACTACACTCTACACTACAATTTACACTAAACTCTACACTTCACTCTACACTACAATTTACAATAAACTCTACACTACACTCTACACTACAATTTACACTAAAATCTACACTTCACTCTACACTACAATTTACACTAAACTCTACACTTCACTCTACACTACAATTTACACTAAACTATACACTACACTCTACACTACAATTTACACTAAACTCTACACTTCACTCTACACTACAATTTACAATAAACTCTACACTACACTCTACACTACAATTTACACTAAACTCTACACTACACTCTACACTACAATTTACACTAAACTCTACACTACACTCTATACTACAATTTACACTAAACTCTACACTACACTCTACACTACAATTTACACTAAACTCTACACTACACTCTATACTACAATTTACACTAAACTCTAAACTACAATTTACACTAAACTCTACACTACACTCTACACTACAATTTACACTAAACTCTACACTACACTCTATACTACAATTTACACTAAACTCTAAACTACAATTTACATTAAACTCTACACTACACTCTTCACTACCCTCTACACTACCCTCTACACTACCCTCTACACTACCCTCTACACTACCCACTACACTACACTACACTCTACACTACCCTCTACACTACCCTCTACACTACCCTCTACACTACCCACTACACTACACTACACTCTACACTACCCTCTACACTACCCTCTACACTACCCTCTACACTACCCACTACACTACACTACACTCTACACTACCCTCTACACTACCCTCTACACTACCCTCTACACTACCCACTACACTACACTACACTCTACACTACCCTCTACACTACCCTCTACACTACCCTCTACACTACCCTCTACACTACCCACTACACTACACTACACTCTACACTGCCCTCTACACTACCCTCTACACTACCCTCTACACTACCCTCTACACTACACTCTACACTACACTCTACACTACCCTCTACACTACCCTCTACACTTCCCTCTACACTACCCTCTACACTACCCTCTACACTACCCTCTACACTACACTCTACACTACCCTCTTCACTACACTCTACACTACACTCTACACTACCCTCTACACTACCCTCTACACTACACTCTACACTACCCTCTACACTATCCTCTTCACTACACTCTACACTACCCTCTACACTACACTCTACACTACCCTCTTCACTACACTCTACACTACAATCTTCACTACACTCTACACTACCCTCTACACTACCCTCTACACTACCCTCTACACTACCCTCTACACTACCCTCTACACTACCCTCTACACTACCCTCTACACTACCCTCTACACTACCCTCTACACTACCCTCTACACTACCCTCTACACTACCCTCTACACTACCCTCTACACTACACTCTACACTACCCTCTACACTACCCTCTACACTACACTCTACACTACCCTCTACACTATCCTCTTCACTACACTCTACACTACACTACACTACCCTCTACACTACCCTCTACACTACACTCTACACTACCCTCTACACTACCCTCTACACTACACTCTACATTACATAACCTCATCAGATTTCAGATTTGGTAAATGAAGATTCTCATATCAAATCTAACCACGAATCTCTAGCTGCAATGCAGGAAAATGTCAGTAAATATTCACCTTCGACCTTACCTTCACCTTCGACCCTATCTTCACCTTCGACCCTATCTTCACCTTCGACCCTATCATTACCCTGATTATTATACTCCTCTCTACACTCCTCACTATACTCCACACTACACCCCATCACACCCTGCACTCCCACTCCCTACACTCCATCACCCCGCTCCCTACACCCCATCATCTCTATACTCCATTACCCCCACTCCCTACACCTCATCACACCCACTCCCTACACCCCATCATTACCACCAACAGACTAGTGATATAAACTTGGTGGATGAATTTAATTTTCTGCGTTGGTGTACAGAACCCACTTCCGGTTTGGCCTGGATTACTGTGATACAAAGATTTCAGATTTCTACTAATGGTTAGTGGGTATAGAGCTTAATCTAGTGGGTGTAGGGGTTAGGGGGTGTAGAGCTTAGTCTAGTGGGTATAGGGGTTAGGGGGTGTAGAGCTTAGTCTAGTTGGTGTAATGATTAGAGGGGTGTAGAGCTTAGTCTAATGGGTGTAGAGCTTAGTCTAGTGGGTGTAGGGATTAGGGGGGTGTAGAGCTTATTCTAGTGGATGTGGGGGTTAAGGAGATGTCTAGCTTAGTCAAGTGGGTGTAGAGCTTAGTCTAGTGGGTGTAGAGATTAGTATAATAGTTGTAGTGGTTAGGGCGGTGTAGAGTTTAGTCTAGTGGGTGTAAAGCTTTGTCTAGTGGCTGTAGGAGTTAGGGGAGTGTAGAGCTTAGTCTAGTTGGTGTAGGGGTTAGTGGGTGTAGAGCTTAGTTTAGTGGTGTAGAGCTTAGTCTAGTGGGTGTAAGTTTAGGGATGTGTAGAGAGGGTAGAGCTTTGTACAGGGGTATAGATGTTAGGGGGGTAGAGCTTTGTTTAGTGAATGTAGGAATTAGGGCTTTGTACCGGAGTTAGTAAGTGGTGTAGTGGTTAACTCTGTAGAGGAGAGAGAGCTTAGAGTTTTGTAGGTTTTGTAATGGATTGTAGGGTTTGTAATGTATTGTAGGGGTAGTAGGTGTAATGGAGTTCAGTAGGTGTAGTGGGGTTTAGTAGGTAATGAATATTGAATAGGACAATAAGTTTCTAGGAGGGTTAGCAAATCTGTAGTACTTTAGCTTAGTCAGTAATGGTTTATAATGTCACAAAGTACTCATTTACTCAAATACTCATTTAGTCCGACACCAAATAAAACCAATTTTAGTGTAATTCATTTCTATGCTGCCTGCACTAATGACTCACTAATGACTCATTAATGACTCACGAATGACTAACTAATTACTCACTAATTACTCACTAATGACTCACTAATGATTCACTAATGACTCACTAATTACTCACTAATGACTCACTAATGACTCACTAATGACTCACTAATGAGTCACTGACACCTTGAACAGTGATTCACCAGTCTAGATGTTCTCATTGCAAGACGTTTCCTATCAGAGGCATGAGGTTAGAGGTAATAGGTTAGAGGTGTTAGTTTAAAGTTGTTAGTGGGGTAACTTATCTAGATTATTATTCAAAGAAATTCATTTCCTTAATTTATTCAAATACAATCTTTCATATATTGGGAAAATGAAATTATTCTGCTTCCCACAGCGATTTATCTATTGTATAGCTATTGTTATTAAATGTATAGCTATTGTTCTTAATGTATAACTATTGTTCTTTAATGTATAACTATTGTTATTTATTGTTTTGGCATCGCTCCTAGGTATAGGTGTTTGCGTTGCTTCACCTTTGACCTCTGCCAGATTTGTTTCTTGACAGTTCGCAATTATCCGAAGCACCGCGACACCCATCCAGTCAAAGAGTGCTGTTCAGAGGTCAGAGGTGGTGAGGTGGTGTATGGGTAGTGCATAAGTTGGTGAAGGGTGTTTGTAGTAATGTGTAGTGTGATGTGTGGCATAATATGGTGTCAATGTCAATCATTACGCCGCTAGTACCCTATCCCCTAGTACCCTATCCCCTAGTACCCTATCCCCTAGTACCTTATCCCCTTGTACCCTATCCCCTAGTACCCTATCCCCTAGTACCCTACCCCCTAGTACCTTATCCCCTTGTACCCTATCCCCTAGTACCCTATCCCCTAGTACCCTATCCCCTAGTACCCTATCCCCTAGTACCCTATCCCCTAGTACCCTATCCCCTAGTACCCTACCCCCTAGTACCCTACCCCCTAGTACCCTATCCCCTAGTACCCTACCCCCTAGTACCCTATCCCCTAGTACCCTATCCCCTAGTACCCTATCCCCTAGTACCCTATCCCCTAGTACCCTACATGATACCCCACATAAACTAACTACTAACATCCCACTCTTCGTATACCCCTTCTTCACCCTCCTCTCCATAATCCATCTTATCCATTTTAAAATCCTACTCCATCTTCCGACTCCTACCCCCGTTTCCAACTCCTACTTCCATCTCCCGACTTCTAACCTCGTCTCCCCACTCCTACCCCATCTCATAAATCGTACCCCCATCCCCCACTCCTACTCCTATCTCTCCATTCATACCCCATCCCTAACTCCTATCCCCATCTCACAAATCGTATCCCATCCCCCACTCCTACCCCCACCTCTTCATTCCTACCCCATCCGTAACTCCTATCCCCATTTCCAAAATCGTACCCCCATCCCCCACTCCTACCCCCACTTTAGTGTTCAGTGAAAGATGACCTGAAGACAATAGCAAATGTTTTTCGCAATAAATTCACAAAGCGTAAATTGAAAATACATCGTCGGTCTACAGATGGAACGAATACCCGTCGAATTGACGCCAAAGTCAAGTCAGTCAATTAATTGACATTATATTTAATATGTTGTTTATATAATAATGCTATTTAATTACGAATATGAATATTTATGATTTATAAGAAAAACTACATAAGAATTATTTAGTCTTTTGTAAGAATTATTTAGTCTTTTGTAAGAATTATTTAGTCTTTTGTAAGAATTATTTAGTCTTTTGTAATAATTATTTAGTCTTTTGTAAGAATTATTTAGATCCTTGTAAGATTGATGTATATTAATAGTTTATAATGTATAATCAATAACAGTTTACAATAGCTTCTATTTTTCGAATAACTTTTGTAGTATCTATTTTTAGAATAATGATAAAATTAATTATTAAAATAGAAATAATTGTACTTTTATATCATTTGCGGCAACTAATTTTTTATTAATAAAAATAGACAATTTTAAAAATTCTGTAACTTTTTAGCAAAATCTATATGTAATTTTTTCTATTTCTGATATATTTTTACATTCCATATTTTTACTTAAATTTAATAATAAAATTATGAAACAAGAAACAAAATTAAGAAAATTATATAAATTATATAATTTATATAAATTAATTACAGATAAAATCTATTTTATTTGATGACAAAATTCTAAAATTGCCTTCATCAATACATTAGTTTACAAATAAAGATTAACATCGCTTGGTAATGCAGTTAAGTTCAATTTACTTCTATTTCTTACATTTTGTTTCAATCGCTATTTGCTAATAGTTGGCAAGGCAATGAAGCAGAGGGAGGTCTAGAATTTGAAACTGCAGTTTCTCCTATTGAAGACTCGGTTTGTTGTATGTTGTATATATTATATAAGATGTTTCTATATATAGAATATATGTCTATTTATAACAGAATTTACAGTTCGTTGTATTCATTATAGCAGTTTTTTCTCTTTATAACAGATTAATCTTTCTTTTCAGACAATTCTAGTTTCAAAGATCTCAGATTACCAAACTAGGCAGTTAGAGAATATCATTTGCAAATTAGAATTAGAGAATAGGTAACTATTGCATAACTTATACCTGTTTATATTGCATAACTTATACTTGTTTATATTGCATAACTTATACTTGTTTATATTGCATAACTTATACTTGTTTATATTGCATAACTTATACCTGTTTATATTGCATAACTTATACTTGTTTATATTGCATAACTTATACTTGTTTATATTGCATAACTTATACTTGTTTATATTGCATAACTTATACTTGTTTATATTGCATAACTTATACCTGTTTATATTGCATAACTTATACCTGTTTATATTGCATAACTTATACTTGTTTATATTACATAACTTATACTTGTTTATATTACATAACTTATACTTGTTTATATTGCATAACTTATACTTGTTTATATTGCATAACTTATACTTGTTTATATTGCATAACTTATACCTGTTTATATTGCATAACTTATACTTGTTTATATTGCATAACTTATACTTGTTTATATTGCATAACTTATACGTGTTTATATTGCATAACTTATACTTATTTATATTGCATAACTTATACTTGTTTATATTGCATAACTTATACTTGTTTATATTACATAACTTATACTTGTTTATATTACATAACTTATACTTGTTTATATTACATAACTTATACGTGTTTATATAACATATTTAAATAATATATATATATATATGTAAATAGATAGCTAACATTATCTTAGTGAGTTTGATCAGATTAGTAAAGATGGGTTACATTATGAATCACTTATATTTACAGAAATCTACGAAATGAATTGTTGGATCTCAAGAAAAAAGATGATTTACTAACTGAGGTACTGTAGAAGATTGATTCTAACTTTAATATATATCCGTAACATCTTCACTGCCCTGGCCAATTTGACCAACGCTCCAATAGAGTTCACATTCATTACACGGCACCAACAACCGTAAACAGTTCACCATCTCTTCACCTTCGGAGCGTACGATTCTACTACCGGACACTCCCACTCTGACGCCGAGTACTACGAATTCCTCCAACGGGGCGGAGGTCGCGGATTCGCCGATCTACCGACTGCCCAGTAATATCTACGGCTTGTCGTCGTCGGCTACAGTTGCGGTGGCGTCGTCTGGCGGACCTACGGGAGCCTTCGCGTTCCGCGACGGCGATGGTTTGCGTCGCGCCGCCGCCAGGTGTCGACGTCGCCGTAACAATTCGTTTGACTCGTCGTTTGACCGCTGCTCCGAAGGGGTCAACGCCCGCACGCCTCCCTCGACGACTTCCTCCTCCTCTTGCGGCCGAATAACGCCGGCCGCGTCGCCACCGTCTCCGCTATCCGACGACAGCGACGGCGTAGAATTTCCGCCGGCGATGACTCCGCGAGAACGACCTCGGGTGCTTCAGAGACCCGCTTCTCCACCCCACCAGTTCGCCAGCACGCCTCGACTCGGCGTCAACGGACGTCGAGGCCTCTCCGGTCGACAGTCCCCCGACCTGTCGGCGATAGGCGACGCCCTCTCGCCGCGTGGTGGCGTCGCTAGCGACGACGACGACGACTCGAAACCGCGCTCCCTAGTGGCTTCGGTTGGTAACCCATTCACGCGATACTTGTTTCTCTTTTTACAGCCATTCTTATATTTAATACCCCCGCAGCGGTGACAAACCACACCCACATCAGTGACAAACCACACCCACTTATGTGATAAACCACACCCACTTCTGTGACAAACCACACCCACTTATGTGACAAACCACACCCACATCAGTGACAAACCACACCCACTTATGTGACAAACTACACTATTTTTACAGGATATTACTGCAAAGTGTTCACTATTTATAGATGAGGGTGATAGTGTATCTCTCATTTGTCCCAGTTCTGATATCTATCTTTCCCATGATCTTGATATAGGTTTGTAATATTTTTAATTTATATTAATAATAAATATATATATATATGTATATTTTTTGGATTTAATTATATCTCTAAAATATCAGATGATTTTTATTAAATTATTTTGTAAATAAAATATTTTTCATTTAATTATATTTTATTATATAATTTAATAAATATTATCGACTATTAATATTATATCACCGAATTCAACACACAATTAAATATAATATATACTATTATTTAATTAATTTATCGCACTCGAGGTGATTCCATTATTTCCTTCGGCCATTTACAAGGTTATTTAATTCATTTATTCTCCTATCACCAGGTGATTCTTTCTATGACGATGACGATGAAGAAACCTACACAGAATTGTTGCGAAAAAAGAAAGTTCCAATTGCAAGGCACGGAGACGATGATCTGGAGTCTAGCGTTTGACCTCTAGGCTCTACTCTAGGATATTTGATCTTTGTACTCAATTCACACATCTTCTTCTATAATCACTATATTTCGCAGTCGTTATGTCAATACTAATTGCTATTCAATAATATTTTGATATCCAATCCCAATATATGCGTATTTGCAGTTCATTCTCCTTTGTAATATTAATATCTCTATATTGAAAATTATAGTATTCCTTACTAATTTCTAGGATATTCCTAACATTTAAATACAGCAATAAATAATAATTATTCAAAATGTATTTAACCCTTTACATATAAACTGAATATTGCAATTTTAATTAATAAAATTATTCACAAATTTCTATTTATTTATTTAATGTTATCCAACGAAGAAACGTAAAGTTATCCAAGAAAGAATGTTTCATTCTAAATGTCATGATTGTCTATATTCATTTTACATTGAAAATATATATAATTTATTTAGATTTTATAAATAATATAATAATAGTAATTTAAAGAACATTTAATGTGATATATTCTCAAAAGAGAATAAAAATGTAAATATATTATTCTGTACTGTCAATATAAACAACAACGTGATAATTTTGGACATAAGTACATCATATGATAATTTTTTTAATACTGTTTCTATTGTAGTTATATTTTAGCAATGATGTATATTATTATTACAATTTATAGTAGAATAATAGTAAAAAAACTTAATATCCAATTATAATAGTTTTGGATATGATAATTAAAATATAAAATAAGAGATTTCTTCAAAAATTAAATAAATAATATAATAACTTTTCTCAAAAAGTATTAAAAAAAATATATTAATGGTATGAAATCATTTATAAATAATTCTAATGTATGTGAATTTTTAAATAGTTTTGCTTTTTATTAATTGAAATCATTATTAAAGTGTATTCTTTCATATATAATTAATTTTAAATTCTTTTCTATTATATATACTTTCAACGAGATATTTCAACTAATACTTTACTTTCGTTTCTTTCTAAATCAATTAATGTACCTCTAGAAATCCACTATCACCGAAGTTTTCGAATTATGAAAATTATTGACATTAGAATTTTGCGAATAATCGTGAATAATAATTTAAATGTGTATTT
>OZ038312.1:18023292-18035792 GCA_964035775.1 Osedax frankpressi | reverse complement strand
ATAATCTCGATCTACTACAGTGTAAAATAATAAAGTATTCGTTGTTTGCATTCATACTAAGCTACAATTTAAATGATTCAAACATATAAAATTATATAATTCATTTATTATTATAATTAAAGAAAACCAAACAATGCATTTTTATTTAACTATATAATGTAATGACCGTTGATTTATTCAAAAGCTAAACATCTAGTTATTAAATACTGTAAAATAAAGACACAAAATCGAGAATGTACCGTTATATAGATAACTATGTTTGGATTACGACAATTATCTTAGTTTAAACAATAATTTAAATAATAATTTAAACTTTAGTTTAAACAATAAATTCAACTAATGTTTTGTTTGATAATTTTGTTACGACTCTACGTCATTTAGGTTTATATTGACATCTTATTATTACTGAAATTAACCTTACGGTATTGACCTATATGAGATACGTTCTTTCAAAAGATAATAACTCACTTGTGATATTTAATTATTTTTAGACTATAGCTTTCTACTAAGATTTACATGATTTTTTTCAGACCGCCAATGAACTGTAATAAACAAAATGGTATTTTATAAAACTAATTGCACTATGCCGTTAAAAAGTTATCTCCGGGATAGGGCTATTGTGTTCATTATTTACAGCACAAACTATCTCCTAAACAAACGGTATCCGCGTACACGATTTCTCTTCGCAGGATTGGTCGCGCTCTTTAACACCGAGCAGGAAACGTCGATTCCCAGGGGCAAAGATCATGTACTCGACACGTTCGCCATTTCTCCGTACATGAGTACCTACCTCGTCGCGATAGTCGTATCCGATTTTAAGTTCAAAAGCGCCATGACCAAACGTCACACTCATGTTAGCCAACATCGTAAATGAAACGTTATACATTAGATATTCGCGATACAACCAAATGATGATCAATATGAGCTCACGTTAAATCTATCTATAACTAAACTATTGTTAGTAATAATGTGTAGTGTTACTTAGATATCAATGCATGTTATATATGTAAATTTAATATATCTTTTCATTTCTATTATATACGCATTTATAATTTATAATATAAGATTTAAAAATGTTTTCTTCACAATTCAATAAATGCGGTGATATGTTATAAATGATATACAATTAATTAAAAATATATTTTCATATCATAGGATTAATTATGAACGGAAGAGATTTAGATAAATTAATTATTAATTAATTTGTAATTTTGTCTCGCGTTTCTCACAGTGTATGAGTGTCGTGTCCTTTCCATCGACTCATACCGTTACCCCATATAATCACCATAGTCTCATCTACGTCATCCTTTCATCGTCATCTGTGTTATTCAATATGAAATACCCGTTACCGCGCACAAATAACACTCCGCGTCGTTTACCTCCCCACAGATCCGGGTATTCGCACCTGATAATCAGATCCACCAAGTCGACTACGCGGTCTCTACGGCCGTCACGGTACTCGAGTTTTACGAAGAGTTCTTCGGAATTAAGTATCCCCTCAATAAACTAGGTAACACCCCTATAATGCCTATCCATCATAGGCTCTGCACTATCAAAGAAATACAGTTACCAGTAATGGTTTCGTAAAATTATTTGATGTGCTAACAAAAATAAAAATAAAATAAAAGAAATTCTATAATGCCAAACATAAAAATACCTTTACGGTTTGCTGGATTAGGATGTAAATGAATGCTTCATTAAATACAAATAAATTATATTTTCTCTTTTTTATATAACATATAACTCAAATAACATGGAAGGTTATCTGGGTACATCCCTAGATCATTCCAGAAAATAATATGCGATTTTATTTTGTTTATTATTTAATAATTCTAAAAAATATATTCTTTATATCGTAAAAATGTAGCATTTATAAATACTTTTATTTCATTTCATGTAATAATTATATAACTATCATTGCTGGTATTATAAATCATGTTACCTTTATCATTTAAGTTATGATTCCACCGAGGTCACCAAAAATGCCCTATTAAATATAAAACTAAAAATCATTAATAATATCTAATAAGACATCTAATAAAACGTCCCAGAAAAGTCCAACAACACTTCTTATATAACATATCTTGAAATACCGATTTTCAGATCTCGTTGCTGTGCCGGACTTCCCTATCGGTGCAATGGAGAACTGGGGTTTGATAACCTATCGACTAACGGCGATCCTGTACGACGAGAAGGTGTCTTCCGCTTACAATAAACAACGAGTCACGACCGTTATTGCTCACGAAATCGCTCACCAGGTACTCCGGACCTACTAAGACATTATTATACATTATTAGCCTTAAATAGTATCGGCATTATATCTCTAAATCTAGGCATCGTTATTTGTAAATACCAGATATAAGAATGGCATTTATTCATTAAAATAAAAAGTCATACATGTATTTATTTATCCTTCAATTAATATTCAAACTAATACTCGCACTACACTAACATTTACACTCTTACTTACACATTCATCTGTATACTCATACTACATCTTGTACTTAAACTCACATACGCTAACTTTTCATTAAAAGTGGTTTGGAAATCTTGTCACCATGGATTGGTGGAATGATCTTTGGTTAAATGAAGGTTTCGCTAGTTTCATGGAGTACATCGGCACGGACCACGTCAACAAAAACTTCAAAGTGGTCGGTAAACTCTATTATGCGATAATGACGGTCATTAATAAAAAATATGTTCATGATACAATTTATGGGATATGTATTTATGTGTCCCCACCGCTAGCCATGCTCAATGATTCACCCTCAATAGCTACTACCGCTATTCACCGCTATTCACCACCACGTAACACTCACCCTAATAACCTCAATAGCTACTACCGCTATTCACCACTATTCACCACCACGTAACACGTACCCTAATAGCCTTATCACTACTATAACTCATGCCCTCGTATATCTATGAATATATCTCACTTTCAGATTGACCAATTTATCCCCATGGATCTTAGCTCTGCGCTCAGCGCCGATTCGTTGAAAAGTTCCCATCCAATTTCCGTGACTATCGACGACCCAAAACAAATTAATTCTTTGTTCGACTCTATCTCGTACAACAAGGTGAGAAGATCTTTAATTTCAATTCGAAAAATATTTACTACAATAATAATTAGTTATCGAAAACGCCTGAAAATATTCAGTATATTCTTGAATATTTTGAGTATTTCGTTGAGTATTTAGTTTAACAATCAATTTATTCGATGACAGCAAGTGGATATTATTTTTCAATCGCAGATCATACATTCATATTATTTCTTAAGTCCATTTCATATATTAAAATTAATCTCATAACTTTTTGTTCAAACATTAAAAATACCGACGCTATATATCCCATATATATGAAATTCACTTGAATTTTGAATATATTCATGCTATTTTCATATTTATATTCATACAGGGTAGTTCTCTAGTGAGGATGATGCAATCATTCGTCGGCTTCAAAGCACTGAAGGCTGGTCTCAAGTCCTACCTAAATAAGTACAAGCATGCCAACGCAGTCACGAACGATCTATGGACGAGTCTATCGGAGGAAGTTCGTATTATTGTTGACGTAATTGAATTCGAATAATATCATAGATATGGATATTAAGTCGCATTATGAATAATATATATGCAAATATTTTCAGAAGATAAAATATATATATTTAATATAAGCCATATTTTATAATTAAATTTAAGATATACATATTATTATAAATATAGGATATAGTACACAATATGTACTTAATATAGTAGATTCATATTTATGAATTGCTCATTTATATGTATCTATATTGATAATTTAAACGATGGAGCTAAATAGAAATAACCTTTATACACAGGTGAAAGATATGAATATAACGGCCATCATGAGAACCTGGACAGAACAGATGAACTATCCATTGGTAACCTTGGAGAAGTCAGAGGATGGGAAGGTGGTCGCCACTCAAGAACGTTACTTGCGATCTACTTCCGGTAAAGCCAGTAAATACAAATCACCATTCGGGTTAGTAATTATAGCTAATAGAATACTATGCAAAGGATGTATTTATACCTGTAACAATTGTAATTACTTGTATGTGTATATACTATATTTACATCGTATGTACTAAATCATGCCTATATATCACACATGTATTCTACTAGAATTATTGATAAGCGAAATAAATCATTGTAATAATCATGTATAAATGATTAGCTTATTAAACTAATAACGTAAACTAGCGAATTGGCGGAATTTAAAATAAACTTTATTTCAGAATATATACGAGGGTACAATGTACAGTGTACAATATACAGTGTACAATGTACAGTGTACAATGTACAGTGTACAATGTACAGTGTACAATGTACAGTGTACAATGTACAGTGTACAATGTACAGTGTACAATGTACAGTGTACAATGTACAGTGTACAATGTACAGTGTACAATGTACAGTGTACAATGTACAGTGTACAATGTACAGTGTACAATGTACAGTGTACAATGTACAGTGTACAATGTACAGTGTACAATGTACAGTGTACAATGTACAGTGTACAATGTACAGTGTACAATGTACAGTGTACAATGTACAGTGTACAATGTATAGTGTACAATGTACAATGTACAGTGTACAATGTACAGTGTACAATGTACAGTGTACAATGTACAGTGTACAATGTACAGTGTACAATGTACACTGTACAATGTACAGTGTACATTGTACACTGTACATGTGTTTGGGGAAATAAATCAATTGTACTTACCACCTTTTGTTCTCGGTATTGAATTTCTTTATTTGTTAATATTGTTATAACAACATATTTAGTTATAAATGGTACGTGCCCTTGACTTGCATCAGTGACATCGATAAGGAATCTTATAAAAACATTCACTGGATGAAGATGGATTCAGGTGATGATAATAAATATAATAATTAAACGAACCTGACCTCATCGTTTTTGTATAAAATATAATAATACTAGTAATATTTAAATTAAATTAACACGGATAATACGACTCATAAAATACCCGTGGATACTAAAATGTCATGAGTAAATAGATCAGATAATTCGCGGAATTATTGTAATTATCTTGCCAACTATTCACATTATGACGTTATAATTCAAAAACACAAAACTCGATGCACGAAGAACTCTTCATCGTATAAATAATCAACTGACTAATAACTTATCATCAATACTAACGCTAAATAATTCCAAACTAAAATGGCTCGTCCCAGTATTAATATGCAATTGACCTCTGACCCTAGTAAAATTCAACGTGAACGCCAAGGCGAAGTGGATCAAGGCAAATCACGAAATGAAAGGATTCTACAGAGTGCAGTACTCCGAGGACAATTGGAAGGCACTAACACAACAATTGTTGGAGGATCACGAAGCGCTCTCGGAGGCCGACCGTGCAAATCTACTAGAGGACTCATTTGCTCTGGCCAGGTTGACTTATCTACGACAGGCTTTCAGATATAAGAATATACGTAAATATGGCAATAAAAACATGTATTTGATAAATATACTTTTAAATTATTTTTAGCATTATACTCACAACGAATAGAAAAACGCCAGAATAATAAATAATACATATGATATGATATATAAATACTTGATACTCCATACATCGCTCATGCTAATAGCTCACAATATCTCTCTAACAGCTCCGGCAAGTTGAAGATGTCGATTGCATTGAATCTCTCCAAGTACCTCGCAAAAGATCTCGCCTACGTACCATGGATTGTTGGACTAGATCAACTGTTCTTTATCGACTCTCAGCTTGCACTCACCAAATCCTACGAACTGTACAAGGTTGGGAACACTCCGAGGCATTGTTCCAATTACTATCACGTCCTGTTAGACTATACGACGTATTTTCGTAAAAACTTTGAATTTACAGAACTTTTCGCGAATGAAAAATTAATTTATGTTACCTTTGCATACACTACACTATGCACTACAACCCTATGTATCTTGAACTTAAGCTACTATAGTAAAACTACGATAATTAATAACGTTTATTCAGACTGAAGGCAATGAGTTCATTAAATTCAAATTGCTCTCCAAGTCATACGATCAATTATCTTCTTGCTACCAATCCGAACAACTTTTATCTTTAGGAAAACATAGCCACTTCTCATCCTACTAGGTATTCAAAGAAGGCTATACTCCGTTACTCTCTATCTAGTAAAGGAGAGTATACTGTCCTCTTTACCGACACAAACCTGAACATCTAACTCTAGCAAACTTCGAAATAAATCTCACAATACTCAGAGTACTCAGAGTACATCCAATACCTATTACTCTAAGTTAAATTATATTCGTATACAGTATTTCATACTTATGTGTAGCATGATTCAATATACCATTCTCTAGGAACTCACTCCTAGTTGACTTTCTCCGACCCGACGTAACAGCCTCTAAATCCTTCGTTACTCTCGACACCCTTTTCTACCCGTCTCCCATCCGACATTCAGAACTACATATTGAAGCTGATCCAGAAGAACATAGAAAGTCTGCATTGGGTGGACGGAGGCTCGCACATCAGTAAGTTCAGGCGTACGATGATCTTCGACTTGGCAGTACGCCTCGGTCACAAGGAGTCCATCGAAAAGGCGAAGGCTTTCTTCGACGAGATGGTAAAAGATGGAAAACTGTTAGTCATAATCGATGGTGTACGTCACGCCACGCCATCGCGCCTCATTTACTCCGCCATTTACTCCGCCATTGTTCCAACAATAGGCCCCCACTAACACCGACATTTCACTACTACAACCCGCCTCTTATCATCGCGCCGCATAGAATGATATCGGTGCTGAATAGAACCCCGATATAGAGCTGTCGTATTGCGTTATTGCGAGAGAGAGCGCGCACCCCTTTTCGACCGACTTCCGTCTGATCGCGTCCTCCCCGCAGGGTGATACCTGACCTCAAGAACCCGGTGTACAGAGCGGCCATGCAGTACGGGGGCAGGAAAGAATTTGACGTGCTGTGGAAGGCGTTACAGGACACAGATGTTCCGTCTGAAAAGCGCATTATCATGAGGGCTTTGGGAACTGCTTCAGACCCTGATATCATCAAAACGTATGACATTATACGTAATAACGATATCGACCATGAAACGCGATATTCGTGTATCGTGTTGTTTAATCGATACCGTTATTCTATCTTATCTAATAATCATTAACCAGTATATCCATCACCACAATAATTAACATTCGTATATATTATTAGCATTATCATTTCATACAAATTCCTGAATAATTGAATTCAATTAAACGCAATTTTAAGTTAATCTTATGATCTTATCTTTATCTTGGGTTAAACTATTAAACTACAAATATCGAGCATAGAGCAAATATAAAATATTAATATATATCAATTATTAATAATATCAATCATTGATATTAATAATCATGTCAGTCGCAAACCTTGTTTTATAATGTAGTTAAAGCCAGATGTTAGAAGAGCTAGCTTTTACAAAGTGTATTCGCAGTGCAGTTCACTTATCTATAAACCAAGCTAGAATTGTGTAGCCATATGTCCTAATTATAGACTTTATTCGCCCGTACTACCTGTAGAGGGGTACACACCGTTAGGACTCTCCCATTCATCCTCCCATTCACCTCATCAGGTACTTGACATTAGCGATGACAAAAGGATCCGCTATCCGTAAAGGAGACATTAAACATGTTCTATCCTACGTGTCTGACGATCCCATCGGTCGAGTTGTGCTCTGGGAATTCGTAAAGGAGAAATGGCATGATCTGGTAGCCTTGTTAGTGTAGGATGTGAGATGGAGTTAGTGGGATAGCATGTAAGTTAATGAAGGATAGTTAAGCGAGGAATTGGAATAGTTAATCAAAGTAGGTAAGGTGAGGTGAAGTAGTTGGTACAATGTGATATGAAATTGTTAATTGAGGAGGCGAGGAGAGGTGAAATAATTTTTAGAGGAGGTGAGGTAGTTAATAGAGGAGTTGTAGTGATATGAGGTAGTTAATAGATGAATCTTAGTGATATGAGGTAGTTAATAGAGGAGTTGTAGTGATATGAGGTAGTTAATAGATGAATTGTAGTGATATGAAGTAGTTAATAGAGGAGTTGTAGTGACGTGAGGTAGTTAATAGAGGGGTTGTAGTGACGTGAGGTAGTTAATAGAGGAGTTGTAGTGATGTGAGGTAGTTAATAGAGGATGTGTGATGTGGTGAGATAGATTAATTCAGTTACAAATAATCACAACTATAATAAAACTATGTTTCTCGGCGATCAGTTAAGTTATTGATTCCATAACGCTGAATTCGTAACTTTCATTACGTAACCCCTTAGTTATGGCGACAGTTACGGTCTACCAAGAGTAATACTGGCTAGTGGAAATCATTTCTCCACCGAAAAGATGTACAATGAGGTAAGTATACTATGGCCCGGTTATCGGCTAGTAATGTGTGACATATATTACGTAATTAATTCGTATGCAATAATATTACATAAATATGATGCAATTATATAAAATGTTTAATATAACGTGATATAACTCGCAGGAAGGAGCCTTATTTTATATACACCTACTGAACCCATTGTTATAGAGTAATAGTGCGACCTACCTGACTATGACATAATATATGTTTATCATGCTAGGTGAAAAGTTTCTATGAGTTGCACGAAATCGCTTCCGGTAAAAACGCGGTTTCAGAAACTCTTGAACAAATCCGCATCAACATCGTCTGGAAAGAGAAATACCTCGTCCAGGTCACCGATTGGCTGAAAGAGCAGTGAATATTGCATATTAAAACGCATCCAACCAACTAATTTATATAGTTTTCTATTTTTACACTTCAGTCACTTACATAATTAATGGTTTTAAATAAATCGTTCACCAATGCGATAGTTATTTTTTCTGATTCAATTTCTCGAGACATCATTATACTGGTGGTAAAATCAATAATAACTATAGATATATATAGGACACTATTTAGAATGTAAAATAATATATATTACAGTACGCATATTAAATATGTACTGCATAATATACTATTTCTATAATATAATATAATATATGTTAATTGATATATAATTGAATTAAAATGATTTATGTATATATTAATATAGTCTGATTTTGCCATACAAACCACAATATTTCAATCATATATCATACGTATTTGATATTGTATAATATATAAATAATATATTATTTTTATTATAATATATATATTAACTATATCAACTATAGTTAACTATATCAACTATAGTTGACAATATAGATTATGTTGTTAATTTGCATAACAAATTATATAATATATAGAAAACAATGTATGATATTAGATGTAATAATTATTACCATAACTTAGTGGTCAGTGTAGTGTTTATTATAGCGGTCAATGTATTGGTCAGTGTAGTTGCCTCGTCGAATGTATTTATAGTAAATGTATTTAAGGTGGTCAGTTTACTATACATAAAGAAGTAGTTATAGTTATTGGTATCGTTCACGCAGCAGCAAAGACTTCGTATAGGATTTTTCTCATGCGTCCAATCAGCGATCTCCGCGAAGTCACGTGCTCTTGAATGACACTCGAGCATCCCTTCACATTCAGTTAATTTAAAATCGCCAGTAAGTTTGGTATCGTTTACAGTCCAACATTCTCCATTCTACCTTGAGTTGTTATCCCTTGTCTTAGGCATGAAAAGGGTTCGAGTATTATATAGGTAAACTTATTTCTGAATGTGTATTCATATTTTGAGAAAACAACAACGATACTTGGTTTAAATTGCAAACCCTAAGCTGCAGTCCCATCCTAATCCCACTCAAGACAATATTTCAGTCTCACGACAGTCTTACTACTGTCCCACTCCAATCCCACTCCAATCCCGATCCAATCCCACACCAATTCCACTCCGATCCCACTCCAATTCCAATCCGATCCCACTCCAATCCCACTCCGATCCCACTCCGATCCCACTCCGATCCCACTCCGATCCCACTCCGATCCCACTCCAATCCCACTCCAATCCCACTCAAATCCCACTCAAATCACACTCAAATCCCACTCCAATACCACTCCAATACCACTCCAATACCACTCCAATACCACTCCAATACCACTCCAATACCACTCCAATACCACTCCAATACCACTCCAATACCACTCCAATACCACTCCAATACCACTCCAATACCACTCCAATACCACTCCAATACCACTCCAATATCACTCCAATACCACTCCAATACCACACCAATACCACTCCAATACCACTCCAATACCACTCCAATACCACTCCAATACCACTCCAATACCACTCCAATACCACTCCAATACCACTCCAATACCACTCCAATACCACTCCAATACCACTCCAATACCACTCCAATACCACTCCAATACCACTCCAATACCACTCCAATACCACTCCAATACCACTCCAATACCACTCCAATACCACTCCAATACCACTCCAATACCACTCCAATACCACTCCAATACCACTCCAATACCACTCCAATACCACTCCAATACCACTCCAATACCACTCCAATACCACTCCAATACCACTCCAATACCACTCCAATACCACTCCAATACCACTCCAATACCACTCCAATACCACTCCAATACCACTCCAATACCACTCCAATACCACTCCAGTTCGTCTAAATCAAAATATGCCAATATCGAAAGCAGATGAACATGCGTCTACAGGCCACGCCCCATTTACCGTTGAACACTACGCCCCATACCGGTACCACCTGGTAGCATTGTACGCGATATGTTGCATCCAGGGTTGCGCTATAATGTTCCTCTACTATGCAGTGCTGGGGTCAGGTGTCGATCTGTCGGGGAGTATAGCCGGTAATCCAGGGGTCGCGATTCCTTGGCGATATCAACGCGACCACGAACCAATGGAATCTAGGGCAGGATCGGAAGGTATTACTACCGTAACAAAGGCTATAACTACTGCGCAAGTCACTACCGACGGTCGGATTGGCCAAGTCGTCGAACAACAACAGAAGACACGTAATCGTCGCTCGTCCATGGGGGATTCAACTTTGACACAAACGCCGCCTGGCAGCGAGTTTGTATGGCTATCTTCTTACTCTAGGATAACTGTTAGTTGAGGAGAGGAGAGGAGAGGAGAGGAGAGGAGAGGAGAGGAGAGGAGAGGAGAGGAGAGGAGAGGAGAGGAGAGGAGAGGAGAGGAGAGGAGAGGAGAGGAGAGGAGAGGAGAGGAGAGGAGAGGAGAGGAGAGGAGAGGAGAGGAGAGGAGAGGAGAGGAGAGGAGAGGAGAGGAGAGGAGAGGAGAGGAGAGGAGAGGAGAGGAGAGGAGAGGAGAGGAGAGGAGAGGAGAGGAGAGGAGAGGAGAGGAGAGGAGAGGAGAGGAGAGGAGAGGAGAGGAGAGGAGAGGAGAGGAGAGGAGAGGAGAGGAGAGGAGAGGAGAGGAGAGGAGAGGAGAGGAGAGGAGAGGAGAGGAGAGGAGAGGAGAGGAGAGGAGAGGAGAGGAGAGGAGAGGAGAGGAGAGGAGAGGAGAGGAGAGGAGAGGAGAGGAGAGGAGAGGAGAGGAGAGGAGAGGATGTCATTTAATTTTTTAATTTTAATATTTGTTGACCCAGATATTTTCTAAATTTATCACATCGCTATGGTTGTTAGAAATACATTATTTATTTCATAGGAATTAACGTAATCATATTATCGAGTAATATGTCATCGCTTCGAAAGTGGGAGTATATGGTATATATATATATATATATATATATATATATTGCGTAATCTGATTTTTAGTAAAAAGTAAAGTTTTTGATTTTGAGATTATAAAAATTTGAAATTATTTTACATATTTTTATTTTGAAATTAGAAAATATCAATTTCTAATTGCGTATAACTAAATTCTAATATTAAATCTAAAAATCAACATGCACAACCATAATGCTCCATAATGAGGTCAAATATTCGTAAATTTATTAATGTATTATCTATATATATATATATATATATATATATATATATATATATATATATATTTATATATATAGTTATATTTTTAATTTATATAAACATGTAATATATAATATATGCATTTATATGAGTATTTTCTTGTAGAAATGTATTCATAATATGAATTTCATATATATTACGTAATTATACTTATATCGATAATTATCGACTTGTCTTCATTTGTATTTAGAAATGAATTATTAATAAGTTATCGGCAATCGTTACGTCGTATTTCACCGATACTAATGCGTAATAGTAATAATGCTACTTATATAGTTAACTATAATAAAAATAATAATAATAATAATAATAATAATAATAATAATAATAATAATAATAGTAATGGTAATGGTGATGGTAATGGTAATGGTAATGGTAATGGTAATGGTAATGGTAATGGTAATGGTAATGGTAATGGTAATGGTAATGGTAATGGTAATGGTAATGGTAATGGTAATGGTAATGGTAATGGTAATGGTAATGGTAATGGTAATGGTAATGGTGATGGTGATGGTGATGGTG
>OZ038312.1:18011255-18023092 GCA_964035775.1 Osedax frankpressi | reverse complement strand
TATTTATAATTATATTAATAATTATATTAATAATTATATTAATAATTATATTAATAATTATATTAATAATTATATTAATAATTATATAAATAATTATATTAATAATTATATTAATAATTATATTAATAATTATATTAATAATTATATTAATAATTATATTAATAATTATATTAATAATTATATTAATAATTATATTAATAATTATATTAATAATTATATTAATAATTATATTAATAATTATATTAATAATTATATTAATAATTATATTAATAATTATATTAATAATTATATTAATAATTATATTAATAATTATATTAATAATTATATTAATAATTATATTAATAATTATATTAATAATTATATTAATAATTATATTAATAATTATATTAATAATTATATTAATAATTATATTAATAATTATATTAATAATTATATTAATAATTATATTAATAATTATATTAATAATTATATTAATAATTATATTAATAATTATATTAATAATTATATTAATAATTATATTAATAATTATATTAATAATTATATTAATAATTATATTAATAATTATATTAATAATTATATTAATAATTATATTAATAATTATATTAATAATTATATTAATAATGCTTATAATAATGCTTATTATTGCTTATTATATAAAATGTTGTAATATAAAATATTCCACATCTTTTAAATATTAAAACTAAAATAAATATATTTTTAACAATATTAGAAAATATATACAACATATTTATTGTTAGCTGAAATACTCGATATAGATATTGTCCGATATTGTCCGAACATAATAGCCAAGCTCCGTCTCGGTGGAAATGTTCGATACCCCTACTCATTATTTACGCCCGACCCCACAATGGGCCAACGAACATCTTAGTGTTAACTGCGCCCGGTGTGTAATTTCAATGTAATTTGCCGGTCCGGTGATTGCGTAATCGAATAAGAAACTCGCCAGATGCACGGCGTGCCTGGAACGCCTTGCAGGGTGTGTATTTTTGTGAAATCGATACGAAAGAACACAAAAGATATGTGTGGCTGTAATGTGTCTTCTATGTTATTATTTAATACTCCATAATAATATATACTCTCTGTATATGTTATTCTTTATTTTTAGAACATTTGTTAAACATTTGTTAATCAACACATATATATAATTATATATATATATATATATAATTATATATATATATATATATATATATATATATAATTATTAAACATTTGTTAATCAACACATATATATAATTATATATATATATATATAATTATATATATATATATATATATATATGCTAAAATAATAAATGTACATTTTCAAGAAGGGAGTATAGACATAACCGAGACCCTGGAATACCCTGGGACTTTAACACAATTATCAAAGAAGATAATATATAAAAGATATACATAGTAAGTAGATATATATCTTAAAAATGAAACGAAAAGAACAAATCAAGTATAATATTTGGATCAATAACGGAAGCTATAGCTTCCGTTATTGATCCAAATATTATACTTGATTTGTTCTTTTCGTTTCATTTTTAGTAGTATACTACAAAGCTAATTAGGCTTCATCAAAGCATTCGTCAATGGACAAGGAACAGCTTTATCTACAATTGGCTTTGTGCCAGTGTACATTCTTGGTATATGTGTAGGTTAACGAACAGGTCCATGGAAAGGGTTAGGTGAGGTCCGTAAGTTAGGTGTAGGTATAGGTGTAGGTATAAGCGCATGTGTAGGTGTATATATAGGTATAGAAGTAGATGTAGGTTTAGGTATAGGTTAGGTGTAGGTGTAGGGGTAAGGATAGGTGTAGAGTAGGTTTATATGTAGGTGTAATTTTAGGGATAGATGTAGATGTGGGGGTATGTGTAGGTTTAGGTGTAAGTATATGAGTAGGTGTATGTGTATGTATGGGTCTATTATATAACATTCTTCCAATGTATTATATATGTAGCTCGATCACGTGATTCGATGATTAGAAATCAACACCCATGGGTGATTACATAATCGATTGTACCATCATTGCGTCATCAACTCCCGGCAGTTACGTAAAATGAGTGATGTAATTTATATATATATATAACTACTTAGTTACCAGTTGCGAGGAAGAATTTACAGATCCATTCACGTAAATAATTCAAAAAAGATCAAACCTAAATCTTCTATTTCAAAAAGCGACGTCATTCTTTAAAAGCATGGAGTTACTTTCGTAAATTACGTGTGCAAATTTAACTGGTGAAAGCATTTCACGGAACTGCTGTACATCACGCCTAACATCTAAAGAAAAACATGTCCATGTCCACAATTAATGTATGTCCCTGCAACAAAATATGTTAGGTACAACCACGTTCAAAAATTGATTAATTCCAAATCTGAATATTCCATACTTCAATATTTCTTCTACATCCGAAGATTAAGATTAATGTAGCAATATCAAAGTAGCAATTGAAAGTATTTTAACCAACTTGTAAAAGTTATTATGTATATAGCATTTTATCATTATTTTACATTTGTTCTTTTTTATTAAACTCTGTGTGTATGTATGTGTTTATCTGTGTGTATGTGTATGTGTGTCTATATCGTATATCACACACCTACGATGGATGTTGAGATTGAAAAGCGATATAATTTTTAATAACTATAGATTAATCGGAACTCTTATTTCACAGGCTCGAAAAACAAACCGGAAACAAAATCTCAGAGAGATGAGCAGGCAAAAGGTTTTGAGATTATGGACATAAATGTTTATCAAAATCATTTTAGAAATAACATTATTAGTTTTATCATTTGTATTCAAATATACGGTTTGAATTTTTATATAAATTATATAATATATTAATTAGACTTATCTAAGGATATTATAGATAGAGTTTCTATATATTGCTGAAATATATTGATTTCGTATTACTATATTGCAGTGTCTGTATTACATAACTCGTATATGCTTTATAGTTCTCGATATACCGAGATCAATACAGAACAACGTAAACGGATACAGTTCGTTACCCCAACACAGATTCTAAGGTGGTAATGGGGCCGCCAGGACCACCGGGATTGGGAGGAGCCAAGGGAGAGCCGGGAATCGAAGGTGCCAAAGGGTCGAGGTGTACTGTGAAACGCGGACAGGATGGACTACCAGGTCAGGAGAATGGAACGGGTGGTGTGCGGGTCTGGTGATTAAGCTCCTTGGTGTAAACACGGGGGCCGTGATTGAGATGAGTGGAGTGGAACGTATGGGGCTGTCTAAGAAACAGGATGTAAAAGGCTGATCGTAAGTAGTTGGTTATAAGAGGCTGGGTATAAATCTGTAGGTGTAATTATCCAGGGTATATAGGGTGGGGCTTAGTTGATGGGCGAAACATACGGGAATGGCGGGATGTATAGATCATATCGACTTCGCGATATGACACATTAGTATATACACACTTTCAGTACGATCAATTTCCACATCAACTATGCCGCGCGTCGTTACGTCATAACGCGTCATTACGTCGTAATGCGTCATAGTACGATGACGTCTCATTGCCACGTCTCACGATCAGGTAAACCGGCACCCCGTTACGTAACAGTCTAATGGTGTCCTACGAGCCGTGGATACAACTCAAAATACAATCGGTCAGATTACTAATTAAAGTATACAATCGTTACGATGGGACCTGTTCAACTGGGTGTCGGTTACGTCCATTTGTTTTTGAGTGAGGTAAGGCGTAGTAAGGTGTATTAGGTATGGTTTAGTAAGATATATTAAGGTTTAGTAAGGTGTAATAAGGTTTAGTAAGGTTTAGTAAGGTTTAGTAAGGTTTAGTAAGGTTTAGTAAGGTTTAGTAAGGTTTAGTAAGGTTTAGTAAGGTTTAGTAAGGTTTAGTAAGGTTTAGTAAGGTTTAGTAAGGTTTAATAAGGTTTAGTAAGGTTTAGTAAGGTTTAGTAAGGTTTAATAAGGTTTAGTAAGGTTTAGTAAGGTTTAGTAAGGTTTAATAAGGTTTAGTAAGGTTTAGTAAGGATTAGTAAGGTTTAGTAAGGTTTAGTAAGGTTTAGTAAGGTTTAGTAAGGTTTAGTAAGGTTTAGTAAGGTTTAGTAAGGTTTAGTAAGGTTTAGTAAGGTTTAGTAAGGTTTAGTAAGGTTTAATAAGGTTTAGTAAGGTTTAGTAAGCTTTAATAAGGTTTAGTAAGGTTTAGTAAGGTTTAGTAAGGTTTAGTAAGGTTTAATAAGGTTTAGTAAGGTTTAGTAAGGATTAGTAAGGTTTAGTAAGGTATAGTAAGGTTAAGTAAGGTTAAGTAAGGTGTAGTACTTGTAGTAAGCATATAACATCACTAGCGCATTGCCCTATAACACCACTAACGTCATGCCCTATGACACAACTAGCGACATACCCTATAGGCCTTACCTCTATAATGATGGACTGGTGATAGTTTTAACTTGTAAATCCCGAAATTGCGATTTCGCTAAATTCCCCGAATCCGACTCCCTTTGTAAGCGATAACCATTTAAAATCCCGGTGGTTATTTTATATTAATAATACTTAAACGTTATCATAAAATTTAAACAAATTGTACAAATAATATGTACGACATAAATAAATAACCATGTTATCTGGTTATTACCATACGTAAGCGTTCTGGTATTTAATGTAAGATAACAATCCGTAGAAACTTTACATTCCTAATACCACGTTACATCGACGTTACATCCAGGCACCAACGGGACGATTGGCATCCGAGGTAAAAAAGGACGCCGCGGTAAACAGGGCAAACGAGGAGCTAAAGGAGATGCCGGATCGGTTGATGAAATACGAGACCTGCTCAACAACTGCACGTGTAAGTATTGAAGGTTCCCACTGCTCGCCAACCACCCCACGACACCAATAGCATTCCTGAACCGGCATTCCCAAAGTAACCTGCGAATACATCGACGCTAATTTCTAATTTATGCTAATCTCGTAATTTATCAACTTCTTGGGAATGTTTTATAGTACCTGTAAAAGTAATTAGAGATTAAATAACTAGACGTTAATTGGTAACATTTTAGTTTCGGAATTACGTCGAAAATTATTTATAATTTTACTATCTTATCACTTCATATAATTTATATAATAATAAGTAGATTTTAATTACATACAATATAATAAATTCATGATCAAAGAATAATACAGATAGCATTAACTACATCCATTATATATGTTGTGTTAACTATATATATAATATAATTTGTTTATTTGATATATTTATAATTGTTTATGATATATATCAAATTAAAATTTTTCAATGTTTATTTTCTACAAAATGTTGTCATAGAACATTATAGATTGATTCATATTATCATTTTATAATTAGATTTTAGATATAAATGAATTTAAAATAATTAGACTATGTTGTTTAATATGTAATCAGACGAAAAAAAACTTGTAAATATTATGTTATAAATAACGAATAAAATGTATAGATGTTTAGATTAGAATACATTCACATCGTTTAGGTGAAAAGGGAGACACAGGAAGTCAAGGGTTCAAAGGTAAACGTGGACTGATTGGTTTCATTGGCTACAAAGGAGAGCCAGGTATTTTTGGTTTAATTTTTTATTTTATTTTATAGTCTGATTTTATTTCTAAAAACTATTATTCATATCATATTATATATAAGTAAGCTATAGTTAATTCTAAACTATCTGTATATATAAATTACTATGTGTATATGCATGCAATGTCTGCACCTCGTATTATTAATCTACATTAAGATTATAATAGCAAAGCAACATATACAGTAAGCATATCCAATAAGTTTGATACTATTGTATAAATATATAGCTTTAGATCATAAAATCATATATTTAATTTACTTGGGTATTAATTTTTCGAAATATATATTTCATTAAAATCTATTATTTATTTTAAACTATATATTGATAATGTATAATATCCATCCTATCTATACATATTAGCCGTTAGTACTTGGTTAGTACTATTTATTAAAAAATATAATTGAAAAATGCATATATATATAATTTATTGTAATTTATAGCTACAATATAGCAACAGAAATAATAATAATAATAGTGTGTATATACATGAGATTAGTAATTGTATAATTTCTATAGATTTATAATATATACTATAACATTTAATCTTTGTATAGTTAATTTCATATAAATGTACATTGTAAAATGTACAATGTGCATTGTACAATATATGATGTACAATGTACATTGTACATTGTACATTTATAGTTAATATATATCGTTAATTAATTATCGATAATTATCGTTAATATATATATTAATATATTTAATATGACGATATATCGTTAAAATGTTGTACACCATATTCTAGAAATAAAAAAATCATACTAATTAATTAAGAAATAAAATATCATATATGATCGAATACGATTAGAAAAAGTCAAGTAATAGAAAATAAAATATTGATATATGCTTATATGGATTGTGTTTTCGTATTGAATTGAGAGGGTTTATATAAGATATATAAGGTACATATAAGATATATCTCAATAATTGGTAGTTATCATAAATAATAAGTTATATTAATTTAAATACCCAAATTATACAGTGAATTTTAAGATTTTATATTTCAAGTATTATTTCTAGAATATGGTGTACAACATTTTAACGATATATCGTCATATTAAATATATTAATATATATATTAACGATAATTAATTATATTATATACGAAAATTATATATATATATATATATATATATATATATATATATATATATATGATTATACATATACGTACACGAGTGTATAATTTATATTATATAGATGTAAAATAATTTAAATATATAAGTTTATAATATTTTACATATATATGATATATATCATATACTATTAGAAGTATAAGTTATATGTTCTTTATATAACAACACATATAATACAATGTTTATCACTTCCAAACAAATGTGAACATTTGCATAGATATTATTATCAGTTAAATTAGTGACTACTAAATTACTATATAGAATGTGTATATACACTACTTAAGTATACCACTTGGCATATATTAACAAACTGTGATGTAACTCTATGTTTCATCAAACAGGCTCAGAAGGACCAATTGGACCCGAAGGTAATGCTATGCAATAATAATAGTTTAATTCATGTAATTGGATGTCGTTAAAATCAAATACCTATAGGTATTTGATAATATATATTATCTTATATATATATATATATATATATATATATATATATATTATTTATATATAAGTCATTGACGAGTATATTTATATAATTAATCCATAATTATGTTTCAATTATTTTAATATTATTATACTATAGTGTATATACTTCATATACTATATTATAATAATCCTATAGGAATATTTGTCACTCAACATTAATTCTTCTATTAGGACCTTTGACTGAAGCTCTTGCTGGCCCTAAAGGGGAGAAAGGTGATCCCGGATGTTAGTAAATAAATAGGTAATTTATATTGTAGTCTACATCTTAATATTATACAATATAATAACAATATTCCCAATATTAATATTTAATATCACAGTACACTTTGCATCGTTACCTTTACGTAGAGTACTTATTCATTAATACTCTATTCGCATTATTACTATTTATGCCAAAAATAAAAATATCTTAATTAATGATGTAATATGCTATATATTTAACAATATGAATGTAGTTATAACATGTATTTAATGACGTAATTAAACTATGTAAATTGTATTCATTTGATGATATTGTAGAAGCTAAACTTAAATTACTAGATGTGCATATTATTTAGTGTTATACGATCTTAAGACAGTACACGATTTTAAAAAATCCAAAATTATACGATAATATTGCAATACATCGTGATGTATTAATGCTTTTGAATAAAGTACTGTATTATAAATTGAAATGTTCCAATATATCATTAACCAGGGAATAAACAACTGGTAAAGATTGTGAACATGTTAGGGATATAACAATCTAAGTAAATAAAATACTAGAGTTAACATTTATAAAAAAAAAAATTATTTTTCTACTTCTCAAAATAATACAAATGTTTATGATTCCTGTTCTAAAATTGTTGTTTAGAAAAAATTGTTAAAAACAAAACCAAATGAAACTAAAACTTATAAACAATATACCATTATAAGCAAGAATGTGTCTACAACTATTAAATCTGTTAAACTTATTAAAAAGCGTAATGCAATTTTATCTTCTGAAATATCAAATTCGGAAAAATACAATATATTGAACATAATAACCGTATGTCTATTTTTTGGTGATTTCAATGATAACATTAATATATCGCGTTACACTACACTGTTTGCAAATTATAAGATCTCTTTTTATAATGAAGATGATTTTATTTTATCAAGTAAAATATAATACCCCAAAACAGTTATACTTATATTAATTATTATTGTGAATATTATTTTAGTTTATATTATTGTAGTTTGTAGTTTATATCATATGTAATCAAGATATACACAATTTATTAGGTATAACAAAACAGAACATTAATTTTATACATTTTTTTAAAATCTTAGACAAGAAAATATACTAAATAATTGCTATCATGTTGGTATTCCAACCAGAAAAATGAATTAAATGAGGTAGAAAAGTTTTTAACAATTTATAATTTATAATCATGTAATTATAAAGATACATTCTCTATACGTTTTTGTTTAATTATACTACGATGAATTAAGTTATATATGAATGAGTGATTATTACGAGTATTATGTTAGATGTTTGGTAATTATAGGCTAGTCGATCATGTAATGTATGTCGACGACATTGTATTAATACCTCATTCCAACACTTTTCTATCTATACTCTCAAATGTAGTTATAAATATTCCACTGAATACCAAATCGAATTAAATAATGAAAAAATAACATTATCACTTTTCAAACACATGACATTTGAAGAATTTTCAATAACGTTCTTGCATATCGAGTGTCATTGATAGTGTCATTGATAATAAACCTATTATTAGTAAAATAGCTGCACATAATTTGAAAATATAGTGATTACTAATGAACTAATTTAACTTGGATTTTTATAAATATAAATAAAAAATAGTATTATTTAAAACATATTACATATTATATACACATTATATACACACTATATACACACTATATACATATTATATACACACTATATACACACTATATACATATTATATACACACTATATACACACTATATACATATTATATACATATTATATGCACATTATATACATATTATATACACACTATATACATACTATATACACACTATATACACACTATATACACACTATATACATATTATATACACACTATATACACACTATATACATTATATAAACATCATATACACATTATACACACATTATATACACATTATATACATATTATATACACACTATATATACATTATATATACATTATATAAACATCATACACACATTATATATACATTATATAAACATCATATACACATTATATACACATTATATACATATTATATACACACTATATACATTATATACATATTATATACACATTATATACATATTATATACACATTATATACATATTATATACACACTATATACATTATATACATATTATATACACATTATATACATATTATATACACATTGTATATACATTATATACATATTATATACACACTATATACATTATATACATATTATATACACATTATATACATATTATATACACATTGTATATACATTATACACACATTATATACACATTATATACATATTATATACACATTATATACACATTATATACATATCATATACACATTGTATACATATTATATACACATTATATACACATTATATACACATTATATACACATTATATACACATTATATACACATTATATACACATTATATACACATTATATACACATTATATACACATTATATACAGATTATACACACATTATATACACATTATATATATATTATATACACATATATAAACATTATATACACTTTAGCTTTGGTTGATATACAATAATAATACTTTAGAAACTGTACCAAACTATAATGAAAATGTTATCAGGTTATCCAAAATAAAGTAACTAGAATACTCTATATATAATTTATATATGTATATATATAGAAAGATATGTATTTATATATGTTCAATAATTATGATACTAATATATAAATATAAAAACACAATTTCAAATAATCCTCATCAATTGTTTAGATATATAGATCACTCGTCTATTTATTATTCAACTCTATTGTATTCACATATAAATACACTTTATGTTATTTGTTCTTCTCACCCTAAATCATCATTTCTTATTAATTCTCGTCTGTATTCTTACTTTACTTATTCGGTTTGTAACCCGAAATTTGGGTTTTCAACCGTTAATAAATTAATCAATCAATAAATCGATATATATATATTAATATTTGTATATTTGCGGACATTTTAAAATATATTCCCTGAAATTAGACACAGTGATGTCTGCAAACTACTTGGAGGGCAGCACGGAACGACCTTCGATGAACTTTGTACGACCCCCAGGTTTTAAACGATCTAGATCAATATCATTTTCACGTATTCATGAATAATTATAATTAACTGAGGAAACGCCGCTATAGACTTAATGATTATTAATATCAATATATTTGGTTCAATGATGTAGAGCAAAGCTATCAGTTTGTATACTAACTTTTAGGTTTAATATGTAACTATTACGATATATATATTCTAATATTGCTTACATTTGGTGGAGTTATTTCATCTCATACCAAATAATTTTGCGAAGTTACAACTATTAGCATGTTACTCCTGGTTAAGTTATTCTGGTTATTACAATAGCAGGTGAATTAATTCAACATTTGTCATATTATATTCACCATTACTCTACCACTTTACACAACTGCAAGCCATCCTAGAATTACCTCTAGAACCTCGGAAATCAAGTTAGTATACAATATTAACTAAGAACGGTATCACCCCAAGCAACCATCCAGATTATAATAGTTTTTTTATATAATAAAAGAGTAAATATATTTTATTTTAATTTAATTATAATATAATTATATTTTATTTAAAAAATTATTTAAGAATCTATAATAGTTACATCTTATGGTTTCTTGGAACATTATCAGCAAACTATCATGTGCATTTATTTGTATTTATAGAATGCAACAATATGTATTCTAATATATTGGAAACTATGGAATTTATATATATTCTAAACATTTGATAAAATATTACATAACTTTGTATGGTGAGTAGCTTTAAGCCATCGAATGTATTAGTTTCACTTAATCTCATTTAACTCATATTTACGAAACAATAATCATGGCGTTATATTTTATATGAGAAATTACATTTCCCACGTGCATTTATAAGTAAACTACTCCATATAGAGTTCCCAACAAACGAAGTTATATAACTATTATATAAAATATTTAAATATAAATAAATTCTACATCTTTCCAATATAAAAAAATTATTTTACTTAATATGATTTTCCAATTGCAATTGATATTGTATCTAAATATCATATCATAACCCCGCTTTCATTATACGTTACAGACTGCCTGTTGAAGATGATCGGTCGTCCATTATTCATACACTATATCAGCAAACTATGGGGCTGGTGGGGGCGTGACTCATCACCGCTACAGGGTAAAAGCAACACAATATGGGCAACCCTGGATACCGCAGGTCAGCAAAACTACTACAAAGATAACCTTATCGTAAACCACTAAGGATAGTTTATATGTGACATGTTAAAATAAATAGTTTAATATAAGATATATCGTAAAATCGGGACGGATATTAGCCAATATGTAAACCAATAGCAAA
>OZ038312.1:17993755-18008755 GCA_964035775.1 Osedax frankpressi | reverse complement strand
GAAGGAATGAAGGAAGGAAGGAAGGAAGGAAGGAAGGAAGGAAGGAAGGAAGGAAGGAAGGAAGGAAGGAAGGAAGGAAGGAAGGAAGGAAGGAAGGAAGGAAGGAAGGAAGGAAGGAAGGAAGGAAGGAAGGAAGGAAGGAAGGAAGGAAGGAAGGAAGGAAGGAAGGAAGGAAGGAAGGAAGGAAGGAAGGAAGGAAGGAAGGAAGGAAGGAAGGAAGGAAGGAAGGAAGGAAGGAAGGAAGGAAGGAAGGAGGGAAGGAATGAAGGAAGGAAGGAAGGAATGAAGGAAGGAAGGAAGGAAGGAATGAAGGAAGGTATGAAGGAAGGAAAGAAGGAAGGAAGGAAGGAAGGATGTAGGAAGAGAATGAGGAAGCAAGGGAGGAAGGACGAAGAGGTGATGGAGGGGGAGGGAGGCAGATAGGCAAGGAAGGAAGGAAGGCAGGAATGAAGGAAGGAAGTAAAAAGGGCGGGAGGGATGTAGGGAGGGAGGGAGGCATGGAGGCATGGAGGCATGGAGGGAAGCATGATGAAAGTAAGGAAATAAATGAATAAATGGTGAATGGTGAATGGAATGTTTGGTGGACAGTATGTGGATATAAGGAATAAACTCATGGATAATGGAATAAAGGAAAATCATATCAGAATTATCATTCTAAAGAAGATTGAATTACGTAATGTATGATTGATTAAGGAAGGAAGGAAATGAAATGTAAATAGTATTGGGTATAACATAATATGTGATATTACATTAATGTAGACTTTATGAAGTTAAAATAAATTAAATAATAGGTTTAATGTGAATGTGATATAATGATATATAAATAATGTAATTCTAACATAGAAGAATGAAGAAGGATATGCATAAATGAATTTAAGAATATGTATTTATATCAATATATGTAATTATTTGGTAATAAGTCATTATTACTATCTAAATAAGAAAAATTATATATAAAAGAATTATTTTCTTACAAAATTTAGTTTTTATAATGTAGACTTTACTCAATAGTTTGGTTAATACACATTTGTAATGGTTGTTTCAATTAAATTAATTACGAAATATATAGTTATGTAAACATCTTAGACTCGATGTCACAGAATGGTTCCAGATAAACTACAAGCATTTTTTCGCCACAGGTAAGTAAACTGGATGGCGATTCGTTGCGGGTACAGCGCACCTGGTCACTCCACGTTGACCACCAGCGATACGGCAACGGCTTCCTATTATGCGGCATTGTATATTTGATCAAGGACACTACGCGAGCCGAGACCAGTATCGACTATGCTTATGATCTGTTCGCGGATCGCCGACTTGTTGATTTCAGTACGCCATTCTACTCGCCATATGAAAGAAATAACATGGTAGCATATAACCCGGCAGACGGAAAGATATATACCTGGGATAAAGGAAATCAGTTGACCTATTTACTGTTGTTAGGCGAACAGGAGTGAAGTATGCACAATACAAGGTGGAACCAATTTCATAACATGGAATTATTAACAAATTGAACACATTTTAAGAGAGATACTAATCATAGAAAGCACCAACAACGAATTACATAATATCCTCTGTTATAATTAAATATACTTGACATAAATAAATGGAGTATTAACATCGATGACCATTTAGTGATACATTTACTCTAATCAACTATAGAATAACTATTAATGGAAATATGTTCAGAAATATTCTACTTGATTAAATCATCTTGGTTGTTATTATATTTATAAGCGTATTGTTATTATTATAATATTATTTATTGTGTATATAAATGCATACATTTTCTTTTACATGTGGACAACATACCTAGATTGCAAATATTTCTTTAAAATAGATCATAAATCTGATCAATATTAAATGAGAATTGGTATCTTAATTTAAAATGTACATTTTCATATTATATAGATAAGTAAATAATAAAAAGAGAATTATTAGTTCTATTCGAATTTAAAATAAAATTCTCAAATTAGACATGTTAAATATTGATTATTTACAGTTTTTTTAATACAATCATAGTTCACCTTGAAACTAATTACTGTATTTTCTGTAGAGCTTATATAGACTAGATATAATGGCATTTATACTTATTGGATTGGCATGTTTGGTAAACCGTCCAGCCATTTAATATCAATTTGCGAACGTCAATTAACCTAATATATAATATATGTATTTGTGTATGTTTAAACTACGAAAAGTTGTAGATTATAAATGTTAAATATATTTTTTGTTAACTGTTACTACTAGTTAATTTAAATATAATTTTTTAAGTGTATATGCAAATAAGAAAATAAATTATTTAACTATATTACATTATTATATTATTTTCATATATATTCATACAAGAAGCTATAGGACATGGTAATACACTATTTATCTTATTTATGAATACTAGTAAATATTTCTGTTTTATATAATTATTTGTTTTTATTCATTTGGAATGACAATTTATAACAAATACACATGCATAGAATATTATAAATGACACTCATTATACTGCTAACTTTGTAATGAACCAATTTGTGTTGTAGATTCTTACAGTATTCTTTAATATTAGGAAATAAGGTATACATTAATTTTTCGCAAATTATTACCTCTTATTAAATAGTTGTTAATATTAAATATAAATGAGTCTGTTTTGATTAGAATATTATGTATATGTGTTTTACTATATACCTCGTATGGATATTTCAATATATATTAACAACAAATTACAAGTTTAATTTTTAAAAAATTATTATTTTAAAATATTCAATAAAGAAGTACTATATTAATTGCACATTGCATACCATTATTACAATTCGGATTAAATTAAAATTCGTACAAGTTTATATTTATCATTTACAATTTCTTAATAAACAGATATATTTAAATAAATATAATATTAATTAAATAATTTGTTTCTTTGTATTAAATTTAAACATACTAACTTAAAATTAGGTAGTGTATTTATTTAGCATGAATTATACCAATGCCGTTATTGCAGTAATAACTGAAACGTGGTTACATTAATGTGACACTCGTTATACTTGTTTATTTTCTTGGTCTTATAACTTCCCCAGATATGGAATAATATTAACTAGCATATAACATATATTATATATTGTCCATAATCGTATTATTAACTTAAAGAACAAATATTAATTCGAGATTATATCAATAATATATAAAGTATAATATTACATTGACTTTAGAGATTATTCGGAGCTTTTAATCATGACTATTACCCAATATTACCTAAACGTACCTACGTTAATCTTGGCTATTGCCATGTATATACAACATGGTTAGACTCGTGTATGGATTTATTATTTATAATTTTCAAAAATTTATTATTTTTAAAATGTATTATTCATTTATTTATTCAATATACATTGCATGTGTTTTCATTTTGTATAGTGTGTTAAATATTAATAATATATTAATTTTAAAAGGGTTTAAACTACAAATATGTATATTATACTTATCATAATACATAAATGATGGTTTCAAACACATTAAACTTCTTCGTGAATAATTAAAATGATTCGCATAAGATAAGTTAATTACTTGGGATAATTAATTTAAGAACTTAATATGAAATTAAATTAAAATTTGAAATGCTTGTTAAATACTTAGATAACAACCCAAGTAACCAAATGATGTAACTATTATACATTCTTATATACTTATTTTAAATAAATATTTTTAAATAAAAAATAAACCTACTCTATTTTAATGGAATCAAAATAGTTCCACTTTTATTATATAAAATAATTAAAATGACCTGGATGGTTTCCTGGGATTTTCCCGATAGTTCGAGAGCATTATTGAGACACACTTAATTTTTACAAATAATCTTTAATGTTATAGTTAACTGTCCAAGTAAAAATTAAACTACATCATATATGTATGTATTTACTTCATATAAAAAAATAAATCTGTTATATTAATTATATATTTTAATATTATATCAGTATATATTACACCATACATAATATATATTTATATCAAATAAATATATGCCTATATTTTTAACATCTAGCTGATCCTAGCCAATAGATCAAATAATATATTCAGGGGTTAAGTATATTGATATAATTTATATGTATATAAATATTATGTATTATAATGCAGTATATTTTATATTGATGATATATATTTAAAATTCTAATTATATATATTATATAATGTTGTACTATGTTACGCCTATTCAGTAGTATAAATGAATATAATATTGAATAGGTAGTATTATGTATAGTAAGATATAAACATAAATGGGAATACATAATATATAATATGCATCTCATATCCACGTATAGAGTTGATTCTAATGATGGTACAACGATGTTGACATTTTAAAATGGCGAAACACTGAGTTATTGTATACCATATTTTTAGAATAAGAACATTTTATATATTTTAAAGTTCGTAAATTTTACTATTGTTTTTAAAATATGTTGGTAGGAAAAAAACGAAAACGTGTTGTTAGTGTTAATCATCCGTCAAGAAAGACAATATCCAGGGATACGATTCATCAGGTTTTATTTTAAAATATGTATAGATTTATGGTGAATATACAAATATTATATAATATACATATTTACACTACTAAATGCTACACAAATGATTTATGTTGAATACATATTTATAATTACTAGTTATGTTTATAATATGTTATAGAATAAATCAAATGAAACTACATATATTAAGTATAAACACTATAACAATATTATGAAAAATATTGTTGTGAAATTTTGAAAATATTTTTCTATAAATTTCAATTTAAAAAATTTTAATATGTCAATTTCACAAATACTTATAAATACACTTATTGAGATAATATTAATTTATTAACTACTTATATGATTATTTATTAATGATATATTTCATATTGATAACAAATAACAATGTAATTTAATAAATATGGGTAATACTATATAATAATTAAAATAATTTTCCACTAGTCTATAATTTAACTCATTTCTTTATACGCATATCTTATTATAGTAGGGTAATCCTGAAGTTTAACTTTATATTAGTTTGTTTTCGGTTATATTGAATAAGCCGTAAATAAATAATTCCTAGAACAATGTTTACACAATTTTAAACATTATTCTGAACATTCAATTTTGTATCCAAATATTTATATCGAATTTAATTACTATACTCGATATTAGTAAAATATGCACAATTATTACGCATTTTAAGATAACTACAAAAGAATTATAGTATTTATATATTATTACTTATTTTAAAGGATTTTAATTAAATATTTATTTATATATGTAAATTACATTTAAAATCTTTGATATTATTATGACATGTTTAAATAACAATATTTGTAATTTTGTAAAATTTTCTTATTTATATAGTTTTTCGTTATTATAACATGTATATATTTTTACATAGTGTTTTTATAAAGACTTTTATTTATTTTTTATTTGAAAAAGTATATATCACTAGCTTTATCAATTGAAAATGCTTAATATTCTAAAGTATTAAAATATTTAATTATATATTCTAGAAATATTAGTTTTAAATATGACATTTATAAGGAAATTAGTTAAAAACCCAATAGTTAGAATTAAATGTGCTTTAAAGGTTATATTATATATCAAACTTGCTAGTGTCAAAATATTATAACTTGAATTTATTATATATGATATGTGAATGTATTATAAATTATAATATATTTTTTAATAATATTATTCAAAAATAAGTAGATTATTGTATATTTATATTGTTCCTAAACATATATATAATAAAATCATTATATATAAAAACTACTATTTTAGTAATATTTTAGTATAATTTAATCATGTGCAAATATTATAATATATTTATTAAGATTGATGTTACATTAAATATAAATGTATATATAAATATGAATATAAAAAATACGATAATTATTCAATATTGATTTATTTTGTATTTAAATAAATATATGTTTATTTCAATATTGAATAATTATCTATTTGTTTATTATTAATTAATTATATTAAACAATTATACATATATAATGATATATATATATATATATATTACATTTATTAATAAGTAAATATTTAATACAAGTATGTGTATATCTCGTAATAGTTTTTTTTAGATAATGCTTCATTATTATATTTTTAATGCTCTTGCTTTATAGTCAATATATAAAAATTTACGATTAATATTTATATTTTTTAAATAAGCAAGTATAAAATGTTTCGCCTTTTATTGATATGTTTTTTATAGAATACGAAGAATTATTTATTTATGTTGGAATGCGTTTTAAATCGCAATAAAATACTTTCAAATAAATTATACAAAATTATTATCAATTATTAAGATGTAACTTAATTATTATATTTATGAACATTATAAGAGTTAAATAATTGTTATACAAATAGTAGAATTACTTTCAAAATAAAATATAATTATGAATAAGTTTTTATTTTAACTTATATTACAATAAAAATAATATAATAAATTGATTACTAATTGTATAAATATATATATAATAGCTTATATAACAAAATATCCTATAAAACTATATGTGTAATTATATAATATATGTTTTTTTTATTAAAGATATATTTTGTTATTTTATATAGTATAGTATCAAATGCTATTAGGAGTTATTTTCTAATATATACACGTGGATAAATCGTATGTCAAAACATAAACAAGATAATCGTCTGGTGCTGATGATATTGCCATTGATTATGCATGTTCTCGATTGTTTATTTTTATTGTTTTGTACACTTTCATATATGTTCCTTATGGATCTAATCGAAGCCAAACTGTGGATTAGTGTAGTTTATACCAACGCTATCGAGATTATAATTTATATGATAATTTCTACTGATGTAGTCATTGTATGTTACCATTCATCATACTCTATCTTGACCATAGTACAGAATATATTTTGAAAACACTACATAGAGCTGTATATCCTATAAATGGTTGTACATACAACATAGAGCCGTATAACCTATATAGACCTGCATGAACTATATAGAGCTGTATATCTTATATATAGATCTAGCTTATATAGAACTTATATAGAACTGTGTGACCAATGCATGCCAATCTTTAAATTAATCTTAATTTTCTTAACCATATGTATTCAATTTCTTCTATATCATTACTACGCATACATTTCTATATTTGTAATGCTATTTACTATCGTGCAAAGACTTCACATTACCAACCTGTTAAGCCTATATATGTCGCAAGTCACGGCATAAAATTTCTTCTTACTACAGTCGAAACGGGATCCATACATTTTTATGGCGTTGAAATTTAACAATAAATCATCGGCGATATTGGTTTGCCATGTGCCGATGTCTACATCGTCTCGTAGTCCTGGTCCTTTGGTTACTCCAAAAGATAACAATTTCACTGCGATGTCGTAGGTCTGATGTGTCGTAAGCTTTGACCACTTCTCTTGAAATAAACTACGGAGATGCTGACACACACACAAATCTTTTAATTAAAACACAAAAATACAAAATCAAATATTGTTAATCAATTTTAATTTGATAAAATGTTTTCATTTCTATATTTTTATTTTAATATTCAGTATTTATCTCATTAATGGATGCATCTTCGAAATTAATATTATTAGTTTGCTAAATATTTTTTATATTTCATAGTATATTAATAATAGATTAAAATTATATAGTATTTAATATACAAAATTATACGGTATTATATTAATATTCTATTTATATTTACTGTAAAATTAATTGTATAATTATTGTACATGACATGTCATAGAACAATTCTATTTTAAGAGTGTTAATTAACTACTAACGAGCTATTTCATAATAATATGTCTGAGCTATCTAAGTATTGCACCATCTAGTGACATTTAAGAATTTATAGCTTTATCTCATTCTTTCGAGCTTATCATTATACCGGATAGATAAACAATTAACATGTCCACATAATGCTGGCTTGTATCGCAGTGAATAATAGATAAAGTGGCTTATACGACAGCAAATTCTTAGTGTGCTTTTTAATATGCAACATAATCTAGAATACTTTCATAGTCTATGTTGCTTATGTAATATCTGTAATTCTTCATGCACGTTTTCTGGGACTTTCTCTATTTTAGTAAATGTGTAAGTACAATAATATTTATATTATCAATTACTAATTAATATTTATAAATATTTTTAATATTAATTTTTTAATATATTAATATTCTGAGACAACAATTTTTAGGAATAATAGAATTTATTAATAAATGTAAGTAGATATAATTATTTGACACATGATTATTAATATTAATTTGTACTTGGAGTTTACTCTCTAAATCATAGATATTCGCAGATATTTTAGTTACTCGAAATTATATTTTTAGGAATTCTTGAGCTCGATAATGTTTTGAATAAGCGGTTCGAGTAATAATTATTTGAAATCAATAAGAATATTAAAATAAATGAAAAAGTCGGTAATAGAAGTAACCATTTATTGTTTTGATTTCTAATATCATAAATCATTATTATTCTACAAGTATGCAAGTGATTATGCAAGGGATTGCATAACATTGACTAATTAGCGGTGACTATCGATTACCTCAGCCATCCGAGACCACGAGTACAATACCCTATTATAATAACCTACACAATGCTAGATTACGTCGATGTGTTTACTATCATCTCTTGAATATCACATCAAAATCACTTAAATATCAAACCAACAACACAAATCAATCCTATGCATGGATCTCACATAATCTGCATTAATTTATATTTATTTTATATTCTCAGGTTAATTCTTTGTAACCTTTTGTAATATTACATTGTCTATGTGCAAATATTTCTCTCTGCCAATGTCCAACCATTGTGTTTAAATGATTTTCAATATATGTGTCATATTTAGTGATTTAAACCCATCATAACATCCTTTCTCTCTATTTTATGAGATTTTCTCATCTTTTTCTTAGAAACATGTTATTATATGATATAACTTAATAAAGAAATCCTAAGTAGAGTAATTATTTAGCCAGCGATATTTATTTAAAATTTGCATATTAATGATGTAACAATTTCCATGTTGATTTCACATATTATTAACAAAAATATAAATGTATATCGGAGTTCTTGATAATTTTAGAATTTTTGATTTTTATATAAAATAGTTATAAATATTTATAAATTATATAGATATATAATGATATCTATAATACATGTTTAGCAAAAAACAAGACATGTTTTTCCCTTATCGATATGGATATTAAGTAAAGAATTTTTTTCCAAAGAAGAAATAAAATTTATAAGAAATTATTGTACAATAAAACCACAACGATTTTATGTATTAATATTTGTTTAATAATTTAAACATATTTTATTAAAGATTTTGATTTTTTGCATTATACAAAATTCAATAAAATTGGACATTTTAAATTAATTTCGATGCAGTATATTAAAATTGAAAAAAAAATGATTATATATTATATACTTGTTTAGTTAATATATTGATCTTTATTAAACTGCACACACCTTAAAACATAAACACACCCCACACATTTACATACATACACATTTACATTCTCATGCAGTTTAAAATGAATTTCACCGTATTGAATAATTCTCTCAAAAATAGTTATTGATTTTATATAATTTTTTATAATATATAATACATTATATATTATATGTATAATTCATATGATATGAGTAAGCTATGCTATAATACTCAATAGTATTATACAACAGTATATTATATAATACATTTATTATTTCATCATTTGTTGTCACTAACAAAATAGTTATTGATTTACTAAAATATAGTATTGATTATGATATAGTGCATATATATATATATATATATATATATATATATATATATATATATATATATATATATATATATATATTTGAGTGTAATAAGTAGTAAATGAAGGACTATAAACATAAACAAAAATTGCAGTATTAAAACCCCAATGTGCTGGGAATTAATTGATTGTAATAAATTGTGTTTTGCGATTTTATTTAAAACACAATCGCTGGGATGTTTACCTTGGATAATTAAACGACACCGAGAAATTGTCATAATGATAATCATATAGTTTAGTTTAATGCAGTCGATGGTCGCTAGGTTTGGGAATAAGTAAAAGCCATCCGGAGTAAGTAGGGTTCAGTGGCCGGCGGGATTTGTTAACCCATTAGCAGGCGGGTCTTGTAGTAGATCTCCTGGGATTCGAAGAATCAGTTTAGTTTTTATCTCGGAGGTGAACACTGTGAGTCTGCTGATGAAGCTGAATGTTGAGTAGTTTAGTAGTTAGTGGATCTGTGTTACCCATATGCAGGCTAACTAGTTAGTGTAGATTACTGGAATTAGTAGTTTTTGCGAGTAGTACCATGTTGTAACGTGGTTTAAGTAGAGAGGTAAAGGCAAAGGCAAGAGGTGGATTCTTGGGTAACAATAGTGGTATTTATGTAGGAGGGATATAGTATCTTTGAATTTAATATGATAGAGACGGTCGTTTAGAAAGTTGGAGAACCATTTCGGAGTAATACCAGATATTCCTATTCCAATCATTTGGCCGTTCAGTCGGAGTCTGTCGGCAGTCTGTCGAAGTCTGGGTGTCGTAATCAGCGATGAGTTCTAAACATAAAATTTGAGGTGGTTTGGTAGAGTAAAGGATCATCGAGAAGTGAAATAACTGCGATTTCTGTACTAGGATTCCTTCTGAAAGTGTCTTGTCTAATAATTAATTGATATTTAGATAGTTGGTTAGCAGTTGATATATTATATATATATGTTTAATATATTTAATAATAATTTAATGGTAATATGTCATAAAGATTGCAATAAGGTATTAATTGAGAATGCATATAATATATATAATACATGATATACATATGCAATAGTATGCACCAGCTGAGCTCATTAAAGACTAGATAGTAAATCCTCCTCGTTATCGAATATAGATTATTCACTAATTACATTGTACTAATGTGTAATGATAGTAATATGCGTAATAAACATATTATGTATTTGTTTATATTTTCGCGAGTTTTTATTTTTTTTCGTTAACTTTTATTTTATTGATTAATTTTTTATAATTTTGTAATTTATAATTTTAATATATTTCCGGTAAATTTATTTTAAAAGAATTAAGTATAAGTTAAATGTATTATAAATACTATATATTTATATATATATTAGTTATCATATATAAGAAACATTCTAATCAGTAGTCAAGATATACTAGCAGTAGTTGATAATACTTGATAATTATAATTATAATGTTATTCAGAGAAACTTCTACAAATTCTCAAATCAAATATCAATTTATATATATATTAAATATCTAGATTTGGTTTATAAGTTGTTATACTTAGTTAAATAGATATAAATAGGTTTTTATCACCAGCCATAGAAAAATATACTATATATTGTAGATGTATATATATAACTATAGTTAATGTAAGATTTAAACCATTGTTCTAAACGCAAATTTACGAAATGGCATAAAATATTGAGACATAAATAATATGACAATTTTACAGCCCAGACCTATCTATAGAACCTATGACTCATACTCCAGACCTATAGAACCTATGACTCATACTCCAGACCTATAGAACCCATGACTCATACTCCAGACCTATAGAACCTATGACTCATACCCCAGACCTATAGAACCCATGACTCATACTCCAGACCTATAGAACCTATGACTCATACCCCAGACCTATAGAACCTATGACTCACACTCCAGACCTATAGAACCTATGACTCACACTCCAGACCTATAGAACCTATGACTCACACTCCAGACCTATAGAACCCATGACCCACAGCCCAGACCTATAGAACCTATGACTCATACTCCAGACCTATAGAACCTATGACTCATACCCCAGACCTATAGAACCTATGACTCATACTCCAGACCTATAGGACCTATAACTCATACTCCAGACCTATAGAACCTATGACTCATACTCCAGACCTATAGAACCTATGACTCATACTCCAGACCTATAGAACCTATGACTCACACTCCAGACCTATAGAACCTATGACTCACACTCCAGACCTATAGAACCCATGACCCACAGCCCAGACCTATAGAACCTATGACTCATACTCCAGACCTATAGAACCTATGACTCATACCCCAGACCTATAGAACCTATGACTCATACCCCAGACTTATAGAACCCATGACTCATACTCCAGACCTATAGAACCCATGACTCATACTCCAGACCTATAGAACCTATGACTCATACCCCAGACCTATAGAACCTATGACTCACACTCCAGACCTATAGAACCTATGACTCACACTCCAGACCTATAGAACCTATGACTCACACTCCAGACCTATAGAACCCATGACCCACAGCCCAGACCTATAGAACCTATGACTCATACTCCAGACCTATAGAACCTATGACTCATACCCCAGACCTATAGAACCTATGACTCATACCCCAGACTTATAGAACCCATGACTCATACTCCAGACCTATAGAACCTATGACTCATACCCCAGACCTATAGAACCTATGACTCACACTCCAGACCTATAGAACCTATGACTCACACTCCAGACCTATAGAACCTATGACTCACACTCCAGACCTATAGAACCCATGACCCACAGCCCAGACCTATAGAACCTATGACTCACACTCCAGACCTATAGAACCCATGACTCACACTCCAGACCTATAGGACCTATAACTCATACTCCAGACCTATAGAACCTATGACTCATACTCCAGACCTATAGAACCTATGACTCACACTCCAGACCTATAGGACCTATAACTCATACTCCAGACCTATAGAACCTATGACTCATACTCCAGACCTATAGAACCTATGACTCACACTCCAGACCTATAGGACCTATAACTCATACTCCAGACCTATAGAACCTATGACTCATACTCCAGACCTATAGGACCTATAACTCATACTCCAGACCTATAGAACCTATGACTCATACTCCAGACCTATAGAACCTATGACTCATACTCCAGACCTATAGAACCTATGACTCATACTCCAGACCTATAGAACCTATGACTCACACTCCAGACCTATAGAACCCATGACCCACAGCCCAGACCTATAGAACCTATGACTCACACTCCAGACCTATAGAACCCATGACTCACACTCCAGACCTATAGGACCTATAACTCATACTCCAGACCTATAGAACCTATGACTCATACTCCAGACCTATAGAACCTATGACTCACACTCCAGACCTATAGGACCTATAACTCATACTCCAGACCTATAGAACCTATGACTCATACTCCAGACCTATAGAACCTATGACTCACACTCCAGACCTATAGGACCTATAACTCATACTCCAGACCTATAGAACCTATGACTCATACTCCAGACCTATAGGACCTATAACTCATACTCCAGACCTATAGAACCTATAACTCATACTCCAGACCTATAGAACCTATGACTCATACTCCAGACCTATAGAACCTATGACACATACTCCAGACCTATAGAACCCATGACTTTCTCCTATGGTCTAGCTCTGTCATTTTACTCAATCCCTTTTTGATTTCCGTAAAGCCACCTATTGTGTGAATTTGTAGCAAATAATCTGAGGATTTCTCATAATCTAGTGGTAATTTGAAACCAGTTAGCCCACATCTATTTCCCTTTACAACCACTGTAGACTGTATACACACATGCACACATCATTTAATCCACTCAGTGAACACCTAGCAAGCCTATGCCTACGTTATGTAATTACCTGTACAGCTATTATTGGTCTCATTTGCTATAGTAGGTTATCTGCTGGTAGCAGTGGTCAATATTTCATTGTTTCACCAGTATGCCTTGCACGAAGGTTTGTTTTTTTCTAGCTAGGACGTGTTTATTTCGATGTTTAATTCAACAGTGTTCAATTCAACATTTAATGGCCCTGTACCATCTTTCTTCTTTATATTATTTTGAGAAATATTATTATCTTATACAAATTATTATTTATTTATATTGATTATATAATAATCTATACATTTTTATGATATTTTGAAATTTTATTAAATGATGAATAAATTCTGTTTATTTTCACTGGAAAACATACAGGTCATTTTATTTTTTTTGTTATATAATAAAAGTGAAAATATATTATGTTTATATTTTATTAAAAATAATTATATAACATTGTATAATATCTGTATATCATCTGGTCACTTAAGTGAAATATCCCAATTGGGATATTTCAAACGATTTAGAAAACTATTACATTAACTGTTAGTGTGTATTAAATATCTTGCAATATTAAGGTTAATTGAATTACATATTGTTTTTCTTAAGGCATCACATATTTATACTTTCATTTATATACATGATATATAATTATATAATTGCCGTATTATATAACAATATATACTATATACAGATTATGTAAACATAAATTTCATTATATTAATTTAAATAGTATTATATTGTTCTTCATTCACATTCTAAACCATAAGTATATATTTAATTTCAATGTTTAAATCATACAAACTTAAAAAAACCGACATTAGGAAAACACAAGTTAATAATATTATAAAATCGTGGTCAATATTGCAAAAAACAATAAAAATAAAAGTAAAATAATATTAAATAAAATTAATAATCTGAGGTTAGGTCCATTTTTATTTAACAAAAAATACAAATTAAATTGCATAATTTAAAAGAGAATAAGAATGACATTAAAATTGGCATATAATTTAAAAGATAGTATTTTTAATTATATATGATTATCTAAATTAATAGACACTGTAAATCTAAAGGAATTGAATACACTATAAAGATGCGAAGACATACAAATTTAAAGTTTTACAATCAAATGGTAAACTTATAATAACTAATGTTAATAATCACAAATAATCATGAATAATCAATATCATTAATATATACCATTTCTTACACACTTATATTATCATTACTTTAACATTATATTACCATTACTTTAACAGTAACTTGGCTAACTACACAAAACTTCCCACAACAACATTTTCCTACTTACATTAT
>OZ038312.1:17956255-17988755 GCA_964035775.1 Osedax frankpressi | reverse complement strand
TAAAGTATGGGAGAGTATGGGAAAGTACTCCATACTTTACTCAGATGTTGGACCGATGATAAGATTATTAATTTTGATATAATAAAATGTTCTTAAAACACAAGAGAGAAATATCTTGTATGTGTGTGTTTATGTGTATGTGTGTGTGTGTGTATGTGTATGTGTGTGTATGTATATATGTGTGTGTGTGTGTGTGGGTTTGTGTGTGTGTGAATGAGTAAGCGATATTAACAATAAATGCCTATACTAGTATATATACTATATATATGACAATACATTTGAAGTCAATTTATTTAATTCTATATTGACAACTATTAAATTTATAGATATTAATAATATATATATGTATTAATATATATTTGTAGAAATTTATGAATAATATTTTTAAATGTTAATTTATTTAATTATTAATATTTTTAATTATTACCTGCTATACTTTATTAAAGTATTGTCGCCCTTTAGAAAATAATATGAAAAATAATTTTTTAATACCTTTACATATAAATATGAAATATTTATTTAATTTAAAATTTATTTAATTTATTTAATTTATTTAATTTGATTCAATGAATTTTGAGAATTTTGATTATCCCATTTAAAAATAGTCATTTTTGGATACTAAATCTCAACCTAGTATATATACATTTTAATTAAAGTATAGGAAATATGTTTATATATTCCTAGGTATATTTTGAATATTTGATGTACATTTAAAAAAATTGTAATTGATTAATTTAGTACGGAAATTCTATGCATATTTGTTAAATTACATGTATCGCATTTAATTTCCTATTACATATAAATGTTTGGGTAAATATTACTACTCTTAATACTTTCTTTGACTCTCTCGACTGCCTCGTCCTGCCAGCCCGTAATTCCATTCTATCATCGACCATCTCGTCACCAGGTGTCAGCGACGTTTGCCGCCAGTCTTGTGACCTCTCCCGCTTTGGGAGCTTACCTCGGCGACATTTACAACGAAAACCTCGTGATTGCCCTGGCAACCGCCATCGCCCTTCTCGACATTGCTTTCGTCCTCGTCGTGGTACCGGAATCTCTGCCCGTGAAGATAAGACCGACCAACTGGGGTAGTCAGATCAGCTGGGAAAAGGCTGATCCTTTTGGGGTTTGTCCTTCACTTGTCCTCTGTCTTTACCAATTACAACATCGTAACTGTGAGAAGGTGAACGTCTTCTTTTCCCTCCATCAATTATCCCTTCTCCGTATATTTCTGCATTGATATTTATTAATAATACAATTTAAACAAAGCATCATTATTTATTAACCAGATTAACATTTGGCAGGCTCTGAGAAAGATTGGGAAAGATTATTTTTTCCTGATGCTATGCCTAACTGTATTTTTATCTTATCTCCCAGAAGCTGGTGAATATTCATGCTTTTTTGTTTATCTAAAATTGGTTAGTTATTTCAAAAATTTAATTCGGAATAAATAATAATTCATTAATTTTTAGAGATCGAATTATTTATGTTCTGATACATTTTTAATATATAATTCTTATTAAATATACCACAAATGTCATATTATCATAATAATATTGAATTATCTTTTGCACTTTATTACTTAGTTGTTATATCATAGACACTAGAGAAGATGAATGTCTATTTTGTAATAAAAAAGTCGATATATATCATGGAATTTTAATTATTTACAAAATATGATTATTCATATATTTTAAATATTCTCTTTTTCACAATAATTGTATTAATTATGTTAATGAAATTAAATGGATATACGAAATCGAGAATATTGAATGCCTTCATAACAATAATCTAACCAATAATAAGTTGCACTCTTATTTATTTCATTTAAAGCATTATTTATTATCCATTATAAAATTGTTGTCGTATATTACTTTGTAATTGTATTTATCTATTTCAATTCAGGCTTTGAAGTTCTCGAAGGAATTAGTCGCATCATTTATTGCGTTCATCGGAGTGTTGTCTGTGATCGCTCAGGTTAGTTCTCTTCTTGACAGTCCTTAGCTCTTCTTGACTGTCCTCGGCTCTTCTTGACAGTCCTTAGCTCTTCTTGACAGTCCTCGGCTCTTCTTGACAGTCCTTGGCTCTTCTTGACAGTCCTCGGCTCTTCTTGACAGTCCTCGGCTCTTCTTGACAGTCCTCGGCTCTTCTTGACAGTCCTTAGCTCTTCTTGACAGTCCTTAGCTCTTCTTGACAGTCCTTAGCTCTTCTTGACAGTCCTCGGCTCTTCTTGACAGTCCTCGGCTCTTCTTGACAGTCCTTAGCTCTTCTTGACAGTCCTTAGCTCTTCTTGACAGTCCTCGGCTCTTCTTGACAGTCCTTAGCTCTTCTTGACAGTCCTTAGCTCTTCTTGACAGTCCTTGGCTCTTCTTGACAGTCCTTAACTCTTCTTGATAGTCCTCGGCTCATCTTGGCAGTCCTTGGCTCTTCTTGACAGTCCTCGGCTCATCTTGGCAGTCCTTGGCTCTTCTTGACAGTCCTCGGCTCTTCTTGACAGTCCTTAGCTCTTCTTGACAGTCCTTAGCTCTTTTTGACAGTCCTTAGCTCTTCTTGACAGTCCTTGGCTCTTCTTGGTAGTCCTTAGCTCTTCTTGACAGTCCTTAGCTCTTCTTGACAGTCCTCAGCTCTTCTTGACAGTCCTCGGCTCTTCTTGACAGTCCTTAGCTCTTCTTGACAGTCCTTAGCTCTTCTTGACAGTCCTCGGCTCTTCTTGACAGTCCTCGGCTCTTCTTTACAGTCTTTAGCTCTTCTTGACAGTCCTTAGCTCTTTTTGACAGTCCTTAGCTCTTCTTGACAGTCCTTGGCTCTTCTTGGTAGTCCTTAGCTCTTCTTGACAGTCCTTAGCTCTTCTTGACAGTCCTCAGCTCTTCTTGACAGTCCTCGGCTCTTCTTGACAGTCCTTAGCTCTTCTTGACAGTCCTTAGCTCTTCTTGACAGTCCTCGGCTCTTCTTGACAGTCCTCGGCTCTTCTTTACAGTCCTTAGCTCTTCTTGACAGTCCTTAGCTCTTCTTGACAGTCCTTAGCTCTTCTTGACAGTCCTTAGCTCTTCTTGACAGTCCTTAGCTCTTCTTGACAGTCCTTAGCTCTTCTTGACAGTCCTCAGCTCTTCTTGACAGTCCTTAGCTCTTCTTGACAGTCCTTAGCTCTTCTTGACAGTCCTTAGCTCTTCTTGACAGTCCTTAGCTCTTCTTGACAGTCCTTAGCTCTTCTTGACAGTCCTCGGCTCTTCTTGACAGTCCTCGGCTCTTCTTGACAGTCCTCGGCTCTTCTTGGCAGTCCTTAGCTCTTCTTGACAGTCCTTAGCTCTTCTTGACAGTCCTTAGCTCTTCTTGACAGTCCTCGGCTCTTCTTGACAGTCCTCGGCTCTTCTTGACAGTCCTTAGCTCTTCTTGACAGTCCTTAGCTCTTCTTGACAGTCCTCGGCTCTTCTTGACAGTCCTCGGCTCTTCTTGACAGTCCTTAGCTCTTCTTGACAGTCCTCGGCTCTTCTTGACAGTCCTTAGCTCTTCTTGACAGTCCTTAGCTCTTCTTGACAGTCATTAGCTCTTCTTGACAGTCCTTAACTCTTCTTGACAGTCCTTAGCTCTTCTTGACAGTCCTCGGCTCTTCTTGACAGTCCTTGGCTCTTCTTGACAGTCCTCGGCTCTTCTTGACAGTCCTCGGCTCTTCTTGACAGTCCTTAGCTCTTCTTGACAGTCCTCGGCTCTTCTTGATAGTCCTTAGCTCTTCTTGACAGTCCTCGGCTCTTCTTGACAGTCCTTAGCTCTTCTTGACAGTCCTTGGCTCTTCTTGACAGTCCTTAGCTCTTCTTGACAGTCCTTAGCTCTTCTTGACAGTCATTAGCTCTTCTTGATAGTCCTTAGCTCTTCTTGACAGTCCTCGGCTCTTCTTGACAGACCTTAGCTCTTCTTGACAGTCCTTGGCTCTTCTTGACAGTCCTTAGCTCTTCTTGACAGTCCTTAGCTCTTCTTGACAGTCCTCGGCTCTTCTTGACAGTCCTTAGCTCTTCTTGACAGTCCTTAGCTCTTCTTGACAGTCATTAGCTCTTCTTGATAGTCCTTAGCTCTTCATGACAGTCCTTAGCTCTTCTTGACAGTCCTTAGCTCTTCTTGACAGTCCTTAGCTCTTCTTGACAGTCCTTAGCTCTTCTTGACAGTCATTAGCTCTTCTTGACAGTCATTAGCTCTTCTTGATAGTCCTTAGCTCTTCATGACAGTCCTTAGCTCTTCTTGACAGTCCTTAGCTCTTCTTGACAGTCATTAGCTCTTCTTGATAGTCCTTAGCTCTTCTTGACAGTCCTCGGCTCTTCTTGACAGTCCTTAGCTCTTCTTGACAGTCCTTAGCTCTTCTTGACAGTCATTAGCTCTTCTTGATAGTCCTTAGCTCTTCTTGACAGTCCTTAGCTCTTCTTGACAGTCCTTAACTCTTCTTGACAGTCCTCGGCTCTTCTTGACAGTCCTCGGCTCTTCTTTACAGTCCTTAGCTCTTCTTGACAGTCCTTAGCTCTTCTTGACAGTCCTTAGCTCTTCTTGACAGTCCTTAGCTCTTCTTGACAGTCCTTAGCTCTTCTTGACAGTCCTCAGCTCTTCTTGACAGTCCTTAGCTCTTCTTGACAGTCCTTAGCTCTTCTTGACAGTCCTTAGCTCTTCTTGACAGTCCTTAGCTCTTCTTGACAGTCCTTAGCTCTTCTTGACAGTCCTTAGCTCTTCTTGACAGTCCTCGGCTCTTCTTGACAGTCCTCGGCTCTTCTTGACAGTCCTCGGCTCTTCTTGGCAGTCCTTAGCTCTTCTTGACAGTCCTTAGCTCTTCTTGACAGTCCTTAGCTCTTCTTGACAGTCCTCGGCTCTTCTTGACAGTCCTCGGCTCTTCTTGACAGTCCTTAGCTCTTCTTGACAGTCCTTAGCTCTTCTTGACAGTCCTCGGCTCTTCTTGACAGTCCTTAGCTCTTCTTGACAGTCCTTGGCTCTTCTTGACAGTCCTTAGCTCTTCTTGACAGTCCTTAGCTCTTCTTGACAGTCATTAGCTCTTCTTGATAGTCCTTAGCTCTTCTTGACAGTCCTCGGCTCTTCTTGACAGACCTTAGCTCTTCTTGACAGTCCTTGGCTCTTCTTGACAGTCCTTAGCTCTTCTTGACAGTCCTTAGCTCTTCTTGACAGTCCTTAGCTCTTCTTGACAGTCCTTAGCTCTTCTTGACAGTCCTCGGCTCTTCTTGATAGTCCTTAGCTCTTCTTGACAGTCCTCGGCTCTTCTTGACAGTCCTTAGCTCTTCTTGACAGTCCTTGGCTCTTCTTGACAGTCCTTAGCTCTTCTTGACAGTCCTTAGCTCTTCTTGACAGTCATTAGCTCTTCTTGATAGTCCTTAGCTCTTCTTGACAGTCCTCGGCTCTTCTTGACAGACCTTAGCTCTTCTTGACAGTCCTTGGCTCTTCTTGACAGTCCTTAGCTCTTCTTGACAGTCCTTAGCTCTTCTTGACAGTCCTCGGCTCTTCTTGACAGTCCTTAGCTCTTCTTGACAGTCCTTAGCTCTTCTTGACAGTCATTAGCTCTTCTTGATAGTCCTTAGCTCTTCATGACAGTCCTTAGCTCTTCTTGACAGTCCTTAGCTCTTCTTGACAGTCCTTAGCTCTTCTTGACAGTCCTCGGCTCTACTTGACAGTCCTTAGCTCTTCTTGACAGTCATTAGCTCTTCTTGATAGTCCTTAGCTCTTCATGACAGTCCTTAGCTCTTCTTGACAGTCCTTAGCTCTTCTTGACAGTCATTAGCTCTTCTTGACAGTCCTCGGCTCTTCTTGACAGTCCTTAGCTCTTCTTGACAGTCCTTAGCTCTTCTTGACAGTCATTAGCTCTTCTTGACAGTCCTTAGCTCTTCTTGACAGTCCTTAGCTCTTCTTGACAGTCCTTGGCTCTTCTTGACAGTCCTTAGCTCTTCTTGACAGTCCTTGGCTCTTCTTGACAATCCTCGGCTCTTCTTGACAGTCCTCGGCTCTTCTTGACAGTCCTTAGCTCTCCTTGACAGTCCCTTTACTTCCATGATCATAGTCCCAATACACTGACCCTTGGCTTAGCTCTGACATATATGGCATGCCATAAACTTATTCAGTATAGTAGATTATGTAATAAATGACACTATCCATTTTTTTCCATAGTAGAATAAGAACCGTATTCTCAAATGACATTCTCTTACCCTCTTCTTTAATTGCTTTAATTGCTTTAATCGTTCAACTGATCTACACTTTACTTTACGAGGTCTATTTTTCGACAACTTTTAACTTCCGTCGCAGACTTTCCTGCTTTCGTTGCTGATGCGCTACATGGGCGCCAAATGCACTATCATCTTTGGCCTCGTGTTTGAGATGACCCAGCTGACCATCTACGGCTTTGGGTCCGAACAGTGGTTGATGTGGATTGCGGGAGCGATCGCAGCTATCAGCTCCATCACCTACCCCGCGATCTCGGCATTCGTCTCCTCCCACACGGAACCGGAGAGACAGGGTTTGTATGCGGGTACAGTAAGGGTGGTCATTTTTATGCCTATTTTGATAAATCTGATTAAAACTAGTTGCATCTTATAGAGGTATATAATAATACTCTACAAAAAAATTTCAGACAATTTGGTAATGTATTAGGGGTAGCGCCAGTCCATTGAAATTTTGCATGTAGTAGATAGGAAAATTTACATTAGAAAAATATAAAATTCGAAAATATAGATTTAATATATAGATAATGAATATTAATTTTTGAAATTCCAAAAAATGCATAATATGAGTATAGTGATTGCCAAAACCAAATGAAGTAATATTTCAAATATTTTTTTGGAATTTATTGGCAAAATATATTTTTTTTTTTTGAAAATTAACATATTCACACTATTGGTTGGCTTATATTTATTATAATCTGTGTAAATGTATTTAGTTTAATTTATATATTTGTTATGTATATAAAATATAATTAAAAGTTTTAAAAAAACATAATAATATGTATTTTAGACACATTTTCTAAACCCCCCTATAGGTGTAGCACAGGGAGTTATCACTGGTATTCGCGGGCTGTGTAACGGACTCGGTCCCGCTTTGTACGGCATCGTCTTCTACCTGTTTCACGTCGACCTTAACGATCACAACGGAGACATGAACCCTGGTGGTAGACCTCAGTTCACCAATGACAATACAACCAGTCGACAACCATCCGTTAACTTCGACAATAGCATACGCTACTACCTATCGCCGGTCAGTAATTAATAACTGTTTCGAAACAATTCCAATATTACTATGAACGCACGTCATCGGTCAGTTACTATTATGACATCTATTGTCTCGATAACCGCCCAACATCGGCTGCTCCACCGAGTTCTACCGAAGTTAATGTCACTTAGCAAAGATGTGAGACATTGTGATATCTTGTCATTAATATGCACCCAGCACTTGCCATGGTACCTTGTCATATGCACCCCGCACTTGTCATGGTACCTTGTCATATGCACCCCGCACTTGTCATGGTACCTTGCCATATGCACCCAGCACTTGTCATGGTACCTTGTCATATGCACCCCGCACTTGTCATGGTACCTTGTCATATGCACCCCCCACTTGTCATGGTACCTTGTCATATGCACCCCCCACTTGCCATGGTACCTTGCCATATGCACCCAGCACTTGTCATGGTACCTTGTCATGGTACCTTGTCATATGCACCCCCCACTTGTCATGGTACCTTGCCATATGCACCCAGCACTTGTCATGGTACCTTGCCATGGTACCTTGTCATATGCACCCCACACTTGTCATGGTACCTTGTCATATGCACCCCGCACTTGTCATGGTACCTTGCCATATGCACCCCCCACTTGTCATGGTACCTTGTCATATGCACCCAGCACTTGTCATGGTACCTTGCCATATGCACCCCCCACTTGTCATGGTACCTTGTCATGGTACCTTGCCATATGCACCCAGCACTTGTCATGGTACCTTGTCATGGTACCTTGTCATATGCACCCCGCACTTGTCATGGTACCTTGTCATATGCACCCAGCACTTGTCATGGTACCTTGTCATATGCACCCCCCACTTGTCATGGTACCTTGTCATATGCACCCAGCACTTGTCATGGTACCTTGTCATGGTACCTTGCCATATGCACCCCACACTTGTCATGGTACCTTGCCATATGCACCCCACACTTGTCATGGTACCTTGTCATGGTACCTTGCCATATGCACCCCGCACTTGTCATGGTACCTTGTCATGTGCACCCAGCACTTGTCATGGTACCTTGCCATATGCACCCAGCACTTGTCATGGTACCTTGCCATATGCACCCCACACTTGTCATGGTACCTTGTCATGGTACCTTGCCATATGCACCCCACACTTGTCATGGTACCTTGCCATGGTACCTTGTCATATGCACCCCACACTTGTCATGGTACCTTGTCATGTGCACCCCACACTTGTCATGGTACCTTGTCATGTGCACCCCGCACTTGTCATGGTACCTTGTCATGGTACCTTGTCATATGCACCCCACACTTGTCATGGTACCTTGTCATATGCACCCAGCACTTGTCATGGTACCTTGCCATATGCACCCCCCACTTGTCATGGTACCTTGCCATATGCACCCCGCACTTGTCATGGTACCTTGCCATATGCACCCCCCACTTGTCATGGTACCTTGCCATATGCACCCCCACTTGTCATGGTACCTTGCCATATGCACCCAGCACTTGTCATGGTACCTTGCCATATGCACCCAGCACTTGTCATGGTACCTTGTCATATGCACCCCGCACTTGTCATGGTACCTTGTCATATGCACCCCCACTTGTCATGGTACCTTGTCATATGCACCCCGCACTTGTCATGGTACCTTGCCATATGCACCCAGCACTTGTCATGGTACCTTGCCATATGCACCCAGCACTTGTCATGGTACCTTGCCATATGCACCCCACACTTGTCATGGTACCTTGCCATATGCACCCCCACTTGTCATGGTACCTTGTCATATGCACCCAGCACTTGTCATGGTACCTTGCCATATGCACCCAGCACTTGTCATGGTACCTTGTCATATGCACCCCGCACTTGTCATGGTACCTTGTCATGGTACCTTGCCATATGCACCCCGCACTTGTCATGGTACCTTGTCATATGCACCCCGCACTTGTCATGGTACCTTGTCATGGTACCTTGCCATATGCACCCCGCACTTGTCATGGTACCTTGCCATATGCACCCCGCACTTGTCATGGTACCTTGTCATATGCACCCAGCACTTGTCATGGTACCTTGTCATGGTACCTTGCCATATGCACCCAGCACTTGTCATGGTACCTTGCCATATGCACCCCGCACTTGTCATGGTACCTTGTCATGGTACCTTGCCATATGCACCCCGCACTTGTCATGGTACCTTGTCATGGTACCTTGCCATATGCACCCCGCACTTGTCATGGTACCTTGCCATATGCACCCCGCACTTGTCATGGTACCTTGTCATATGCACCCAGCACTTGTCATGGTACCTTGTCATGGTACCTTGCCATATGCACCCAGCACTTGTCATGGTACCTTGCCATATGCACCCCGCACTTGTCATGGTACCTTGTCATGGTACCTTGCCATATGCACCCAGCACTTGTCATGGTACCTTGCCATATGCACCCCGCACTTGTCATGGTACCTTGTCATGGTACCTTGCCATATGCACCCCACACTTGTCATGGTACCTTGTCATGGTACCTTGTCATATGCACCCCTCACTTGTCATGGTACCTTGCCATATGCACCCAGCACTTGTCATGGTACCTTGTCATGGTACCTTGCCATATGCACCCAGCACTTGTCATGGTACCTTGCCATATGCACCCCGTACTTGTCATGGTACCTTGCCATATGCACCCCGCACTTGTCATGGTACCTTGTCATATGCACCCCGCACTTGTCATGGTACCTTGTCATGGTACCTTGTCATATGCACCCCGCACTTGTCATGGTACCTTGTCATGGTACCTTGTCATATGCACCCCGCACTTGTCATGGTACCTTGTCATGGTACCTTGTCATATGCACCCCGCACTTGTCATGGTACCTTGCCATATGCACCCCGCACTTGTCATGGTACCTTGTCATATGCACCCCTCACTTGTCATGGTATCTTGTCATGGTACCTTGTCATATGCACCCCGCACTTGTCATGGTACCTTGTCATGGTACCTTGTCATATGCACCCCCCACTTGTCATGGTACCTTGCCATATGCACCCCCCACTTGTCATGGTACCTTGTCATATGCACCCCGCACTTGTCATGGTACCTTGTCATATGCACCCCCCACTTGTCATGGTACCTTGCCATATGCACCCCCCACTTGTCATGGTACCTTGTCATATGCACCCCGCACTTGTCATGGTACCTTGCCATATGCACCCCGCACTTGTCATGGTACCTTGTCATATGCACCCCCCACTTGTCATGGTACCTTGCCATATGCACCCCGCACTTGTCATGGTACCTTGCCATATGCACCCAGCACTTGTCATGGTACCTTGCCATATGCACCCAGCACTTGTCATGGTACCTTGTCATATGCACCCCCCACTTGTCATGGTACCTTGCCATATGCACCCCGCACTTGTCATGGTACCTTGCCATATGCACCCCGCACTTGTCATGGTACCTTGCCATATGCACCCCGCACTTGTCATGGTACCTTGTCATGGTACCTTGTCATATGCACCCCGCACTTGTCATGGTACCTTGTCATGGTACCTTGTCATATGCACCCCGCACTTGTCATGGTACCTTGCCATATGCACCCCACACTTGTCATGGTACCTTGTCATGGTACCTTGTCATATGCACCCCGCACTTGTCATGGTACCTTGTCATGGTACCTTGTCATATGCACCCCGCACTTGTCATGGTACCTTGTCATGGTACCTTGTCATGGTACCTTGTCATATGCACCCCGCACTTGTCATGGTACCTTGTCATGGTACCTTGTCATATGCACCCCGCACTTGTCATGGTACCTTGTCATGGTACCTTGTCATATGCACCCCGCACTTGTCATGGTACCTTGTCATATGCACCCCGCACTTGTCATGGTACCTTGTCATATGCACCCCGCACTTGTCATGGTACCTTGTCATATGCACCCCTCACTTGTCATGGTATCTTGTCATGGTACCTTGTCATATGCACCCCGCACTTGTCATGGTACCTTGTCATGGTACCTTGTCATATGCACCCCGCACTTGTCATGGTACCTTGTCATATGCACCCCGCACTTGTCATGGTACCTTGCCATATGCACCCCACACTTGTCATGGTACCTTGCCATATGCACCCAGCACTTGTCATGGTACCTTGTCATATGCACCCAGCACTTGTCATGGTACCTTGTCATATGCACCCCGCACTTGTCATGGTACCTTGTCATGGTACCTTGTCATGGTACCTTGCCATATGCACCCCACACTTGTCATGGTACCTTGCCATATGCACCCAGCACTTGTCATGGTACCTTGTCATATGCACCCAGCACTTGTCATGGTACCTTGTCATATGCACCCCGCACTTGTCATGGTACCTTGTCATGGTACCTTGTCATGGTACCTTGCCATATGCACCCAGCACTTGTCATGGTACCTTGTCATATGCACCCAGCACTTGTCATGGTACCTTGTCATGGTACCTTGCCATATGCACCCAGCACTTGTCATGGTACCTTGTCATGGTACCTTGCCATATGCACCCAGCACTTGTCATGGTACCTTGTCATATGCACCCAGCACTTGTCATGGTACCTTGTCATGGTACCTTGCCATATGCACCCAGCACTTGTCATGGTACCTTGTCATGGTACCTTGTCATATGCACCCAGCACTTGTCATGGTACCTTGTCATGGTACCTTGCCATATGCACCCCGCACTTGTCATGGTACCTTGCCATATGCACCCCGCACTTGTCATGGTACCTTGTCATGGTACCTTGTCATATGCACCCCGCACTTGTCATGGTACCTTGTCATATGCACCCCGCACTTGTCATGGTACCTTGCCATATGCACCCAGCACTTGTCATGGTACCTTGCCATATGCACCCAGCACTTGTCATGGTACCTTGTCATATGCACCCCGCACTTGTCCTAGTACCTTGCCATATACACCCCCCACTTGTCATGGTACCTTGTCATGGTACCTTGTCATATGCACCCCGCACTTGTCATGGTACCTTGTCATATGCACCCAGCACTTGTCATGGTACCTTGCCATATGCACCCCGCACTTGTCATGGTACCTTGTCATGGTACCTTGTCATATGCACCCCGCACTTGTCATGGTACCTTGCCATATGCACCCCACACTTGTCATGGTACCTTGCCATGGTACCTTGTCATATGCACCCCGCACTTGTCATGGTACCTTGTCATATGCACCCAGCACTTGTCATGGTACCTTGCCATATGCACCCCGCACTTGTCATGGTACCTTGTCATGGTACCTTGTCATATGCACCCCGCACTTGTCATGGTACCTTGCCATATGCACCCCACACTTGTCATGGTACCTTGTCATGGTACCTTGTCATATGCACCCCGCACTTGTCATGGTACCTTGCCATATGCACCCCGCACTTGTCATGGTACCTTGCCATGGTACCTTGCCATATGCACCCAGCACTTGTCATGGTACCTTGTCATGGTACCTTGCCATATGCACCCCGCACTTGTCATGGTACCTTGCCATATGCACCCCGCACTTGTCATGGTACCTTGCCATGGTACCTTGCCATATGCACCCAGCACTTGTCATGGTACCTTGCCATATGCACCCCGCACTTGCCATGGTACCTTGTCATGGTACCTTGCCATATGCACCCCGCACTTGTCATGGTACCTTGTCATGGTACCTTGCCATATGCACCCCGCACTTGTCATGGTACCTTGTCATGGTACCTTGCCATATGCACCCCGCACTTGTCATGGTACCTTGCCATATGCACCCCGCACTTGTCATGGTACCTTGCCATGGTACCTTGCCATATGCACCCAGCACTTGTCATGGTACCTTGCCATATGCACCCCGCACTTGCCATGGTACCTTGTCATGGTACCTTGCCATATGCACCCCCCACTTGTCATGGTACCTTGTCATGGTACCTTGTCATGGTACCTTGTCATGGTACCTTGCCATATGCACCCCGCACTTGTCATGGTACCTTGCCATATGCACCCAGCACTTGTCATGGTACCTTGCCATATGCACCCCACACTTGTCATGGTACCTTGTCATGGTACCTTGTCATATGCACCCCGCACTTGTCATGGTACCTTGCCATATGCACCCAGCACTTGTCATGGTACCTTGCCATATGCACCCCACACTTGTCATGGTACCTTGTCATGGTACCTTGTCATATGCACCCCGCACTTGTCATGATACCTTGTCATGGTACCTTGTCATGGTACCTTGTCATGGTACCTTGTCATATGCACCCCGCACTTGTCATGGTACCTTGTCATGGTACCTTGTCATGGTACCTTGTCATGGTACCTTGTCATATGCACCCCCCACTTGTCATGGTACCTTGTCATGGTACCTTGTCATGGTACCTTGCCATATGCACCCCCCACTTGTCATGGTACCTTGTCATGGTACCTTGCCATATGCACCCCGCACTTGTCATGGTACCTTGCCATATGCACCCAGCACTTGTCATGGTACCTTGCCATATGCACCCCGCACTTGTCATGGTACCTTGTCATATGCACCCAGCACTTGTCATGGTACCTTGTCATGGTACCTTGTCATGGTACCTTGTCATGGTACCTTGTCATATGCACCCCGCACTTGTCATGGTACCTTGTCATATGCACCCCGCACTTGTCATGGTACCTTGTCATGGTACCTTGCCATATGCACCCCGCACTTGTCATGGTACCTTGCCATATGCACCCCGCACTTGTCATGGTACCTTGCCATATGCACCCCGCACTTGTCATGGTACCTTGCCATATGCACCCCGCACTTGTCATGGTACCTTGCCATATGCACCCCGCACTTGTCATGGTACCTTGCCATATGCACCCCGCACTTGTCATGGTACCTTGCCATATGCACCCAGCACTTGTCATGGTACCTTGTCATATGCACCCAGCACTTGTCATGGTACCTTGTCATGGTACCTTGCCATATGCACCCCGCACTTGTCATGGTACCTTGCCATATGCACCCCCCACTTGTCATGGTACCTTGTCATGGTACCTTGCCATATGCACCCAGCACTTGTCATGGTACCTTGCCATATGCACCCAGCACTTGTCATGGTACCTTGCCATATGCACCCCGCACTTGTCATGGTACCTTGCCATATGCACCCAGCACTTGTCATGGTACCTTGTCATGGTACCTTGTCATATGCACCCCGCACTTGTCATGGTACCTTGTCATGGTACCTTGCCATATGCACCCAGCACTTGTCATGGTACCTTGTCATATGCACCCAGCACTTGTCATGGTACCTTGTCATGGTACCTTGCCATATGCACCCCGCACTTGTCATGGTACCTTGCCATATGCACCCCCCACTTGTCATGGTACCTTGTCATGGTACCTTGCCATATGCACCCAGCACTTGTCATGGTACCTTGCCATATGCACCCAGCACTTGTCATGGTACCTTGCCATATGCACCCCGCACTTGTCATGGTACCTTGCCATATGCACCCAGCACTTGTCATGGTACCTTGTCATGGTACCTTGCCATATGCACCCCGCACTTGTCATGGTACCTTGTCATATGCACCCCACACTTGTCATGGTACCTTGTCATGGTACCTTGTCATATGCACCCCCCACTTGTCATGGTACCTTGTCATGGTACCTTGCCATATGCACCCCGCACTTGTCATGGTACCTTGCCATATGCACCCAGCACTTGTCATGGTACCTTGTCATATGCACCCCGCACTTGTCATGGTACCTTGTCATATGCACCCCACACTTGTCATGGTACCTTGTCATGGTACCTTGTCATATGCACCCCACACTTGTCATGGTACCTTGTCATATGCACCCCGCACTTGTCATGGTACCTTGTCATGGTACCTTGCCATATGCACCCAGCACTTGTCATGGTACCTTGTCATGGTACCTTGCCATATGCACCCCGCACTTGTCATGGTACCTTGTCATGGTACCTTGTCATATGCACCCCGCACTTGTCATGGTACCTTGTCATATGCACCCCGCACTTGTCATGGTACCTTGTCATATGCACCCCGCACTTGTCATGGTACCTTGTCATATGCACCCCGCACTTGTCATGGTACCTTGCCATATGCACCCCGCACTTGTCATGGTACCTTGCCATATGCACCCAGCACTTGTCATGGTACCTTGTCATATGCACCCCGCACTTGTCATGGTACCTTGTCATATGCACCCCGCACTTGTCATGGTACCTTGTCATGGTACCTTGCCATATGCACCCCGCACTTGTCATGGTACCTTGCCATATGCACCCAGCACTTGTCATGGTACCTTGTCATGGTACCTTGCCATATGCACCCAGCACTTGTCATGGTACCTTGTCATGGTACCTTGCCATATGCACCCAGCACTTGTCATGGTACCTTGCCATATGCACCCCGCACTTGTCATGGTACCTTGCCATATGCACCCCGCACTTGTCATGGTACCTTGCCATATGCACCCCGCACTTGTCATGGTACCTTGCCATATGCACCCCCCACTTGTCATGGTACCTTGTCATGGTACCTTGTCATATGCACCCCGCACTTGTCATGGTACCTTGCCATATGCACCCCCCACTTGTCATGGTACCTTGCCATATGCACCCCCCACTTGTCATGGTACCTTGTCATGGTACCTTGTCATATGCACCCCGCACTTGTCATGGTACCTTGCCATATGCACCCCCCACTTGTCATGGTACCTTGCCATATGCACCCCCCACTTGTCATGGTACCTTGTCATGGTACCTTGTCATATGCACCCCGCACTTGTCATGGTACCTTGTCATATGCACCCCCCACTTGTCATGGTACCTTGCCATATGCACCCCGCACTTGTCATGGTACCTTGTCATATGCACCCCACACTTGTCATGGTACCTTGTCATATGCACCCCGCACTTGTCATGGTACCTTGCCATATGCACCCCCCACTTGTCATGGTACCTTGCCATATGCACCCCGCACTTGTCATGGTACCTTGCCATGGTACCTTGCCATATGCACCCCGCACTTGTCATGGTACCTTGTCATATGCACCCCCCACTTGTCATGGTACCTTGCCATATGCACCCCGCACTTGTCATGGTACCTTGTCATGGTACCTTGCCATATGCACCCAGCACTTGTCATGGTACCTTACCATATGCACCCCCCACTTGTCATGGTACCTTGTCATGGTACCTTGCCATATGCACCCAGCACTTGTCATGGTACCTTGTCATATGCACCCCGCACTTGTCATGGTACCTTGTCATATGCACCCCGCACTTGTCATGGTACCTTACCATATGCACCCCCCACTTGTCATGGTACCTTGTCATATGCACCCCGCACTTGTCATGGTACCTTGTAATGGTACCTTGCCATATGCACCCCGCACTTGTCATGGTACCTTGCCATATGCACCCCGCACTTGTCATGGTACCTTGCCATGGTACCTTGTCATGGTACCTTGCCATATGCACCCCGCACTTGTCATGGTACCTTGTCATGGTACCTTGCCATATGCACCCCGCACTTGTCATGGTACCTTGTCATATGCACCCCGCACTTGTCATGGTACCTTGTCATGGTACCTTGTCATATGCACCCCTCACTTGTCATGGTACCTTGTCATGGTACCTTGCCATATGCACCCCGCACTTGTCATGGTACCTTGCCATATGCACCCAGCACTTGTCATGGTACCTTGTCATGGTACCTTGTCATATGCACCCAGCACTTGTCATGGTACCTTGCCATATGCACCCAGCACTTGTCATGGTACCTTGTCATATGCACCCCACACTTGTCATGGTACCTTGCCATATGCACCCAGCACTTGTCATGGTACCTTGTCATGGTACCTTGCCATATGCACCCCGCACTTGCCATGGTACCTTGCCATATGCACCCCCCACTTGTCATGGTACCTTGTCATATGCACCCAGCACTTGTCATGGTACCTTGTCATATGCACCCCGCACTTGCCATGGTACCTTGCCATATGCACCCCCCACTTGTCATGGTACCTTGTCATATGCACCCCGCACTTGTCATGGTACCTTGTCATATGCACCCCACACTTGTCATGGTACCTTGTCATGGTACCTTGCCATATGCACCCCGCACTTGTCATGGTACCTTGTCATATGCACCCCGCACTTGTCATGGTACCTTGCCATATGCACCCAGCACTTATCATGGTACCTTGCCATATGCACCCCCCACTTGTCATGGTACCTTGTCATATGCACCCCGCACTTGTCATGGTACCTTGCCATATGCACCCAGCACTTATCATGGTACCTTGCCATATGCACCCCCCACTTGTCATGGTACCTTGTCATATGCACCCCCCACTTGTCATGGTACCTTGTCATATGCACCCCGCACTTGTCATGGTACCTTGTCATATGCACCCCGCACTTGTCATGGTACCTTGCCATATGCACCCCGCACTTGCCATGGTACCTTGTCATGGTACCTTGTCATATGCACCCCACACTTGTCATGGTACCTTGTCATATGCACCCCCCACTTGTCATGGTACCTTGTCATATGCACCCAGCACTTGTCATGGTACCTTGTCATATGCACCCAGCACTTGTCATGGTACCTTGTCATATGCACCCCGCACTTGCCATGGTACCTTGCCATATGCACCCCCCACTTGTCATGGTACCTTGTCATATGCACCCAGCACTTGTCATGGTACCTTGTCATATGCACCCCGCACTTGTCATGGTACCTTGTCATATGCACCCCACACTTGTCATGGTACCTTGTCATGGTACCTTGTCATATGCACCCCGCACTTGTCATGGTACCTTGTCATATGCACCCCGCACTTGCCATGGTACCTTGCCATATGCACCCCGCACTTGTCATGGTACCTTGTCATATGCACCCCGCACTTGCCATGGTACCTTGCCATATGCACCCCCCACTTGTCATGGTACCTTGCCATATGCACCCCGCACTTGTCATGGTACCTTGTCATATGCACCCCGCACTTGCCATGGTACCTTGCCATATGCACCCCGCACTTGTCATGGTACCTTGTCATATGCACCCCACACTTGTCATGGTACCTTGTCATATGCACCCCGCACTTGTCATGGTACCTTGCCATATGCACCCCGCACTTGTCATGGTACCTTGTCATATGCACCCCGCACTTGTCATGGTACCTTGTCATGGTACCTTGTCATATGCACCCCGCACTTGTCATGGTACCTTGCCATATGCACCCCGCACTTGTCATAGTACCTTGTCATATGCACCCCGCACTTGTCATGGTACCTTGCCATATGCACCCCGCACTTGTCATGGTACCTTGTCATGGTACCTTGTCATATGCACCCAGCACTTGTCATGGTACCTTGTCATATGCACCCCGCACTTGTCATGGTACCTTGCCATATGCACCCCGCACTTGTCATGGTACCTTGTCATATGCACCCAGCACTTGTCATGGTACCTTGTCATATGCACCCCGCACTTGTCATGGTACCTTGTCATATGCACCCCACACTTGTCATGGTACCTTGTCATGGTACCTTGTCATATGCACCCCGCACTTGTCATGGTACCTTGCCATATGCACCCAGCACTTGTCATGGTACCTTGTCATATGCACCCCACACTTGTCATGGTACCTTGTCATATGCACCCCGCACTTGTCATGGTACCTTGTCATATGCACCCCGCACTTGTCATGGTACCTTGCCATATGCACCCCGCACTTGTCATGGTACCTTGTCATATGCACCCAGCACTTGTCATGGTACCTTGTCATATGCACCCCCCACTTGTCATGGTACCTTGCCATATGCACCTCGCACTTGTCATGGTACCTTGTCATGGTACCTTGTCATATGCACCCCGCACTTGTCATGGTACCTTGTCATATGCACCCCGCACTTGTCATGGTACCTTGTCATATGCACCCAGCACTTGTCATGGTACCTTGTCATATGCACCCCACACTTGTCATGGTACCTTGCCATATGCACCCCGCACTTGTCATGGTACCTTGTCATATGCACCCAGCACTTGTCATGGTACCTTGTCATATGCACCCCGCACTTGTCATGGTACCTTGCCATATGCACCCCGCACTTGTCATGGTACCTTGTCATATGCACCCCGCACTTGTCATGGTACCTTGTCATATGCACCCAGCACTTGTCATGGTACCTTGTCATATGCACCCCGCACTTGTCATGGTACCTTGTCATATGCACCCCGCACTTGTCATGGTACCTTGTCATATGCACCCCGCACTTGTCATGGTACCTTGTCATGGTACCTTGCCATATGCACCCAGCACTTGTCATGGTACATTGTCATATGCACCCAGCACTTGTCATGGTACCTTGTCATGGTACCTTGCCATATGCACCCAGCACTTGTCATGGTACCTTGTCATGGTACCTTGTCATATGCACCCCCCACTTGTCATGGTACCTTGCCATATGCACCCCGCACTTGTCATGGTACCTTGTCATGGTACCTTGCCATATGCACCCCGCACTTGTCATGGTACCTTGTCATGGTACCTTGTCATATGCACCCCCCACTTGTCATGGTACCTTGCCATATGCACCCCGCACTTGTCATGGTACCTTGTCATATGCACCCCGCACTTGTCATGGTACCTTGTCATATGCACCCCGCACTTGTCATGGTACCTTGCCATATGCACCCCCCACTTGTCATGGTACCTTGCCATATGCACCCCGCACTTGTCATGGTACCTTGTCATGGTACCTTGCCATATGCACCCCGCACTTGTCATGGTACCTTGTCATGGTACCTTGCCATATGCACCCCGCACTTGTCATGGTACCTTGTCATATGCACCCCCCACTTGTCATGGTACCTTGTCATATGCACCCCCCACTTGTCATGGTACCTTGTAATGGTACCTTGTCATATGCACCCCGCACTTGTCATGGTACCTTGTCATGGTACCTTGTCATATGCACCCCGCACTTGTCATGGTACCTTGCCATATGCACCCCCCACTTGTCATGGTACCTTGTCATATGCACCCCGCACTTGTCATGGTACCTTGCCATATGCACCCCGCACTTGTCATGGTACCTTGTCATGGTACCTTGTCATGGTACCTTGTCATATGCACCCAGCACTTGTCATGGTACCTTGCCATATGCACCCCGCACTTGTCATGGTACCTTGCCATATGCACCCCGCACTTGTCATGGTACCTTGTCATGGTACCTTGCCATATGCACCCCACACTTGTCATGGTACCTTGCCATATGCACCCCGCACTTGTCATGGTACCTTGTCATATGCACCCCGCACTTGTCATGGTACCTTGTCATATGCACCCCACACTTGTCATGGTACCTTGTCATGGTACCTTGCCATATGCACCCCACACTTGTCATGGTACCTTGCCATATGCACCCCGCACTTGTCATGGTACCTTGTCATATGCACCCAGCACTTGTCATGGTACCTTGTCATATGCACCCCACACTTGTCATGGTACCTTGTCATATGCACCCCGCACTTGTCATGGTACCTTGCCATATGCACCCCCCACTTGTCATGGTACCTTGTCATGGTACCTTGCCATATGCACCCCACACTTGTCATGGTACCTTGTCATATGCACCCCGCACTTGTCATGGTACCTTGTCATGGTACCTTGCCATATGCACCCCTCACTTGTCATGGTACCTTGCCATATGCACCCCGCACTTGTCATGGTACCTTGTCATATGCACCCCGCACTTGTCATGGTACCTTGTCATATGCACCCCACACTTGTCATGGTACCTTGTCATATGCACCCCGCACTTGTCATGGTACCTTGCCATATGCACCCCCCACTTGTCATGGTACCTTGTCATATGCACCCCGCACTTGTCATGGTACCTTGTCATATGCACCCCGCACTTGTCATGGTACCTTGCCATATGCACCCCCCACTTGTCATGGTACCTTGCCATATGCACCCCGCACTTGTCATGGTACCTTGTCATGGTACCTTGCCATATGCACCCCGCACTTGTCATGGTACCTTGTCATGGTACCTTGCCATATGCACCCCGCACTTGTCATGGTACCTTGTCATATGCACCCCCCACTTGTCATGGTACCTTGTCATATGCACCCCCCACTTGTCATGGTACCTTGTAATGGTACCTTGTCATATGCACCCCGCACTTGTCATGGTACCTTGTCATGGTACCTTGTCATATGCACCCCGCACTTGTCATGGTACCTTGCCATATGCACCCCCCACTTGTCATGGTACCTTGTCATATGCACCCCGCACTTGTCATGGTACCTTGCCATATGCACCCCGCACTTGTCATGGTACCTTGTCATGGTACCTTGTCATGGTACCTTGTCATATGCACCCAGCACTTGTCATGGTACCTTGCCATATGCACCCCGCACTTGTCATGGTACCTTGCCATATGCACCCCGCACTTGTCATGGTACCTTGTCATGGTACCTTGCCATATGCACCCCACACTTGTCATGGTACCTTGCCATATGCACCCCGCACTTGTCATGGTACCTTGTCATATGCACCCCGCACTTGTCATGGTACCTTGTCATATGCACCCCACACTTGTCATGGTACCTTGTCATGGTACCTTGCCATATGCACCCCACACTTGTCATGGTACCTTGCCATATGCACCCCGCACTTGTCATGGTACCTTGTCATATGCACCCAGCACTTGTCATGGTACCTTGTCATATGCACCCCACACTTGTCATGGTACCTTGTCATATGCACCCCGCACTTGTCATGGTACCTTGCCATATGCACCCCCCACTTGTCATGGTACCTTGTCATGGTACCTTGCCATATGCACCCCACACTTGTCATGGTACCTTGTCATATGCACCCCGCACTTGTCATGGTACCTTGTCATGGTACCTTGCCATATGCACCCCTCACTTGTCATGGTACCTTGCCATATGCACCCCGCACTTGTCATGGTACCTTGTCATATGCACCCCGCACTTGTCATGGTACCTTGTCATATGCACCCCACACTTGTCATGGTACCTTGTCATATGCACCCCGCACTTGTCATGGTACCTTGCCATATGCACCCCCCACTTGTCATGGTACCTTGTCATATGCACCCCGCACTTGTCATGGTACCTTGCCATATGCACCCCGCACTTGTCATGGTACCTTGTCATATGCACCCCGCACTTGTCATGGTACCTTGTCATATGCACCCCGCACTTGTCATGGTACCTTGTCATATGCACCCCGCACTTGTCATGGTACCTTGTCATATGCACCCCGCACTTGTCATGGTACCTTGCCATATGCACCCAGCACTTGTCATGGTACCTTGCCATATGCACCCCCCACTTGTCATGGTACCTTGCCATATGCACCCCGCACTTGTCATGGTACCTTGCCATATGCACCCAGCACTTGTCATGGTACCTTACCATATGCACCCTGCACTTGTCATGGTACCTTGTCATGGTACCTTGTCATATGCACCCCGCACTTGTCATGGTACCTTGTCATATACACCCCACACTTTCCCAACTTCTGTTAAGTTGTTGATTAGTTGCCAACTTTACATCTTTTAATGTCAGTAATTATAAATAACATTTAAAAGATATTCATTTCTCTTTGTTATTGAATTGTTGATAAAATTATTATTAATGTGAACATATCTACACAGAAAATCATGCCAGGACCACCATTTGCTTTTGGAGCAATTTTAGTTTTACTTGCCATTTTGGTTGCAATATTTATTCCCAATGGCTATTCCCAAGACCCAAACACGAAATCTCCTATGAGGAGACAATCCCCAAACACTTTAGACCATTTCCAAAGAGATACAGGTTTTTATAAATATATTGTATGAATTTATATATATTTTATATACAATTAACTTTTGACTTCCATTTTTAAGGTGTAAGAATTGCAGAAAAAGAACCTCTAATGGATGAGGTGGAACATAACGTTTAATTTTATTTATTTGCGACGTCATTTTTAAAAAAACATAGCTGATATGCTTAAGTGATCAATTATGTTATTTTGTATTATTCCAATTGCTGCGGAATCTGCCGACATTATTAAGAGAGCTATTCAAACATGTAGTCATTATATACATAGGTGTGGTTTTATTGGTAATGCGATGTAGTCGCCTATACAATTATATATGTATATAAATAGTTGTCGGTAATGACTGAAATATAGAAAAAGGTGGAATTGCCGTAATATTGCTATCCGAATTTATGGTAGACTACATTAATGGATACTCGACGATATCAAAAATCATATTCGAGCTGCAAAGGTATCCGGGGTTTGCTCGACAGATGGGGTGCTGGGGTTCGACACCTTGGTTTCAAACAGTTTCGCTTCTTCTTGCATGCTCTGTTTTATTTTCAATATCTCAGCAGATTCGTTTGGCTGTGTAAATGAGCACGTGTTTACACGACTATATACACATACTATGAATATGATAACTACACACACATAGAATTTGTTCACGTGATAATTAATTATTTCAATTTAATAAATATTTATAAGAAATTGTCATATTGATTTTTTTTATTTCCCTATGCAAATATTTGTAATTTATAGTTAAATTATTATAAACTAGAGAAATCTGTTTAAATCTTCGATAACAAATAATAACTATAGAAAGAAAATTCATAAATAATCTATATACTAAAATAATTAATTAAACAAGAAAATTTGTTAAAATGAGAATTATATATGAAAATTCTCAATACAATAAATGTTAATCCAACTAACTTCAGAATTTCTAGACTAATTTTGTTACTAATATAATCTATAAATTTATATTTGTATTACTATATGCTGTAGATATATAGATAGATATAGGTTATAACATAATACTAGAGAAGCACATCGCTTACATTATCATTCGAAGATGTGCCAACAGAGCCAGGTCCGCAAGAAGTCGACGGTGAGGGTCCAAAGCCGATATTAAAGTTGCTGAGGTCTCCGGAAGATTCCGGAGGAGAAGAGTTTGCTGGATTGCCAGGGGTAGTTCCGTTGGGACCGGAAGTGGCCGTCACCTTGAGGCTGTCTATTGCATCGGTGGCGCCACCTCCTCCATTGAGCATATGAGAGAGATCGGGGGCTTGTAGCGTTTGTAGGGAGTCGGGCCCCGGAATGCCAGGATATTGCTGTAAATGAGATTAAATACAATGGTTCCTGGTTACGGTGTAAAATGAGGGTATAACAATTCAACGTACTCTAATAATACAGAGAAATAATGTAAGATTTATTACTCCGATTTAGGTAGATATATAGAAATGTACTCTCTAAACAGAAGAGTTGCAAGTTCTTACCGCATGCATTGACGGGGCCTTTAATAATCCGTAAATATCATTCGTTGCAGTCGAATCTGGAAACATTGTAAATATCAATATATATTGAATATAAATAAATTACATATAGAATTGTGTATACATTAAATGTAATTTAAGCAGAAAATATATAAAAACAACAACAATATTCTATTAGTTTCAATTAGTAAAATATTCGACATCAAATATTTCTGAATTCACACAACGCAGAATTTTACACACGACTTTGTCGTGAGCTAAAGAAAACCTTGTTATACTAATGATAAGGAAAACCTAGTTATACTAATGATAAGGAAAACCTAGTTATACTAGAGATAAGGAAAACCTAGTTATACTAATGATAAGGAAAACCTAGTTATACTAATGATAAGGAAAACCTAGTTATACTAATGGTAAGGAAAACCTAGTTATACTAGAGATAAGGAAAACCTAGTTATACTAATGATAAGGAAAACCTAGTTATACTAGAGATAAGGAAAACCTAGTTATACTAATGATAAGGAAACCCTAGTTATACTAGAGATAAGGAAAACCTAGTTATACTAATGATAAGGAAAACCTAGTTATACTAGAGATAAGGAAAACCTAGTTATACTAATGATAAGGAAAACCTAGTTATACTAGAGATAAGGAAAACCTAGTTATACTAGAGATAAGGAAAACCTAGTTATACTATAGATAAGGAAAACCTAGTTATACTAATGATAAGGAAAACCTAGTTATACTAGAGATAAGGAAAACCTAGTTATACTAATGATAAGGAAAACCTAGTTATACTAGAGATAAGGAAAACCTAGTTATACTAGAGATAAGGAAAACCTAGTTATACTATAGATAAGGAAAACCTAGTTATACTAGAGATAAGGAAAACCTAGTTATACTAGAGATAAAGAAAACCTAGTTATACTAATGATAAGGAAAACCTAGTTATACTAGAGATAAGGAAAACCTAGTTATTCTAATAAATAGTGTCATAAGATAAACTGTAGAAATAGAAAACATGAACCCTATAGGTTTTAATTTTATTCTAAAATATGAGAAAAAATTAATCCACATTAATAAATGTGGTCGAAATTTGTCATTTATATTTTTAATTCAAGCTTAAATTGATATTAACTGAGTAAAATTAAATTGAATTAATTTTAAAAGTTTTGAAATTGTTAACAATTCATAGATGATATAATAATAAATAGGTAATGTATTAGGTAATGTATTACCTAATGCATTACCTAATGCATTAGGTATACGCTACATTTTCTTCTAACAATAATAATTAATTATTATACACATTGTAATATATGAAATGTACATCGGTTAGACAATGCACCAATTTAAACAATAGAGTTGATGAATACATTAGCTGCAAACCTCTTAAACTGAGTCTCGAAGGTGAGTAGGCTTCAGTGGATCCTTGAGGACTTTGCATTATTGGAGTACCAGGAGGTTGTGCCTTTGTTAAATAATCATGAATTAATAGAATATAGATATTAAATTCATTGTTAATTTAATAATGATTTGAAACTGTAAAAGTATTTTAGAAGAAAATAATACACCATAACAGCAGCAGCACCACCATCACCACCACCACCACCACCACCACCACCACCACCTTCACCACCACCACGACCACCACCACCACCACCATCACCAACACCTCCACTACCACGACCACCACCACGACCACCACCACTACCACCACCACTACCACTACCACTACTACTACTACACTAACCCCAGCTGTAGTATTTGGAGGCCAAAGTCGCGCAGATTGCCTACATAATGAAAGTGAGTTTTAATATAAAAATCAGTCGGAAGGTGGCGGAGTGATCCAGTATTGTCTGAAAGTCGGTAATTCAGTGTTCAGGACCGGTCAGACTATGGTCAGGCGTTAAATTGTTGTTGCTGCCAGGTGGCATTGCGAATATGAAAACCGTTCAAAGGTTCCTTACGAAGCTTACTTACATAGTTAGTGGCGAAATCGGAGGGTGGTTAGGGATTTGCTGTTGAGGGGGCGGAGCCTGAGGTAGTTGTTGGGGAGGGGGCGGCGGCGGTTGCTGTTGTTGTTGGGGCTGGTTGCCAAGCAACAGCGGAGGCGGGATTTGCTGGGGCGTAGGAGGAGCGCCGGGTAAGACCGGCGTGGTAGGCAAGCCAGACCGCATGGCCATCATATTCTGCGGGCAAACGTTTGGGTAAAGAGCTGTACTTTGTTTTTACAAAATGAATTGATTAATTCATAAAACGTCGAGTATAAAAAGATGACTGAAAATAAAAATAAGTTACAAATGGCTGCAAAAAAATACGAAATAATTTTTAAAATATCGACACACTTTCATTGGCGGTAATACACTTTCAATACACATTAACACTACACATTAACACTACACATTAACACTTCCGCAGGAGTTATTCTGTGTGCAAACTAATATCTACATTTGCTAACAACTATATTATTAACGTATTGCATCAAACCTTATATGAATATGAATATTGGTTTAGGTTAACATTATTGAACATTAATAACTGTGCAAATTGATTCTAATTTAATATAATGTTATCATCGTAATAATGTTGATATTCATGTTATAATGAAATCTTTTATTAATCAAACAAATTATGAAATACTAAACTTGATATTATTTTTACAACTTCGAGCATAATTGAAATATTTCAATATAGATTTCAATATAGATTTTAATGTAAATTTATCAGAATTTAAAAGATAAAGTGTTAAATCAAACTCTAACTATTAAAATGTGTTACAAATATTGTCCATCTCTATGTGTACATTATCGTTTCTGTTATCGTTGTAAACACTATTCAAGGATATAACAGTGTCGGGGCTAAGATCACTCTCTATCTAGTTCTAGAACTTGTGCATTAAAATCTGCATTTCATTCAAAAACAATTAGAATAGTAAATAAAAAGCAAAACCAATGCAGCTTTCCAATTCCATTTCTTAATAATTATAATAATTTAAATCATCTGATTTATTATGTAATTTCAATATAGTAATATTAGGATATTACAATTTTGAACAATTATGTGAAAAACATAAATATCCAACTAACGTGAATAAAAATAAGATTTCATTAAAATGTTAAAAATTGTTAAAAAATTTCATTAAAATGTCACTTTCAATATCCACTGAAATGAATTAATAAATTCTATTTCACTAATAATATAAATATAATTCAATGTTTTCAAATTTGTATTCATTTTAATCCGCAGTCTAATTTATATTTAAATCATATTAGTTTATTGAAACATTCAATTACATTTTTACAATGGTATAATTGTGTAAACATAAAAAATTTATTTTTAACTATATAAGATAAAGTATATTTTATGTAGAGTTGTATTTATGGTGAAATATCAACCATACAAAAGGTGGACACATTAGATAATGATTTTAATAAATAAAGACTCAATAATAACTTTATCATGTAAATTGCTAAATAAAAGAAAGTTTGCACAATAATTATATTATATAATAGAAGTGTATTTATGTATATTTTTATCTTCTGGGAAACGAATTATCTATAAATAGAAAACTATGCCATGAATGAATATATTTAAATTATGATTCATAGCACAATAAGAATAAGAGATGGATTATATCTACTAGAAAAATAGCTGCTGTGGACGAATAGAGAATATTCAATGTAACAATATTTATTAATGGCGACGCAAAAAGAAAAGAAAAAATTTGGACTAAAGACAAACATTAAATTCCTGAGGTTGTTGTTGAAGTGAGAGTCGTGCCCCTCCAGGCATCCTTTGCAAATGGGGTCGCATGTCCGAGGGTGACATTCCTGGTTGTAGAATTCCGGCAGGTATCTGACCATTAGGACCCTATGGAGTCATCAGGAGATGGGTTAGTGGGATTCAACTTAAAATTAGGGTATGTTTATAGATAATGGGAAAGGTGTAGTTTATATATGTTTGGATTTTAAACATTATCTAAATATTTTAATGTAGATCTAGAGTTATTATTTAAATTGTTTAATAGAAATAAAATTTAAAAGATAATTATCAAGATGAATATATTTTATAAATCACTTTAAATTTCTACTTATTATATTTGACAGTTTTTTTTATCTGTAATCATTCATTACTACTTTGTAGTCTTTGTCTTTATTAAGTGACACATTACACTGTTTGTATTCTTTTATTAATACATTATATTATTTGCCCTCGTTCAACGACACATTATACTGTGTTTCAACATTCGATGACATATATACTGTGTCATTAATTTGTGACACATTGTAAAATGTGTCATTATTCAGTGACATGGTGACAATATGTCATCATTCAGTGACATGGTGACAATATGTCATCATTCAGTGACATGTAGTTTACCGTAAATTCTTGGTTTGGCATCCTTAATGGCGGACGAACAGCTCCTTGATATCGAGGAGACATGAAATGCTGCTATAAAGGAGAGGAGCATGTGTAGGGGAGGGGCATGTAAAGGGGAGGGGCATGTAAAGAGGAGGAGCATGCGAAGGGGAGGGGCATGTAAAGGGGAGGAGCATGCGAAGGGGAGCAGCATGTGAGGGGGGAGCATGAGAAGGGGAGGGGCATGTAAAGGGGAGCAGCATGTGAGGGGGGAGCATGTAAAGAGGAGCATACGAAGGGGAGGGGCATGTGAGGGGGGAGCATGAGAAGGGGAGGGGCATGTAAAGGGGAGCAGCATGCGAAGGGGAGGAGCATGTAAAGGGGAGCAGCATGTGAGGGGGGAGCATGAGAAGGGGAGGGGCATGTAAAGGGGAGCAGCATGTGAGGGGGGAGCATGAGAAGGGGAGGGGCATGTAAAGGGGAGGGACACGTAATGGTGAGGGTGTATGAAGAGGAGGGATAAGTTAAGGGCAGTTGCAAGTAAAGGTGAGGGTAATATAAAGGAGAGTGGTATGTAGAGGAAAGTAAAGGCAAGGATAGTTTACAGGTGAGGGGTATGTAATAGGAAGGGATTACTAAACTGAATATAAAATTATCAAGTATCATGCAATAGTGAATCTATAAATATAATTATAAATACTTCAGATGAATACTCAAAAAAATAAATTGGCTAACTGGGTAGAATTGTCCTTGGAGGGGTGTTGAATGGGGTGGTCCGGGGACGGGTACCGGCGTTCCGGGTGGACATTGCGGAGGCAAACCGGGTTCGACACCTGGTTGCAGCGGGTGTGGACTAGGTGCCGCGGGGTTCTAGGAATGTTTAAAAAATCATTATAATACATAATAGTCTAATTATATTAGGGTGTTTTGATAAAAATAATTTTTGACTTGAACAAGGATATTGATTTTATTATCACAAATTATTCAAGGTTAAAAATGTACTTAATTTTATAGAAATCGGTATAATATTCATCAAACTACAACACTTTCTCTTTAATCCCTTTTTTCAAAAATTACTAACAAATTATAAAATGTAAAGTTATACATAACTAATGTTGTATTGTAAAATATTTAGAAATATTATATCTAAAATAATTAATCATTAGAAATGAAAATTTAAGCAATAATTAAATTTACAATAATAATAGAAATTTAATACATAGATAAAAATCAGATGTATATTAATTTATTACTTAATATACCATTTAAACTGTTTATTTATATTAGAGACATTCATATATCTGATACTTATATTCATTAATGTGTTTTATTAAGTTTATTGTGTATAAACAAAGAAGTATAGTATAGGACATTAAACTAATAATTAACAATTTATTTAAAATTCAAAACTCAAATATAATTCTTATAATTTAATCCATATATTTATCATAATGTAACAATATTGGATGTATTTAAATATAATGCAAATATATTTAATATTTTTTCATACATATAATATATATATAGTATAAGTAAATATCATGTTTGATTTGATTCTTATTTAATTTGAGTTATATTTTGCTCATTATTTAAATAATTTGCACCAATTTCCAATATATTAAATATTTGTTTATTCATTTCAAATAATTATTTTTTAATAAACATAAAATTATATAAACATAAACACACAGATTTTAAAACCAGTCTACTTGTAATATGTTATCTACAAACTAATTCAGAAATATTTGTTGTTATTGAAAATGATCTCCATTATTTGATATTTTATGGTATATAGTGTATATATAGTGAATATCACCATCATTACCACTTTAAGTAGCCTTCTTCATCAACATCTCCATCATTACTACTATAATCATCACCACTACTACCACTATCACCACCAATACATCTATTATCACTACCTGTATTATCACCACCAATACATCTATCGCTATCGCTACCGCTACCACTACCATCGCTACTACTTTCTCAACAATCACCATTACCGCCACTACTACTACCACAACTACTACCACTACTACTACCACAACTACTACCACAACTACTACTACCACAACTACTACTACCACAACTACTACCACAACTACTACCACAACTCTACTACCACAACTACTACCACAACTAATACCAACACCACCATCACTAATTAGAATATTTTTCCTTTTTAATATAATAGCAAAATTTCACTTGATTAATAATCAATTGATATATTTTTAAAATAATGCAAGGCATGCAATAAATAGAATTTAATGAAATCATATCTGTTTATTTGTTGGTGATATTTTGTTTTTCTTATATAAAATATCCTTTATTGTAGGTAATTTATTTCTACTAAAATTACTTATATATTTTATATTAAAATATTTATATACAATCCTAGATATTTTAATAATAATAATAGTAGTTTTCTAATTAAGATTTAAATTATGTATGAAAATTTATTTTATTAATTTATTATAATAAATTATATTACAAAAGCATATTATATTAATACATTTTATTTTCAAAAAAAACAATTAATATTAATTAAAAAATTAATCAAGTATATATTTTATATAAAAGAAATATATTATAAATATATTACACAAATTGTTTTTATATCAATTATTATAATATTATATTCCTAATAAAACTTTGACTAATGATTTTGAATAATATAATGATATTTATTTGATCAAATATCTAAATCTATATTTCACATTTTCTACTATATTTTATCATATTTGAATGACCTAATGATCTACTATTAGAATAAGTAAAAAAAAATTCATAATCTTAATAGATAACAAATATTTCGCTATTTTTTTTTGAACAAATTTGTTTTAAATATTGTTTAAATTATGATTTTCTTCATGTTTCACTGTTTCAATTAATATTGAATATCTAAGAAAATAAAAACCCCTTTACTATGGAGTTTCTATAAAATCACCCATAAACAACAATAATATACCTAATTCAAAGGTATGTAGGATGATGAATATTTATCAGAATTCTACATAAATTGCAGAAATTGTTAAATTCTACATATTAAATCTCTAATCTACCAAAAAATCAACGTCCATATATATATTAAGGATACTTTTTTTTAAAAATATATATATATATAAATATATACATATATAAATATAAATATATATACATATATAAATATATATATATATATAAATATATATACATATATTTATATATGAATATTAATATCTATTCATCAACAATATTATTGATTTCTAGAATCCTATCTAGAGACTATGAAATCCTAACAAAATAACAATAGACATTATGCTACACCTTCTGAAAAGTTGTAATGATGTAGTAAAGTATAACTTGAGATACAAGGCAATAAAGCTGAATTAGACAAATTGTAAACTAAATAGTGGGAATGTATTATATGTTGTGTTTACAATATATAAACCTGATTAATTCCATTAAGACCATATCCAGTATTCACAAAACCCTAGGAAACAAGGTTAGAAATTAAAATTTGAGGGAGGCAGGGAGGCAGGGAGGGAGGTAGGGAGG
>OZ038312.1:17936145-17956055 GCA_964035775.1 Osedax frankpressi | reverse complement strand
GAGGGAGGGAGGGAGGGAGGGAGGGAGGTTAACAGATAACATATTACATAATACTAGTGCCAATAATGCACTGTAAGGTGTATTTGCCATATATTTGATACAAACTCAACACAGAAGCATTGTGTGAGATTATATTATTATTAAATATAACTCTAATATATATATAGTGATATTATATATGTATATATATTTATCATTTTAGACACATATGGTATGACTGATATGTGGTGTGTGAAAATGTGTAGTGCAAGGTATGTGGTTAGAGGAGATGTGTAATGTGTTAAAAGGTGTGTGGTGTGTGGTGTGTGATGTGTGGTGTGAGAAGGTGTGTGGTGTAAGGTGTGAGAAGGTGTATGGTGTGAGAAGGTGTGTAGTGTGAGTTGTGAGAAGGTATTAGGTGTGAGAAGGTGTGTGGTGTGAGTTGTGAGAAGGTGTGAGAAGGTATGTGGTGTGAGAAGGTGAGTGGTGTGAGAAAGTCTGTGGTGTGAGAAGGTATGTGGTGTGAGAAGGTGAGTGGTGTGAGAAGGTGAATGGTGTGAGAAGGTGAGTGGTGTGAGAAAGTCTGTGTTGTGAGAAGGTATGTGGTGTGAGAAGGTGTGTGGTGTGAGAAGGAGTGTGGTGTGAGAAGGTGTGTGGTGTGAGTAGTGAAAAGGTGTGAGAAGGTGTATGGTGTGAGAAGGTGTGAGGTGTGAGAAGGTGTATGGTGTGAGAAGGTGAGTGGTGTGAGAAGGTGTGTGGTGTGAGAAGGTGAGTGGTGTGAGAAGGTGTGTGGTGTGTAGTGTGAAGTGTGTAGTGTGTGGTGTGGTATTCCATATCCTTAATACCACATAGAAATAGCATATCACTAAAAATCAATATGTTCATATATTTACTATAGCCTAGATACTATTTATGGGTAAATGTGAGTATTTATATATATATTATGTGTTTATATGTTTGTATATATATACACACACACACATATATATATATATATACTCACACACACACATATATATATATACATATACACACACACATACATCTATATATATATTTATATTAAATTTACATATATTAATATATATGGTTTTTTTTTTGGAAAAATCAGGGTTCAGGTATGTAGTTTAGTAAATATATAAATGAGTGAGTAAGTGAGTGAGTGAATAAGTGAGTGAGTAAGTGAGTGAGTGAATGAGTGATTGAGTGAGTGAGTGAGTGAGTTAGTGAATGAGTGAGTCAGTCAGTGAGGGAGTGAATGAGTGAGGGAGTGATTGAGTGAGTGAGTGAGTGAGTGAGTGAGTGAGTGAATGAGTGATTGAGTGAGTGAGTGAGTGAGTCAGTCAGTGAGTCAGTCAGTCAGTGAGGGAGTGAGGGAGTGAATGAGTGAGGGAGTGAATGAGTGAGGGAGTGATTGAGTGAGTGAGTGAGTGAGTGAGTGAGTGAGTGAGTGAGTGAGTGAGTGAGTGAGTGAGTGAGTGAGTGAGTGAGTGAGTGATTTAGTGAGTGAGTCAGTGAGTGAGTATGCAATATAAATGTATATATTTGTTTATATATAATTAACTTTGCATTATAAATGAATAATAAATGAGTAACTTATTAAAAATTGATATGTAGAACAATAGAAATAGGTAAAGATTGTAATTAAACAACATTAATAATTAGCCTAAGGAAGTTACAACTCGTCATTAAGAATACTTGTAACTAATAAAGTAATAAAACCTAAAAATAGAATTAATACTAAGATAATAATGGTTTGAAAACATTAATTCTTTGAATAACTAATACTTCAACTGTAGAAACATAATCTTTATCTCAGTACTTCAACTGTAGAAAAACATAATCTTTGGCGACACCAACCTTTGACCCCCGACACCAACCTTTAACCCCCGACACTAACGTAATCGTGGAATGCTTTAGCTTCACTGCTGTGGTCAGCAGTCTCTCTCCTCTCCGGAGCAGCGCAGTACAAGTCCCAGAATACACTATATAGGGCGAGGTAGACGGGGGTGAGGTAGGGGGGAGCGAGGTAGGGGGGAGTTATGTAGGGGGAGTGAGGTAGGGGGGAATGAGGTAGATGGGGGTGAGGTAGGGGGGGTTATGTAGGGGGAGTGAGGTAGACGGGGGTTATGTAGGGGGAGTGAGGTAGACGGGGTTATGTAGGCGGGAGTGAGATAGGCGGGGGTGAGGTAGACGGGGTGAGGTAGACGAGGGCGAGGTAGGGGGGAGTGGTAGGGGGGAGCGAGGTAGACGGGGGTGAGGTAGGGGGGAGTGAGGCAGGGGGGAGTGAGGTAGACGGGGGTGAGGTAGGGGGGAGTGAGGTAGACGGGGGTTATGTAGGGGGAGTGAGGTAGACGGGGGTTATGTAGGGGGGAGTGAGGTAGACGAGGGCGAGATAGGCGAGGGTGAGATAGATGGGGGTGATGTAGATGGGGGCGAGGTAGACGGGGGTTATGTAGGGGGGAGTGAGGTAGACGGGGTTATGTAGGCGGAAGTGAGATAGGCGGGGGTGAGGTAGACGGGGGTGAGGTAGACGAGGGCGAGGTAGACGGGGGTTATGTAGGGGGGAGTGAGGTAGACGGGGGTGAGGTAGACGGGGGTGAAGTAGGGGGGGTTATGTAGGGGGAGTGAGGTAGACGGGGGTTATGTAGGGGGAGTGAGGTAGACGGGGTTATGTAGGCGGGAGTGAGATAGGCGGGGGTGAGGTAGACGGGGTGAGGTAGACGGGGGTTATGTAGGCGGGAGTGAGATAGGCGGGGGTGAGGTAGACGGGGGTGAGGTAGGGGGGAGTGGTAGGGGGGAGCGAGGTAGACGGGGGTGAGGTAGGGGGGAGTGAGGTAGACGGGGGTTATGTAGGGGGAGTGAGGTAGACGGGGGTTATGTAGGGGGGAGTGAGGTAGACGAGGGCGAGATAGGCGAGGGTGAGATAGATGGGGGTGATGTAGATGGGGGCGAGGTAGACGGGGGTTATGTAGGGGGGAGTGAGGTAGACGGGGTTATGTAGGCGGAAGTGAGATAGGCGGGGGTGAGGTAGACGGGGGTGAGGTAGACGAGGGCGAGGTAGGGGGGAGTGAGGTAGACGGGGGTTATGTAGGGGGGAGTGAGGTAGACGGGGGTGAGGTAGACGGGGGTGAAGTAGACGAGGGTGAGATAGAAGAGGGTGAGATAGATGGGGGTGAGGTAGACAAGGGTGAGATAGACGGGGGTGAGATAGACGGGGGTGAGATAGACGGGGGTGAGATAGACGGGGGTGAGATAGAAGAGGGTGAGATAGACAGGGGTGAGATAGATGGGGGTGGGTAGATGGGGGTGAGATAGACGGGGGTGAGGTAGATAGGGGTTATGTAGGCGGGGGTGAGGTAGACGGGGGTGAGATAGACGAGGGTGAGATAGACAGGGGTGAGGTAGATGGGGGTGAGGTAGATGGGGGTGAGTAGGTGTGACCCATTACGTCTATACAGCACATGGTGATGAGGACAATGTATAAAGTAGTACACTAGAGAAGATTCTCAGTCATTTGCGATGTCGAATTATAAGCAGATTTAAAACTTAGTCGAGAGAAATTCCAACAAAGTTTAGCAGTTGTCATATGAACAAAGAAAAGACTACTAATAAGGTATACGGTTTTTTATTTGTGAGAATATTGTTCAAGTATTGAGGTGGTAGTATTAACATATTTATATATATATAAATATGTCCGATGGGTTTATATATAAACCCTATAAAGGTGAAATGGTTTTTTAAAAACAACAATTATATAAAATATAATAAGTTAATAATAGAAAATATACAATATGAAATTTTCAATTTGAAAATATCCACCAATCATAATTGGAAAATATTTTAATTTAATAAATTAAATTATTAAATTTATAATTCAAAATACTAATAATATTCTGTACTTTTTACTCATAAATACAATAAAACTCGATACAACATCAGATCAGTATCGGATACAATTTATAAATGTTAAAAATTATTTTATTGTTAAAATTATTCTATTTCACGAGTAATTTTTTTAAAACTTTTTTGATTGTTTTCAAAAATCAATTTCTTTAAAGGGATATTCACATGTATATAGATATATATTTATACATTAATCGCACATATAAATAACATTAGACAAATGAATAGAGATATGCAGTACAACCTATGAACACCAGGAAATACCACAACATATGTTATATGAGATACAGAGACTGAGTATTAGATATGGATGTAATATTATTTGTTGCAAGGAAGATTGTAAAAGCTTATAGCATTGTGTATAAGCATTCTTAAAGGCATTATTACATTACCGGGTACATATTTTATTTCAATATAGCGAAGATGAATTTAGTATAGAATTTAAATATAAATCACAACATTTGTTTACCAATGATTATAGAGCTATGGTATAATTCTAATGTTAATTCATTGTAAATGATACATCATTAAAAATGATATACTTATAAAATAGGACACTATACATATAAATAACTCATCATATAAATATATCACACATCATATATAAATCACACGTATCTTTTTACACGCCAGGCTATCCATGCATTGGATATTTCGACATGAGAATAATTTCTACTGGTAATTTCTTATTCATGATAGAGTTCAAAATGTCTTTTATATCATAGAATATATTATAAAAAACTGTGTGTTCACTTTGAACAGTATACAAAATTAATTAAAATGTTTCAATAATTAACTAGAGATTATTTTATATAAAAACAATTATGTTTATATATAGATTTTAGTATAGAATTTCTTCTTATTAGTATTTATTGATACCTTAGATGGTTATTATTAATATGTAGTTAGATAGAGAGTTACTTTCTTTAAAACAATCTTTGTTAAATAAATTTTATATAGTATCCATAATATAATTCTAGCAAGTAACTCCATACAATTTCAGTTATTAATTAAACTATAATTAATTAATATTATTTTATTAACATTTCAAAGGACTGTTTGCAGAACTATTTTATAACTTTTTTCAATGATTAAAAAAAAATAAATAACTTCTTTTTTTTAAATAATGAATAACTAATTTGTTTTAAATCTGGTCATTAATTTTTAAATATAAATGATATTGTATATTTTAAACTATATTACTAAATAAATTGAAAAATCAATTAACATTAGTATCAAAATAAGATAGATAGTAAATGCACCAAAGTATAAATTATATATACATGTACATACGGAAGAACCACAATATGTTGTTTTACTGTATATTGATTGATTACTAAATGACTATATATTACGTGAAGACAAGATATATCTGAACACTAAATGAAATGAAAGTATATATCTAATTCATCTTTTAATTAGATAAATCTAATGTAGAAATTTATAATTTTTTAAATCAGATTTATAAACAAATCTTACATATTTGAAGATACAACACATATATATATATATATATATATGTGACAATATTTTAATACAGTAATTACATAGATTTAGATAACATTTAGAGCTTTACCTATACAACATCAATATATAATAATTATATATATAATAATATATCCTAATTACTATTTCATATACAATGTAATATTACTAATTCGATGTTGAACACCTCGATGTGCATATACAAAAACTAACCACCACCATGAATGTAAGAACCCCGGAGGTTCTCCTAGAGTTATATTCTTTTCCCATCTAATCTGTAGGGCAAGGAGTAGGTACATATATATGCTATATTTATAAAGCGTTTGATATAAATAATAAGTGTAGGGGATTTAAACTTGCAGTATATATTTTTAGTATTGCGTAATTAATATAAATAATTTTCAGAATAATGAATTAAAAATAATAGTATAAGTTAATCAGATGGAACAATATATGCTATCATGATTAGGATACTGATTAACCTCTGAAAGAAAGGTCTGAGCACTTTTCTGAGCTCCCACATGTAATAAGTATTCATATACATATAGAGCCAATCTGGGAATAAGAGAGGTTTTAAGTAAGTCATTTAGGTTTAATATCTGGTGTAAAATTGCAATTCAGGATAAAAAACCATAAGATAATTTTATTTCAAAAATTTATATAAATATTTTAAATAAACAATTCAAAAATGAATACAGTTTTAAAGTATTGAAACATTATTGTTTTTAAATTGAAAATAATTTACTAAAATAAAAGAGGGGTTAAAAATATGTTTATCCAATACATTTAATAATAATAATACAATAACAATTGATATTGTATAAATCCAGACTTCTATATAGTTCTATATTACAAAATATATATTATAAATTTCATTAAGTATTTGGCAAATAATATTAATACAGAATTACTAATATGACCTATTTATAATATAAATTAATGGTCTCATTTAAATATGATATACATATTTCATTTACATTTAAATAAACATTTAATAAACATAAACATTTAAATAGTACTCATATATTTCAATAATTATAATTTTAAAAGAATATATATATAATATAATATAACATAATTTTAATAATTAATATAATATAATTTTGAACATGTGAATTATAAATGATATATTCTATTAAATAAATATTTGGTATATATATTCATTATTGAAATATGAAATACAATGATTACTTATGTCATTATTTATACATTTATTCCAAGAAAATGATTTCGTTACCTTCAGTTGAAATAGCTAAACATTTTTTTAAACATAATATTTAAAATATTTAAATGTCATATTATCATAAACACATTAAACTAATGACACATAACTTATTTAATTCCTAAATTATATGTTTGTTTTATGATAAACAGTAAATGTTGCCAATATTCCAATGTTATGATGACAGCTCAGTAAATATATTTGTTGAGCAATTTATTACAATGAATCTGAGAACTAGGCTTCACTTCCGAAATCTTTAATATATATATATATATATATATATATATAAGTTAATAGGGCAAAGTATTTAATTATTAAAATAAATGAACATTTATCACCATTAGTGTCTAAATTATCATTTATATATTATATAATTCAGTTTTATTTTAATATTCAGGTAGGTTTTTTAGCATATCATCTATACTAAAAGAATACATATTCACATATTTTTTATTTTCCGAATAACAAAAATTTAAGAAACAACTAAATTTCAATATTTCAAATAATAAAGTAGTCCAAGTGAATTAGAACTATTCACAAAACTAATTATTTACAAAATTGAAATGTTTAGACTGTAATAACATATATACATATACTGTAATTAAGTTATATATTACTGAAAATCCATTAAAAGTGTCATTAACAGGACATGTTTATTAAACTATTAAAACTGTTTTATTAAACATAAAATTATATTACTGATTTTTAACTAAAATAATATTTTATTATTTGCATGCATAATGCATAATCTATGAGCTCACATCTTTTAAAATGAATATAAGAAATATTATTGTATATATTATATAGACTATGGTAATACTCAATCATATAAAAATGTATAATAAATATTATAAATTAATAATACATTGATGTAAATAATGAAGTGTAATAAAAGAATGGGATACATATATTATTGATATGATACAACAATAGTATATGTTATTATTTAGTACTATAGTTAATAAATTATGAAAATTCTAAATTTGAGATTTAAAAAATGAAATATTAGTTATAAATAAAAAAACATGAATATAAATGTTGAAATATTTGTTTTAAGCAAAATATTTTATTTTTAGGATATGAATAAACATAATAATAGTATGCAATCTTATATTGATGAATCAAATTGTAATTAATAACAATTATAATAATTATTCCAAAATATAAAATGCAATATTTCAAAATAAAAATTTGTTTTTAAAAGTTACTGTTATAGTTAATATATTTATATTATTAATAAACTATGTTCTGATTAAGATAATGTTGATACAATTGTAAATATAACTCAAACTACTTAGAAATAATATCAATATTAATTAATATTGTTATTTATTTTAATAACAAGTATTATATTAATATTTAGCTACTTATAAATATAGATAATAATTCATTTTTATTTCTATGTTTTATATAAACAGTAATATTATTTATTAATACATTATTATAATTATTTATCAATTTATTATAATGATATTGAACACATTTTTGAATAAATTCTAAATAATATATAAAATCAGATATAATTTTTAAATTTTGATATATAATCATAAATATTTATAAATATAAATAATTTCAATAAATTCAGGACAAAATGTTGATTATATAAAATTGATATAAATAATATTGATCATATTCAATATACAATAGAATAGATCAAAATGATTGACAGGAAAACAAAATGGCCTCTTATTAAACTCCACCGGTTGTTAAGCATTATAAAAATGTGAATTTTCGTTGATTATGAATTTATTGCTAAAAAATAAAAATACGAGGTAATGAGAAAATATATTTGTAAAAGTCCCATACATTACAGATAATACTAAATACTAACTTTTCTCTTGCTTGTGCATCCGAAGGAACTGTAGATGATTTTCCTTTCGCATACATGTTCTAATATCCAACAAGATAGATGTGTTTTGTGACGCACCTGTCAACTCGTCAAATAAGATGACACTGACCCTATCACTATGACAACGAGTAGCCCCTTCGAGAATGCTGTTCATTCATTGGACGACTATTTATAGATAATCAAATCGTATATTGATTGGCGATTTTACAGTAATTTGTTTGTATATAGAATTCAATCTTAATACCGAGAAATTACTATTTTTCGTGGATATATACTTAAATTGTAAATGAACTGGAATACATTGATACCGAAATAATTAATATTATTTGAATAAACATATTCGAGGCAACTTTTTAATACCCGTTTACCCCAAATAAAATTAATAATAATAAAATACTTGTAAATTAAAAAAACAATATGTATTTAAAATTTTCTCTATTTTAAGTCAAAATTTTAATTACAAATATTCTATACAATACACATATTAATTTTTTTTATTATTATATTATAATAATATATTAGTAATTAACAGTTAATATATTAGTTAGTAAATTTTTATAATTGAATAATTATTAATTCTAATATATAATTTATATATGAAATATAATATCTTTTAGCGGCGATATTTGAATTGAATCAATATCAAATATTATATTTTGTTTAAACGAATTATAATATTTATTTAGTTATATTATATAATATATATATATATATATATATATATATATATATATATATAATGTGATAATAGATGTGTGATACATATTACATATAAATTTCATATCTCATACATATTATTGTAATAATTTTTATAATATAATAAGTAAATTACTGATTAATTAATAAGCTATATTTTTAATATAATATATGCGAATAATATGGATGCTACCGATTATTATGGTATTGCTGGATTTGTATTTGTTGGTGTATTGAAGCAGTATCAACAATCACCATAATTATAAATAAATAACAATTTTAGATTAATAATGTGCATAGTATTTTTTTGATAATAGTTAAAAATAAGTCAAAAATGAATAATATATTATCTGTATTAAATTGTATTACTCTCATCAATTAAAATTATATAATTATAATATAATATAAAATATTTAGTATAATATTAATAATAGTATATAAGTATATGCATAAGTATATAACTTCATTTAAAAAATACATCCTTATATATTATAATCGAATATAATTATAAATTAATGGTAGACAACTTATCAACATTAAGTATATTATAATACAATAATATAAGTTTGTATTGATTCACTGATGAAGTATTGAATATTATATTCATAATAGGATATTAATATATTATATTCAATATATTAGAAAAAACGTTATTCTAAATAGTTTAGAATACTATTTCATAAAATATAGTTTTCAAAAGCAAGCAAAATTGTTGTCTAAAATATGTATTATATGCAATATGTATTATGCACGTAATTGACATGTTTTATACTATAATAGATGATACTCCAATAGATAATAATTTAATACTATATTTATTTTTGGTATATCGCACTTTATCATATAATCCTGATTAACATTATTTCTTGAGTTTATTATTTTTTTATAGGTAAAGTTTATATATCAATAATTTAATTTTGAAATTCAGCGATTAATATTTTGCAAACAGATATTATTTTAAAATATTCTTTAGTATGTCAACATATATTTGGACATATAAAAAAATCTATAATATACAAATCTTATTTTTCATTCGTCATTCAACATTTTTGATAGCACTTAGCATATATATAATTAATAGCAATTAATAGCATTTTATAATATTTATAAAAATAATTATATCTCATACTGAAAAAGCATATTATTTTGTTGTTGATATCAAATCCGTATACAATATTAGTTTTTAATGAATGCTTTGAAAATTAGTCATTATTAATAACTCATTAATCTGGTTTTATATTTTGGGTTTGATAAATAAATTTTTGAATTATGTGAGCATAACAAAAAATATACACTCACTTACCTTATAATATACTTTGCTATATAGCATGTAAACATTTTTAATAAATTACTTATGCATTTATTTTATATCATAACAATACTATTAATAAAAGTATATTGAATAGATTACCATTATTTAAATGGTTGATAATAGTAATACTGACATAATCCAAATAGTATTATTTACAAACAAAATTACCAAAAAATAAATTAGAAAATAAGTGAACGAATAAAGATGATTTATGTCATGATTGAAAGTTAAAACATACACACAAATCCAAATAAATTAACATATACAATAATGATTTAGTCGAACAAATAATAATCATTAATGAGGTATACGCTTTAAGTTTTTACTTGTAAACAAGGATATATCGGAAACAATTTTCTATTTAATGATTTAGAAGTCTTAAACAAATCAGTGATCATCACTTATATAATAATAATATTCATATTTATAATATTTATATTTATCATGTGACACTTTTTTACTATTATTAACTATTTTCTAAGAATACAGACTATTTTTATTTATTTTGTCTTATTTTTTATTTTTTTTTGAGTTGTAGTGAAGTATGAGTTTAAACAGAATTGTGAAATGTATTCATTTAATTCAACAACTCAAATATATTAATACATTCTATACATTCTATACATTCTATTATTTAAATTGTATATTTGAAAGTGATTTAATCCTTTCTATAAAACATTTTAGGTACTGTATTACTTTATGTTTTATTCATTATTTATTGAGTAATAAATTAAATTATCAATTAACTGATAATCTTGAATTGTTATATAGTTATGCAGAATAAGGGAGTCGGTTTTCTCAGATTGACTGAAAATTCTAAAGAGTATCTGTTAAATATTATGATTTAAAAAGTAATTTTAATTTATCCATTTAGGCATTTGAATAGATTTGAAATGTGAGTAAAAAATATATACAAGAACAGAAATGAGGGTTACCTACTTTTTCGTACACATAAAACATTAACATTATAAATATTACATTGTATATATACAATAAATTGTATATTTGTTTTTTAACTATCTTCTAGTCTGAATATATATTTATAGATACTAAAAAATGTGATAAATATACCAAAATATAAGTTTAATGCGCATTTTATCATTTTATAATATTTATTTTATATTATTACTATTGGAAATTTGAATAAATTAAAAAATGTTTACAGAAGTTTTCTTTAAATACTGTTCATTAATTTTATTCATACTCAGATATTATTAAGTATTATTAAGTATTTTTAAATAAAAAAAGTCAAAATTTCTAACTTATAAAAGTGTCTAACTTTAAAAAAATGATATGAATATATTATTTAGATTTAATTCCATTTTCGAAAAAAAACTATTTTTTTAATTTCCTGGAATATCAGAAATTGTTGGATATATATTAAGGTGAATCGAAAATGTCAACAAAAATATATTAATATATATGTTTATAATTAGTAACCTATATTCTCCACGTAAAATATAAATTAACTTGTCACCCTAAGAATATTCTAAATTATAATCAAATTTATATAAAACGAGATTTAAAAGAAAATAATAAGAATTGACCAACATTGATCACCCATGATAAAATTAAGTACATTCTACAACTATCCAATAACTTAATTTATATAATTGATTTTTGAATACATTTGCACAACTTCGTACTTTTTCAGATTTTACGTTTAACATACTTAATTCCTATCAATTTAAAAGGAACTATTTATTACTAAATATATAACTCTTCAATTACACCATTCCTGTACATATTATAATACTCTACAGATAATATTTTAAATACTGACAATGATTAAGATGTAAATTGATTTATTCAAAATAGTAATTTATTTATAAATAGTCTGCATAATTAACACTTTCACATAGTTTATATATATTGACATATATAGCAGGTGATTTATAGATGTCATTCTCTTTAGTGAATCAATATTATATTTATTTTGTGATAAACATTTATGTTTAATTAAATAATTAATGATAACCCTATATATTTGAAATGTTAAACTACTAAAAATGCTATCTTATATATATTGCTCGCACTTCCTTACTGTTCTTGGCAAAAGTCGATAAAGATGAAGGTTACCTACGATGAATTCCGCGACAGCCTCGCTTTCATGTTGAAGAAGTCAACTATCGTTAACGACGGATGGAAGCTAGAGGTCAGTATCTCTATTTGAATATTGACCATCGAGGTACTGATCTTTGGTTTACCCCAAAGGTCAGTATCCTTATTAAGTAATAAACTTCAGATGTTCCATATCTACTATGCGAAGGTATATTGTGGTCTTAAAATGTAAATCTGCTTGATGACGTAACTCATTGGTCAACGTATATTTGCTGAGTAAATGATGTAAATGTACAGTGACAACTGAATCAATAGCGAAAAATGTGGCAGGCTAGAAAAGATTCAGTTACACGAGAGTGACGATGATCAATTTAAATATCAATTAAATAAGAGACAACTCAATTTATATCATCCAACATTTATCATAAGATTGCCGACTATTAAAATAGAATATCATATCCGTACATGGCAGTAGGTATACATTATTGTGTCATTGTGTCATAAATATTTGTATATCTATATACTAATTCTTTGAACAAATGAATTATAATATATGCATTGATCCTATAGAAGTTGATAGATTTAGAGAAAATGAATTTTTAATTTAACAATTAATTTTTTTACGTTCGAAATTCTTTAGTCAATATTATTCTATAAATTATTTAAATATGAGATCGAATCTTTATCAATCCTTATATTAAATAATGTTCCTTAATTAATAAATATTATTATATATATCATCCGTAGATTTCACCCGAAGGAGAAGAATATGCAAGCTGTTCAGTTTTGCAAGAAATTGATATTTACAATGACGATACAGATGATCCATATGAAGCTATGCAATTGGTGAAAGTTAGTAAATGAGATCTTTTGTTGGAGTTGGAGATCTTTACGCAGTAATTACATTTTTTTATATTGTACATTTATGATATACATTATAATGTTATAAAACTAAATTAATATATTAATGAATTGATTTATTTCTTTAATCAACTTCATATCGGTTCAATGACAACTTTATATCAAAGTTCCGTAGTCTTGCTATTCCAAGATATATTGTATTAAGTATAACTATAGCCCTGCATTTCAGGTGTGTTGTACGTTTGATTACAAAATTATCTATAGCAAGAGTTACCAGGTACCTTTGCTATTTGCCAATGTCTACAAGCCAAGTTAGCAATATGAAATATAATCAGTGGACATCTTTCTTTATCCTCCTCTCTATAATAATCTAGGCACATTGTTTATCGCTAGTTTGATAGTAATTTTATTTACATACATCTACTAAATTAATCTATTTTAATATATTCTTTAAATCTTATTGAATTTTAAATGATCTCTTGATTTGAAATGTTCTCACCAGGTGGTAAGCTATTGTCTCTAGATGAATTGTGGCGATCACTTCCCATCGACATGACAACCAATCTGAACAAGTGGTCTGCCCTGACCAGGACTGTTATCACTTTAATTATATATCTGCACCTTTCTACTAATAATAATAAAATTATTTCTACATTTAGTTTCCTAGCAATTTAGTAGTATTTTAGTTTAATGTCTAAAATGTGATTTATAATCACCAGAAAACAATACAAATTGATCTACATATTAAGTAGCGTAGTTAAATGTATATGGTATATCATTTTATTGTTTGATGTAATATATTTGCAAATTTATTCAAATAACATTAATAAATTACAGGAGCATCCATTCCTCGATAAACCTTATTACCAAGTGCACCCATGCCATACCGAAAGCCTTATGAATACCATTAAACCAGATAAAGAGTTAGTAATTTAAAGTCTAAAGTGAATATCTAATACTAAATATATATGTATGATTTTTCAAGTAATCTTTGATAGTAAATATTAACATTAATAAATAAATTTATTTGTAATATTTAATATTGATAATTTTAAAAAAATTACATCATTGTCAAATTAATAAGTGGGTCTGGATATTATTTTATAAAATAAAATAATCTTATTAAATTTAGATTTTTATAAATGATCTAATTATTCATATCCCACATTCACAGTTATTACATTATCAACTGGTTAACAATACTTGGACGATTGTTGCATGTCTCTCTCTCTTTGGTTTATGCGAATAAAAATTTTTATTAAAATTTGTACTAAAATATTATTTATTTGTATGTAAATATACGATAAAAGGTATATAGGTACATATACACGTGTAGACGCTAAGAGATTAGAGACGGTAGATTGAAGGCATTCTAAACAGGTACCGGAGCCGGTAGACCGTTGATGCCAGTCATACATTCGTCATATAACTCCTGGTAAGATTCGTTAGACTTGATAAGCATCATGCATGTGGGACGTTTTGAGTTGCAGGCATTGCCGAGTGACTGTATACAGTTATAATTGTAGTTACATTTGTAGTAGTATAAATTGATAGAATAACATTAATATTTCATCATTTTCAATAGCATAATATGAAAATTCATGTAAAGTATAATATACTATGAGATATTAAGATATTCTTAATGAATATTTCAAAGGATGGAAACTTTTAAGAAACTCAAATTTTCTTTTAAATTCATCGTCTCACTAATTCTTACATTTTCTGATCAGTAGACATATTTTAACTTATAAATATTGATGGCTTATATTATTAATGATACTTTGTTTATATAATTTGAAGGCATTTAAAAAGAATGAAATAAAAAGAAAATTTGTTATTAAACCTCTTTTGAAGGAATGTATCCATATGGAATTGATAAATCTTCGCAGATGGCAGGCATGTGACAAATGACTTCAATAGGATCTGTATTTCCAGCGAGTAGAACCACACTATAAAGAATTATATAATTAGATAAAAAAAATCTAAATATTATTTAAGAATTTATTTAGAATATAATTATATTTTATTAAAAATGTTATATAATATAATAATGAAAATTACCCTCTTTCTCCTTTACGAATAAATTTCTGCACATCCTTTACTCCTTTTCGGATCATACTCTTTTTATTAGCTATATATGAATTATAAAGTATAATATATTTATTGAAAATAATTGACATCTTATCGGTTCCATGAAATTAGCAATACGTAGTTAAATGTAGTTCAAATAGAGATTTTCAAGAAGAAACTCGGACTTAGTTATATAGAAATCATTTCTAATACGAATTACGCAATTAATTATTGTATTTTTTATGGAATTGATGCTGAAAATTAAATTTAAACAAGATATTAGAATATAGGATAGATAACATTAATTTCGAAATTTGGTGCATAATAATAGACTAATTTAAATATATAGCCAAGATAATTTAACTTTGCAACTTACACACAAGTATATACCTAATTATTAGGTTATCAACAACATAAACTGAGTCTTCTTTAACAATTTTCATTAGCGTATTCATATTAAAAATATTGCTATAAAATATCTAGTATCATAAAATTGCAAATTAATAATATATTAAATTCCTCTAAAGCAACATAATTTTAATTATTTAAACATTAATTTTAATATTAAATATCAAATAAAATACTTAAATATTAAATTAAAATTGTACGTTCACAATAATCTTAAAGTAAAATTATGTAAAACGAGTATTAATAAAAAAAATTAGTTGTAGAGTTTTCAATGGAATATATGTATGATAGTTTAAATTTCATTTTCATTAATATGAAAATCAAATAGATAAAACAAGTGTAAATAAATTAAGTAAACTATAGCAATTAATATTACAATTAATAGAATAATCAAAATAATAATTTTATAAATTCGGCAACTTATTATTTTTAAAAGTAACTTAAAATACTTATATATTATTAATTATACTATTCTCTACTTTATCAATATATTATAGTTTGCATATAATCATATCTTAGCTTCTGAAAAATGTAAATACTTCACAATATATATATCTATTTTTTATTTTATTTTTTTAAATACAAACACGGATTGCTTTATCATCATTTTATATTTCTATTTATCAATATAATTATAAGTATTTAATTTTAACATTAATTCAAAATTTATTTCACTATCATTTACTACCATATTTAATATAATGAATATTCAAAGAAAGATAATGATTAAGGTTTATTATTTACATAATGTATATCAACGATTGTACTACTCGGGGTAATTTATACTACATAAGGTAATTAATTTCATTCACGAGGAACATTTTTGCAAGCTATTTTAAATAAAAATGTTATAACTGATTTACTAACTGCTTAATTATGTAGAAATATTACTATATATTTCAATACATTTAGAAAAAAATAAATATTTATTATACATGGATTCGATATTATGTTGATTGCTGTGTACCCACTATTATAAATTATTTAATAGTAGTCTGAAAATCAGAGTTTTAAAATAATGTTTATATATAAACAATTATATAATAAATAATATTTCATAAAAATATATTTCTATATTACATAGTTGATATATTTTAATTTACTTACCTTTCTTAATTAATTTATACAGTTTCTTTGTCAATTTTTTCGGTGCCATTGGATGAGCAATTACACTAACATTGCTTAATTGTTGTTTATACTTATCAATTAAATCATGGTGTGAGAATTCATCAGTACCCATTTTATAAATTTAATTTAAAAAACGTGCTTCAATAATAGGGGAAGTTTTTTTTAAAAAACCAAAGACTATATCAATAATAAATAAATAAATATGTTTTTAAATATTCCATTTCAGTGATATATATATTATGATATTGACAGCTGACAACTAATAATAGGTAATTATTTACATGATCAGTTTATTGATATTGATTGTAAATATAACGAATTACTAAAAAGGTTTACTTATTAATTATTTAATTTAACCAATTGTTATTAAATTCATATCATTATCTACTAAATATGGAAACATAGCATAACTTAAAACATTATTATTACAAACTAGTGATTTTATTTTGCGCATTATTTTTAAACTATCACACATGTCGAATTAATTCTTTTGTTTCGAATGTTATCGATATTGATAAATATACACTACATATAAATTGAATATTAATTAATTACTATAACAATATACAAATTAAAATATCACATTAGTATTATAATACCTTACAATTAATAATTAATTATAATAATAAATATTATAAATTATTAAATAATGAAAATATAAAATTAATAATAAATATGTTTTCATAATTCCAGCTCACATTGTAATACTATTTAATGTGACTTTAATAGAGGGATATTGTTCTTTGTTATTCAGTTTATAATAAGTTAATAATATAGATATATAGTATTTATATGTTATGACATAATACCCATATCTAGTATAATAGTATGATACTATTATAGTTACTTTAGTTACATAATGATATATTTTATATTGTACCATAACAATATGATTTATATATTCAATTAGCTCATCAGATATTAATTGTTCACAATACAAAATAGTATAATACAATATTCTAATTAATAATCTTATATTTAGTACTATATATATATATATTTATTTACAGAATATATATATACTATAATTTATATAGTATAGTCTAGTATTTCATGGCCACCTGTATCCTTCATCGGTATAAACTTGTCCTTAATTATATAGTTATATGATGATATTCTATATACTGTTTATATTTTTAAAACATGATATAATTATAATATCTAAGCTCCCTGCATATAATTCTCTTTATAATTAGACACTGATTTTGATCTGAATATTTTTAAGTAATTTAATATGTACATTTTATTTTCTGAGGTTTTTAGGTAATTAGCATAGATTGTTCTGAAAATAATGACTACGTATGGAAAAAAGTATCAAATATTGATTTGGTTGAAATTCTAGACGTTGACCTGTAATCACTGGACTCTTCACTATCTTAGTTAATATAATAAATGCCACCGACTCTTTCCTTATCTTAAGTGTTCTGACTTATAAATAGATTTCTTTGTTTGGATTTACGTATACAGGTGTTTCCCCATGCTGTGTTACTCCCTCGTCCCCCCACTCCCCGTATTAGAGGGTTTTAATTTGTGTACTAATTTGATATATACTTCAAAGTATAGTATACTATTACAAAGACACTAGACATGATTTCATTATATACTTTTCTAATTTATGTATCTCCATATAATGGTAATGAATATTATTTAAATAAACACATATTTGTTGTTTAATATTTATTATTCAAATTTAATTTATAAAATAGTAATCTTTATTTTCTCATTTTTAGGTGTTCCATTATTTATAATTGTTATCAATGATTTATATATATTGATGAATCAGCAAATAACCAATTAATATTATTTATTGATGATACAGCAATATCTGTAGCTTGTATAGATAATTATGATATTAATAATAAACTAGCTAACAATGTGAATAAATTAAAAATCGCATTTGATAATAAAAAGTTAATATTAAATATTAATAAAATCAAAATATTAAATTATAATGATGATACTGTGTTTGGTGTTAAAATTAAGATACTACAATAGAAAATATTACATACAAAAAAAGGATATAAGAATTATTACAAAAAAAAAGCATAAATAAGAAAATAATATCATTAAACATAATATAAGCAATCTGTTTTATAAGAATAACATTTTAAAAGTTTCAGACATATTTAGAGAATACTCATAAGAATCTAATATAAAGGCATACATTATATAATAAAGTAATTCCATTTAAAGATTTCTGAAGAATATTCTGTTAGCTGGTGTAAATCCAATATGTTATTTAAATGAACTGCTAACAATGAAATGTAGATCTAATATCCAGGGTACCCTGGGTTCTAAATTATAGAATGATTAACCGATTTTTTAATTCTAAAAATTATTAAATAAGTACTCAATTTTTTAGTATTGCATATGATTTTTATCAATTTTATCCCTTTATTGTTTTATTATTACTAATTAATGTTTAATATAATTTTAGTGACTGTATATTTATAATCTTTACTTTTATTTATAATGTTGTTTTATGATATCTTATTGACTTATTTGTAATATATATTAGATTGCTACACCCGCAAAGAAAATGTTGACCATGAGAAAATGAGACTGCGCAACAGAAGAGTAAATGTAAATTGGTGACCTACTTTAACGTGTAATTGGCAAACCCCTTAGATTACCGGCTCCGTATGGCAAAGATATTTTTAAAGAATGCTCGCATGTGTGTGTGTGAATAGGACTTTTGTAAAAGAATAAGTATTTTTTTGTTTATTTTATGTAAAATGAATTGATTCCACTAATTGATTCCACTAATTGATTTCTCCTCGCACCAGATTGCAACATATACCGGCAATATTAGTAAATGTCATCTCCGAGAGATTTCAGACATTCGCTCTTCGCGCTATAGAAAGAAATTCAGGACAAACCGATAACTACGACATTATCTGCCAGATCATCTAAATTAGCCTGCTGGCCATTCT